>CM062297.1:57509940-58059648 GCA_031216915.1 Pictodentalium vernedei
CCCCCGCGGAAGAGGAAGATACTGTTCACCCCACCTTAAACCCATTAGACAGCATTGATAGAACCGTACTTAACGACAATATTACAGAGGAAGAGATCGAAAATGCAGTCAAAAGACTTAAAAATGGAAAAGCCCCTGGGTTTCATGGAGTAAGTAACGAGTACATTAAATCAACGTTCTCTAAATTTAGGAAAATTTATGTGAGGTTTTTCAACTTAATTTCGAACACAGGAATTCTTCCATTTGACTGGACAATTGGGATTATTAAACCAATATACAAAAAGAAAGGCTCCCCCCCCCCTTCACCCTGAAAATTACCGTAAAATTACGTTACTGAGCAACATATCAAAGTTATTCACAAGTATTCTAACTACAGAAGTAAATATTTTCCTTGAAGAAAACAATATTTTAAGCGAATCACAAGCAGGATTCAGAAAAGAATACTCCACAATTGATCACATATTTTCACTGAGAGGTATACGGGAGCTACTACGCCTGAATAAAAAAAACCCTTTACTGTGCTTTTATAGATTCTCAAAGGCCTTCGATATGGTCTGGCGTGCGGCAATATGGAAAAAACTAACCGACTCACACATAGAAGGAAAAATACTACGAATAATTAAAAACATGTACAGCGATATTAAGTCTACTGTTATGATTGGTGGACAAATAAGTGAATATATTCCAAGCCTCGTAGGGGTAAGGCAAGGCGAAAATTTATCGCCGATACTTTTTGCCCTGTTCCTAAATGACTTGGAAAAATTCCTGTACGACAAAAGCTGTAATGGGTTACAAATTGTACACCCCACCCCCCATGACAGTGCCCAATTTTACCTAGAGCTCCTCGTGCTATTTTATGCTGACGACACTGTTCTGTTATCCACAAAGAGTAAGGATCTACAATATACATTGGATATATTTTACGAATACTGTTTAAAATGGAAACTTGATGTTAACCTAAGCAAAACAAAAATAATAAAATTCGGGGCTCGGGCCGGGAAAAATGATAGTTTTATTTAGGAGGAGCTGCAATCGAAATGGTTAAAATTTTTAAATACTTAGGGGTAACTTTTTCTAAAACAGGCAAATTTTCTGATGAAATAAAAATTAGATGCGCTGAAGCGAAAAGGGCAATGTTCTCTTTAATAAGTAAAGTGCGACAAAATCAACTGACTGTCGACATTGTCTGTGAAATGTATGAAAAATCAATACTTCCGATCTTAACTTACGGTTCTGAAATTTGGGGCTGTGAAAATATTGCACCGTTAGAGAAACTCGAACTATGGTTCTTTAAATTTATTTTAAAACTGAAAAAATCAACTGCAAATAATTTTATATATGGCGAACTGGGGTTGATACCCATCGACGTGAAGACTAAAATTCGGATGCTGAATTTCTGGGCCCAATTAGTGTCCGGAAAAGAAAACAAATTTTCCACCTCCCTTTATTCAATCCTGTACCTAAACCACTTGCATGGGTTTTACACTAGCCCCCTGGATACGATATATCTCCTCCCTTCTAGACAAGTTAGGAATGACCCACATATGGATCAGTCAGAGCATAAGTAACAGGAAATTATTTAATTATATCGTTAAAGAAAAATCACAAGATATTCTCTTACAGGAGTGGCGAGCAAGCATGTGTAAGTCAAACAAGTATTTGTTTTATAAGGTGATAAAAATTAACTTCGGCCTTGAAGATTACCTCTGAAAATTACCACTATCTTTGGCTATCCCTCTCGCCCAGTTTAGAACCAAAAACCACCGACTCCCGATCGAAACAGGGAGTTGGACAGCAGTAGAAATGTCACAAAGAAAATGTAATCTGTGTCAGTCCGATAATTGTGACGAATATCATTATATCCTTGTCTGTGACGAGTTAACGGAACTGAGGAATAAATATATTAAACCATATTATAGACGACACCCGAATATGTATAAAGCCCATTCTCTATTTGCAAGTACAAACATCATGCAAATCTGTAACCTCTCCAAATTTGTAAAAAACCTGAAATCATTTTTAACGCCTACTTAAGAGTAGTAACAGCCCCCCCCCCCCCCCCCGCCCTCCATTACGAGCAAATCCACACGCAAAGGTCTAGAGCAATTTCAATGTGACCTTAGATTATGTATAGGTGAGTGTATGGTACATGCGTGATATGGGTGTATACGGATGTATACTATCATGCACACATATATGTCTCTGATGTGCTCGTATGCGCATGTGCGGGTGCACGTGCATACATGTGTACGTGCGCGCGTGTGTACGTGTATGTTGGGACCTTTATGCGTGTTTGCTTTTCGTGTGCGCCATGTATGGCTAAAGATCAATCTTAATTATCAAACACTTAACATCCCTGAGCTCGCCCTCCTGAATACGTGCACACACCCAACCTTTCGCGACCAGTAGAATTCTCCAGGTCATGTTTCGTAAAAAGTGTGTAGTGCCCGAGGGTGAGATCTCGGGTAAATGTTATGTGTCTACAATTTACATTGGACATATTTTGTATGCTGAAATGTCAGAAAATAGAAATAAATTTTATTTTGAGGCCCGGCCCTGCCTGCATCATTATGCCTGTTTTACTCATCGTAACAGCACATCTCCGATAACACCCATAAATGAAATTAAAAATTATTAGTAGGACTGGAACGCAATCGATTGTATCATGCACGGGGGAGCTCATTGAGGCCCGTCGTGCATGATATGGCCGACCGAAGTTCTTGACCACAAGGCAATACTGCCCGAACCCACATACCGAACACATTAAATATCATAGCCCGATATATCAGACGACTACAGTTTACATACCTTCTCCGACAGACCTCACTCGTGTGGCCCCTCCAGCCTTTTCCACTGAAAATTAAGAACATTTTCGTCCAAGGCAGGGGGGTTTTGTCAACAGTACGGTCACATAACATCAAGAGGTTGTGGGAGAGTACTGTTGACAACACCCCATGGTACCCTTTAATTTCGAACTTCGTATGCAATGAACAATCGACATACAGCGCTGGAGAGGTTACACGAAAAGCACATGTATATATACGGACTGCCCGGACATGTAGTGTATTAAAATTTCTCTGTGTTAACACTTGCTTTACGCCATGTAAATGGTTAAAAGTGAATAAATGAAATGAATCGTTTTTAAATCACATTCAGAGTGTGAAAAATAGTCAGCTGCCAGTTATTGAAAATGTACAACCAGGCAAATGAAAAGCAAAGAATTGCTTTGTCTGATGGACAGACAGACAGACATGCAGTCACACAAATTGAAAGTCTACACAGAAATAAAAACTGACATACAATGGAACATTTTGTTAGAAGAGCCAGGACAAGATTGTCAAAACGGAAACAAAAACTCAATGGACCTTGAGTGCTGCAGTACCAAAGCAAATCACACGAAACTGAGAGTGTATGAGATTGACTTTAGTTTCCAAAAACATACTGTACAGTCTTTCAAATTGTTTCTCATCAACTGAGGCTTCAGTATGGGTGGGTGGGTGACTTGATTCAAGGAGAGAACAATATTTCACAGTTGTTAATGTAGTTTTAGCTGTAACATGGGAACAGTGACAACAGCGCTCGACCTAAACAAAATTTGATCGCATCTCCTTAATTTTGATATTCAAGTATCTTTGTCAAGTATTACCCTTACAATAGTAAGTCGATAAGTTTGTGGTTAAGGGTAATCAGCTTTTCATGTAAAATAAAGGGTTAACAGCATAATTCAGACAAACATCTAAATACCAGTAAATAAAAGTGCAATATGGGTTTTCTGGCTGTGGGTTTGAATGGTGATTTGGAAGGGGGTTGGAAGATTGGAACCCCCCTCTGCCTCTAGTACTATGATGGGGAACCATGGTTTAATTATATTTGTTAATACATGTGTACATGTAGGGTAAAATAGGTTGTTATTTGGCATTTGCTGGAGGCTGTAATGTGCCCCTGGAGGAAGAGGCTACACTTGCTCAAGATGTGAATTTGCTTGCAACATATAGCCCTTATTGCTGACAATGACAAAAACATACTTTTTAAAACAATAAAAAAGTATTATAAGGTGTGTGGTACCCCAATGAATTTTTAAATGTGAAATAATCTCTCAAAATAATAATTAAATCAGGTTCGGAAGCCAAATTATGTATTTCCTTAATCAACCCCCAATCCTATCAGATACATTTTACCTCTTTCATGTGACAAAAGAGTCATTTCTGCACGAGAATTCAACTTTTGTCTTCCACTGAGTTAAAAACATGGGAAATTTGTTCTTTTAAAGAAAACTGTCCAAACTGTCTCAAATGGCTTAAAAACTGCTGTTGCCTCCAATACATTTTTCTACTCTGTTACCTAATGAGTAAGCTGAGAGGTAAGTTCATGTAGATTTTTTTTAAAAACTAACCTAATCCCCAAATAAAACTAAAATCTACATCAGCATGCAATACTTTGAGGAAATATATTGCCTCATTTAACCATACAGCAAGACAAAGAGTGGTGTTCCAACCCCACGAAACAGTATGAATGTCAATTTGGATTCAAAATTTGGGGTGCAGCCGTATAATTCACCAATATCATTAGACAGTACCATTTTATCCTGACAACTGATGTCAAATTTTCTTCTACATACTGATGTGGCAAAATATAGTCCTGAAAGTGTCCCCCTAGTATGCCCCTTTTTATCAGAAACTATGATAAAATTCATAAATTAATTGATGTTGACACAAAACAAACCTCTTGTGATATTAAATTTTCCATTTGTGATAGTTTTTAAATCACATTCTGGCGTCTGAAGGTATTTCACATTGCGTTTGATGAATATTTTGCCATTCTAGTGAAAAAAGCCTCGCTTTCTCAGTTAAGGCACCTAGAGTTATTGGTATGGCACTGACAAAACATTAAACACTGATTTTTTCCAACAGTATGACCAGCTGAGCAATGCTCCTATGTTATAGCATAGCACTGTTAAAATGCCTAAAACCATCAAATATTGATTATGTAGTGATGTGTGTGTCCCGCAAGTACATGTACCCACAAGAGCTCAATTTCAAACTTGGATTTAATCCCTACAGGCACCCATTCTGATAAAAAGAGTGAAATTAGGGAAAATACATGCATGTCTAGTATCCAGTGAGGATGACTCAGATATTTGCTTCAGAAATGTAGTGCTCTTTAATGTTTAATATATTTGTGTATCTGTGTGTATGGGGGTGAAAGTGACAGTCTACATGTAAAAAGGAATGGTATGATGGACAGACAGACATGCAATCACATATTTTGAAAGTGACAGTCTACATGTATATAGGAATACTGACTGACATGCAATGAAAAGTATAGTGAGAAGAGCCAGGACAGGGTTGTCAAACAGAAAAAAAAACTCAGTGGACCCTGAGTGCTGCAGTACTAAAGCAAATCATAGGAAACTGAGAGTGTATACTATTAACATTCTCATCAGCTGAGGTGATCAGTATGGGGGGTAGAGGGACAATTGTCAATCCACATTTGTGCTATAACATGGGGACCCTGACAGCACTAGTATCAGACTACTATACTGGTAGCTGTGCGCAAAAGCCATTCATTCACAATTCCGAACTTTGTTACTTTTCCCACTGTACCCACCCCCACCGCCTATCCCCAAATGTATGTTCCAAAATACTCTGTGAATGAAGAAATTGTTTTTTAACATTTTTAATCACTCACTCATTGTAATGGCCAAAACAGGCTAGCACCATTCACCAAAACTGCCATTCAATGTTCATTATTTTTGCATCAAAAACATAGCTTATGACCCCTCATAGGAATGAGCTCATTCCAGTGGGGGAGGGGGGTCATAGCTATGTTTTTGACGCAAAAAATGAAAAGAAATTAGTTATTCAAAAGTGCTATCTTCTTTTCATGTAAGGTAAAAGGTTAACTTCATAATATGGAGAAAACTTCCATTAATCATTCACTCAGTGTAACGGCCAAAACCGGCTAGCACCATTCACCAAAATTGCCATTCAATGTTAATTATTTTTGCATTTTTTGGCATCAAAAACATAGCTTATGAACCCACCATTGGAATGAGCTCGTTCAGCTCATTCCAGTGAGGGGAGGGGGGGGGGGGGTCATGGCTACGTTTTTGACCCAAAAAATGAAAAGAAATTAGTTATTCAAAAGTGGTATCTTCTTTTCATGTACATGTAAGGTAAAGGATTATCATAAAATGGAGAAAACTTCTATTATACCAGTAAATACAAGTAAAATATGGGTTTTCTGGCTAAGTGTTTGGATGGTGATTTGGGAGAGGATTGGAATATAATTGGAATCCCCTCTATCACAAGTACTATGAGGGGAAACCATGGTTTAATTAAATGTGTTAACAGGGTAAAATAGATGGTTACATGTGTATTTGGCATTTGCCAGAGGTTACAGTGTGCTTCTCAGTTCTGGATGCCACACGTGCTCAAGATGCATTTAACTGCATTATTTTTGGCAATATATGGCCTTTGTTGCTGACTGTGACAAAAATATAACTTTTCAAAAAATAAAACAGTATTATTCAGTCTGTGGTTCTCGAATGAACATTTAAATGTGTAATATCCAAACAAATATACTTAAATCGGTGTTGGAAGCCAAAATACATGTACATTTACATGTACATATTTCCTATAATCAACCCCAAACCTTCCAAAGGGTAACCTACGAACCTTTTCCCTGACAAAAATCCCCCCCCCCCCCCATCACAATCATGTTCACACAATGCACAAAAATCCCCCCCCCCCCTTCCCATGTTTTTTTCAGGTGAACAGAAATTCCTCCCTCCATAAGTTCTGGTGAACAAAAATCCCCCCACCCCCTATTTTGTTAGAAGTATATTTAAAGCCATACAAAAATGTCCAAAGCTTTTCACCACTCGAGGCCGAGTACTTGTCGCTTCAATTAATGCAAACCTTGCTTGTGTGGAGTTAGCACGTCGGATAGTTGCTCACTGTTGCCCAGTGGTTCTCTCAGTGCACTTTAGCTTCCTCCACCCACAAAACTGTCCGACACGAGGTGACACTGGCTGTTGAAAGTGTCCTTAAACTCCAATAAATAAATAACTGTCTTGATAAATAGTTATTGAGGCATGTTTTCTTGTAAATAGTGATGAGTGTTCATGTAATTTACAAATTAAATACATAAGTTTTTAAATCCTTTTGGACTGCCGTTTAACCTTTTGGTGTAAAAGACTGGGAGGGGGATTTTTGTACTGCTCTTACAATAATGTGGGAGATTGTGGTACTACCCTAAAAAACTGTGGGAGAAGGGGGATTTTTGCTAAGTGTGTAAAAATGATTGGTGGGGGGGGAGGGGGGGGGGGATTTTAAACTACTTTCTAATCCTTCCAAAGATACATTTTACCTCTTTCATTTAATAAAAGAGTCATTTGTGCATGAGAATTCACTGATTTTATTAAAAACTACCCCAATCCCAAAATAAAACTAAAATCTGCATCAGCAGACAATAGTTTGGGGAAAAATCTGTCTCATTTAACCACACTGCAAGAGAAAGAGTGGTGTCCCCCCCCCCCTCCCCCCTCCACTCCACACAAAACAAAATGAATGTCAATTTTGTTTTAAAAACTGGTGTTGCAGCTATATAAATCACCAATATCAATAGACAGTGCCATTTTATCCTAACAAATTATGTCAAATTTTCTTCTACATATTGATGTGGTAAAATATAGCCCCGAATGTGTCCCCTAGACCCCCAGCATACCCACTTTCATCCAAAACTATGAAATAATTCATAAATTAATTGATGTTGACACAAAACAAACCTGTTATGATATTAAAATTCCCATTTGTGATAGTTTTTAAATTACATTCTGGCTTCTTAAGATATTTCACATTGTGTTTGATGAATATTTTGCAATATTTGTAAAAAAACATTTTTTTTAAAATCCCTCAGATTTCTTAATTAAGGCACCTAGAGTCATTAGTATGTCTCTGACAAAACATTACACATTGATTTTTTCCAACAGCATGACAGTGCAGCTCATGTGGTATCTCATACCACCATTAAAATGCCTGAAACCATCAAATATTGATTCTGTAGTGCAGTGCTTATGCTGCAAGTACCCATAAAGGCACTTTCACAACCTTGGATTTAGTCCCTACAGACACTCATGACCCATTTTGATAAAAAGAGTGAAATTTAGGAATATACAATGTACACACAGTTTTCAAGAGAGGGTGAATCGGATATTTGCTTCAGAAAGATAGTGTTCTTTAATGTTTAATAGATTTGTGTATGTGTGTGTGTAAGGTGGAGGGGATTTCAGTGTGAAAAATAGCCAGACGCCAGTTACTAAAAATGTACATGTACAACCGGGCAAATGAAAAGCAAAGAATCGCGGTCTGTGATGGACGGTTCTTGGACAACTTGCACCCTGGACGATTCATACCACAGTTAGGGGGTATGAATTTTCTTGACAATAAGGTACAAATTGTCTAGACAAAAGGTACAAAGTGTCCCAGTAAAAGTTATGAATTGTCTCCTATTGGTACAAGTTGTCTCAAGTAAGTGTACTAAACTGTCTCATTATTAACTATTTAAATGTTTTTGACTCATGTTTTAGCTGAGTGAAATGAAAATGAAAAGTCGACGGAGTGATAGTAATACAAACATAGACATATGCATGAAACAACCAATCAAAACATGATTTACGCATAGAAATGAAACTGCAATGGGTGAACCATCGCTTAACAGCATAAGTGAAAAAGCGACCTCTAGTATTATCAACTTTGGGTCCGAACGTGGTAAAAGAAAATTTATAGTAGATAGTAATGGATGTAGTCTTTCAGTTAAAACACTATTTTTTTTTAATGAAGCCACAATAATTCTTTAAATTGATGAAGATCTACCAATAAATAATTTTATGACGCCCCAAATAATAAGTTGAAGAGCGTGCTGCCTTAATAATTTAATTCTGAGCTCCCTCAAAATTTTCTTTTTGCCGTCGTGATGCTGAATCTTTTAAGTGTCTACTTGCATTTTACTTTAAGTCATGAAATTTGATATTCTGTGTCTTTTTAAAATAATAGAAATGACATCGCCATTTTGTATCCTTTCTCCAAGTTTATAATCCTCTCCCAACCCCATCTCCATGTATATTTTTTCAGAGGGGGTTAATTAAGCAGGGTATGAATTTGCCAAAGAGGGTACAAATTATCCAGAGGGGGAACGAACTGTCGGATACTGCCCAGAGGAGAGATACGAATCGTCCAGACAGAAGGTACAAATTGTCCTGGGAAAAGGTACGAATTGTCCAGACACCGGAGTACGAATTGTCCAGCAAAAGGTACCAATTGCCAGAGGTACGAATCGTCCAGGCTATGAGTTGTTCGACTCACTGATGGATGGATGGATGGACAGACAGAAATGCAGTCACACATTTTGTAATAAATTCAAGTTCAGTTTCCTTTTGAATGCTAAAACAAAACTAGAATTAGTAGAAATGAAATATTTTCTCTGGAATCAGTGTGCAAAAGTTATTTAGAGGTCGGTTCCGGGGAGGTTGGTATTTAGACTTTTTAAAAGTGTTTTGCCATTTTTGGAGAAACATACGCAAGTCTAAATATCAGAATCCCCACTTCCGGATGTCGGTCAGACGAGGAGGGCGACATTGACTAGTTTGAAGATGAATTTAGTTCTATTCTGGTTGCAAAGCATCCAGGAATTAAAACATGGTTTACCAAAACACAGAGGAAGTGTACATGTAATTTAAATGGGAGTTCTGAGTGATTCTGGTATTTAGCCTTTAGGAAAACACGTCGGATCACAAAATTGGCTGGCCGCTACACTGTAATTCAGACAGTCTTAAACTGACATTGTATTGTATCACTGGTAAAAATAGTTCATAGACTGGATCCATTGAACTTGTGAAGAAAAATCTAGGAAATAAATGAATAGGTATCGCCGTTTGCGTGCATGTCTGTTTCTGTGAAATTTTACAAGACTGCATGCCCGTATTTTGAGAACAAAGATTTCCCCAGACCGTGCGTCAACATAACTTGAATTCATCCGAACTCCAGCTGTTTCTAAGGAAATCGCGCTAAGTTCCCCACAACTGAAAGAGACCCACTAAAAGTGTCAATAAATCACTTGTTTTATTTTTTTATTCGTTGTCAACAATTTGTGAAGTGTACATTCTCAGTTAAAATTGAAACTGGGCTTTGAATCTGACAAAACCGGCAACGGACGGCATTGGCACTTCGAACTTTCAAACAATACCTAACTCGCCAATTACTACCTAACTTCGAAAGTCACTTCATTACTTGATTATTTCTCATAGTTTTCAGCATTCTGCGACAATATATTTTACATGATGTTCTTTGAAAAGCCCAAAACAATTAAATATCCGTTACAATGATTCTGGATTTTTTGCCAGTGGGAGAGCCACGCCGCCAGATGGCACCCCAAACTCTGTTGCATGGTATATAGAAAAATTATAAAATCATGGACACGCGTCTATTACCTATATGCGCACACGGCACAGCGTGGGTGTGCACTACTATATATGAATAGCCTATGACATAAATTTTAGCTTTATACATCAACCGTGGTGAACACGCCAGCAATGGGATTTCTGTAGTTAAAATTTACACCTACAGTGGAACTACATCCAAGTTAACCTTTGGAGACGTCGACCTGAATACGAACTTGTCTAAATTTATCGCCCATCGCCTCGCGAAGAGTGAAATGAAAGTGACAATTATTTATTACGTTTTTAAATGAGTTTACCCCATAAGACACTAAAACTTAACAAGCATGCATTGCCTCACGTTAATACAGCACCCATAACTCAAAATGGTATGTTATTATGCTATTAAAATGAAAAAGGCACTGTTTCATTGCGTTTCGGCGATGAAATTGACAGCGGAAGTCCCGCCCACCGATGCTCGTGTAAACAAAAACAGATTCCCATGTATGTACTCTGGTGCCCAGTAAAATGGATAAAAAATAATAGAGACTCTTAATAATCTGACGATCATGGTATAAATAAAATATACTCAGAGTAGCTTGGTTAAGAAAACTTCACCACTCGTAGTGAACATTTGGTACATCAAGTTACTTTGGGTATATTCTATATATCTTGTGGCTCACCGTGTAGCGTTTCCAACTAAATGCGATACGCATAGCTGTGACCTGACTCACTTCATCAACATTTAGTGACAGGCCACATCCTTCAAATAATGTATGGAGAATATTGTTGGTTGGAATCACTTGTTGGTTTTCACTTCCAAATATGGATAAGAGTTAGTTAGACTGAGTTAGGTCCACAAAGTGGCCTGTCGGTCCTTCAAAGGCACATTTTAACACCACGCCGTATCTGTATCAGGTGGTCGCCGATTGGTTCTCAGTGTAGTTGCCGTCAACGATAGTACTAACAGTGTCAGGAACACTAAATAAATCTCGTTCATATTTTGTGCAGGCACACGAATTTCTGTGCATTATGAAAAACATGTCTCTCTGTTTTTATTGCGCTTAATGTTGCCGTCCGTACGCCTTGCACGTCTGACTCCTTTTGAAGACACGCGCTGTGGGGTGCTGTTTTTACGTTTTCGTCCAACACTCGTACTAACATCGTCCAGCAAACTATGAATTGCTTGTTTTCCGCGATTTTTAATTTACGATTAGAAACTTTCGTCAGCCAGGAGGTCCTGCCCTGCATTCAATGCTGTCTCCAATCCTCCGAGAGTAAAGTTTTTCCCGTACGTTTCGCCAAAGGCATCGCAGTTCTGGCTAATGTTGAGAAAACTCCATCGATGTTTTACCCTCGCTGATAGCGCGGACCAGTAAAGACAGGTAGA
Organism: Pictodentalium vernedei; assembly: GCA_031216915.1. Lineage (NCBI taxonomy): Eukaryota > Metazoa > Mollusca > Scaphopoda > Dentaliida > Dentaliidae > Pictodentalium > Pictodentalium vernedei. The sequence continues at coordinate 57,521,766 of CM062297.1, forward strand.
TACGTTCTTTGTTATACCATGATGCTAAATGAAATCACAAGGTTGCGGTGAGTTCTTTAAAGCATCTTTCGTTTAAAATGTAATGTCACGATAGTTCTACCGCCAGCTAAAAAGGGATGGGTGCACCCGTGTCGTCCGTCATCTTTATCATTATACTTTGCGTTTTAGTGTTAAGCAGAGGCATGTAGTGCGCATTACTTATTTCGTGTAATGAGGAAGGAGCGTCCGCGAAAGTGTTTGACTGATAACTCGCCGAAGTTGCACAGTCGTGTCTACAACAACTTGGCTATCAATTATATCCATATAAATGTAAAATGCTCCAATATCCATGGACGTGGCGACAGGGGGTGGAGGTGTTTCACAACCCAATCCTGCCCACAATTTCCTATAGTTGGAAATTCGGAGGGCAAGTCATGAGCAGGTGGAAATTCCATCAATCTGGTTTTTAGAGCTTCTTTGATGCTGATGTCTCCTTCACTTCCCAAAACTCCAACTTGGTTTCAAATCGGCAAAAAATTCCACCTGTTACTATTTACAACTACAGTGCAAACAATATCGAGTTTCATAAGTACGCGTGATGACAATCGGTACGAGATTCCTATAGTACGTTTACTTATCGTAATAAAATAAAATCCTCGAAATGCACTTCCAGAAAATCACATAATGTAAAATCGTTATCCTGAGTTAATTCCATCATTCACTGTTACAAAATGATGAAACATCGAAAATAGATCATTCCTGCATAAGATCTGCTTTAATGTTAGGACAGTGTGAATTGAAAGTTCTAACATTGAGCATTTGTTAAGCACATATTCAATTCCCAGAATAATACCAAATAATAATAACCTAATAATTGTGTTGGCATTTCAGTTGCACGAATCAATTTTATGCCTCCTTTCATGTCTTCATTTTCAATTTTTTCTCCGCAGTGAATTTCCAACTAGGGGAGGGACCGGGAGGGGCTTCTTCCCGGTCCCTCCCCCTAGTTGGACATTCAATACCCTACACCCCCATCCCCCAAACAGGAAACATTTAGCCACGTCCCTGCCAATATCTGTAGCTTTGTGATCGGTAATGAAGAACGAATCGTTAGAGGTGCAGCCTAAATTGTTTTCATCGAGGGAATAGTCGACCAAGATAAGACAAGTGTTTTATGCTTAAAGTCATAATGAGTTCAATTTTTTCAAGGATTCTTGCGATGATAATCTTAAAAAGCAAACGCCGGTAATATGGTCCTTATCGCTGACCCAAATTTCGATTGCATCACAAGGAAGGAAGATGTCTAAAATGTCTGGTTTGGAAGCAAGCTACGCGTGAGCATTTCTACTACCATGTCTTTCCGTCAGAGTTGATTTTAACGTTTATCTTTCAACGTATGCTTTGTATTTTGTTACCGTATGCCAAAACTAACTTCCACTGTGTCAACACGATAAATTATTTCTTGAAAGCTCAAAATTTTGTCAGGAAACACAATTCCCTGAAAAGTATCCAACGTGGTTTTCTCCGAAGCTGTGGTGTCTGGTAACCTAGTCGCTATGATGACGGAAGCATCGGTGACCGAGTCCAAAACCTCTAACTGTTTTGCGTGTTTTTTAGGGATATGCCTTGACAGCATACACGCGTATTGAAGATCTGAAGATGTGAATCGAGTAGCATTGTTATAGAAACGTCTCCATTCGGAAAGTAAAATGATCTGCGAAAGACCTACTTCGTACTTATCGTTAGGTAATTCAAACAGTGACGTTAATTTCACAGTATAGTTTAAGGTGTTGTTTGGGAAACATGTCCATGCTGTCATTAGGTGGAAGAGTTATACTGAACTGGTCCGTCTTGTTTCTTACCGATGTTCGGTGCAGGTAGCATGTAGCCTAGGGAACTGGATAATAAAGCGACCCACAGAGGATCAGTGGATCCTAAACTCAAGTTCATTAATGAGGTGATAGATACGACATACAACAGTATGACTTGTGCGAAAAAAATTATCTGTCGGGACGGTACGCGTTTCCCAAAGCCCACATTCCAGTATGCTCTTTCTCTGGAAGTGACGCTCCTAACAAAAGGAATTATTTTAGTAGATGCTGTTTCTGAATCCATTGGTCAAAACGTACCTAGCTGACTAAGACTAGGACTTTGTCACGTTTTAATATTCAGTCAATCTCCCACGACTTGCCTGTGTCAACAATGATAGGTTGCAGCTCGTGTCCATAGTGTTCCAACTATATCTTGATCATTTGCGTCCCGCAATATATGTACAGGACGGCGGCGGCTGGGCACGACTCTGTGAATTGTGAAAACCTCATAGGTCCAATTAGGAACGTACCTTTTTCAAAGAGATTTTTTCCATTTACTGATACGCACCTGTCGACCTGTTTTGTATTTAGATTGTACAACGTGTTTCTTTTTTGTGTTGACAAACTGGGCTGCAAGCTCGTCCGATCCGATTTCGTCGACCTCATTGGGAGCTAGCCCTATCGATGCATGTGTCCGGCTATTGTGCCTGTTGCCAATATCCCCGAGTACATTGATATACTGACTCGTTTTGTTTTTGAAAAAGTATTTTTCCAATTTTTGTTTCAAGGTACGCTGAAACCTTCCCACAGTAGAGCTCTTCGTTTTTACATTTTCGGTACTGTATAAATGGATCTTGTGTTTCTTCAAAAAGAATTGAGCTTTTTATTCCAAAACTCGCTACCTTTGTCTGATTGCATCAATTTGGGCTTTCGATCAAGAAACAGAGGTTTTAATTCTGCTATGATAGATTCGCCATGTTTACTCTTTAATGGCACAACCCAAGCGTAACGGGTATAAAAATAGATGGCACACAACAGGTATCTGTAACACTTGTTTTTGCGTTAATATTTCTGATAATCCGTGAGGATACAACCCGGTGCTTCATTCATTAAAATTTCGCTGCGGGTAACGACAACCCGCGTTGATCAGGACAACGGCGATTGTACTATACAGGACGTATGCATTAATGGAAGCTGCTTTCGGTTATGTTGTTTTGACTGCATTGTTATTGAAATTTTGAATACGTCACAATCCAATAGTTACAGCCTAAAGGGACCCTCCCTTCTTTGGGGTGGGGTCCTTATATTATGTGGCCGGGTGAAAGTATTCCAAATCTACGAATATTCATCTACATATTTTACTTTTACGATACCTCTTCTGCTCAGTATATTCAATATCAGCACTTGATAAAATATAATTAGTATAGTATTACAAAGTTCATGAAAAAATAATATTACCGAAACATCTGCTGCTAATTGAACACCACGAAAAATTAATTTGTGATCGGCATAATCAAATCAGCATTTTAGGTTTCTTCATAAAAATCTAATTGGATTGAAACGAAAGTCTCTGTGTCGGTGACATGGACGAAGTTTAATACGCGATACGGTGGATATTGGACACTGATTTGATGACGTCAGAATTAATTAGTTGCCAAAATATTCATTTTGTCAGCTGCTACAGAAAATGTTTTTGTAATAAGTACTAAGACAGTATAACAACTCACGGCATCAGTTGGTCCATAATACAATTAACCCTTTACCAAAAGTAACCGCCAAAACCGGCCAGCGCAATTCTCAAAAATCGTCAATTAATTTTCATTATTTTTTCATTTTTTGTCTCAAAAACAATGGTTATGACACCTCATTGGAACAAGCCCCACCCCTCCCCTCCCCGAACAAGCAAGTATCAGCAGTGGCCGTGTAAACCTCTCATAGCTTGATCCTGCCCAGGCCATCTCTCTCATGAAAGATGAATAGCGTTTTTTTATAGTTTATTGTTTCAGCATACCATGATACTGAGCTGATGATAGCCCAGCTACAGTTAATGTTGGGAGAAGCCCGACACTACCTCCCGCATTTACGTTCACAAATAAATACCTTATCCAGTTTGAAATTAACTCCTGATATGGTTGGTGCATGTTTGTGCACTAAAGTTTTACTTGAACTATCGGATAACTTGCGTGATGATACCAAGTTACAGCTTGATTCATGCAGAGGTATATGGCAGTATTATCATTCTACAAACCACATCCACCTTAGGACGAAATCCTTTGTTAATCATGACTAAAGTGCCATTGATAACTGTACACTTAAATTTCGAGAATTATAAAATAGCTTTTTAACAGTGCCTATGTCTCATGGAAAGAAGACGCGCACCAAAGATTTAGAAAGTGAGTTCAAACCTGCATCAGAAGTGTTAATTATAAACAACGAACACACTAAGTTTGTTCCCAGTATGAAGCACACCGACTGTATTGATAACCCTACGTTCTTTTGCAGGTGCCATTAGAACCACCCAATGATAACTGTTTTATACCTTTGTTGCTGACTGATAATCAACGTGTGTCTAAAGTCTGTCAGACTGATGTCTTAATGCAATTGACGTTCTCATATGCACTCGAGTTGGAAAAGGTACACAGCACATCAATGCAAATGGACCGATCCGATTTTCTCTAACATGTCCTGAACGCCAAACGTTACGTACACTAAACGTTCGATCTCCGGTGGCTGTTGTGCACCTTAACCCTTTCCCCAACGTAACGGCCAAAACTGGCCAGCGGTATTCTCAAAAATCGCCAATATATTTTCATTATTTTTTCATTTTTTGTCTCAAAAACATAGGTTATGACCCCTCATTGGAACGAGCTCGTCGGGCTCGTTCCAATTAGGGGTCATAACCTATGTTTTTGAGACAAAAAATGAAAAAAAACATAGTTATTCAAGAATATTTTTTGCAAGTGTCGTCAGCTTTTCATGTTAAGTAAAGTGTTAAACCATTTTGTATTACTACAGGTGGAGGTTTGCAATTAACCAGTTATCATCAATCAGTTATTATCATGGTTATGACCGTAACTACCATCGTATTTTAACTAACTCAGTCTTGCTGCACTTTGATAATGTAACACAACTGATTGGCACCCTGCAATTCAAACAATACATGTATGGCAGAATTGCATACTTCCTACACGACTGAGGGACATTCCTTGCTTATCATTGGAATCATTAGTTGTGTGTTTAGACAGTATAAATACATTATAGAGGAGTATGTTATACCTAAATGGGCGTACGCAATGGGCATTATTTTTGCATCAGTCCTCATTGCCTGCTGTATTCGATATTTTCGAAAACAACAGCATATTGTTTTCCGGAATTATCACCTGTGATTAGGGTGTCTGTGCAGAAGCAACTCTGATCCTCCTACGGATGTTTCACACGACTATTCCGACCCAAATTTGTCCCAATGACCTGTCACTTTTCTGCAGCCTGCTCCAACATATACTATTCCTTCTGTTCCCCCAAAGTTTTCGACAATGCCTAAGACGAGTCTGTTGAGTTTGGACCTGCCACAAAAGTTCTTTGAGCAATGAAAGGAGTGTGCCCCCTCACCGTCTATGGGTGAGCAGGTACGGTTGATCATATATTTGACGTGCTCGCTGTTGTTGTTCCGGAAGGCTCATGATTAAGATTATGGCGTCTATCGGAAAGTGAGTTGTCGTTCTTGCACTAACTAATACCGGTTGGTATTTGGGGTATGCAAACACTACGACTCGAATTGATATAGCGCTAATTTGCACATTGTCAAATTTCGCATAAGGGCGAATACCACGGCAACCCTTTGGACACCCCACATCAACTCACCCCAGTCGGGAATGGGTTGGTGGTGTGGGGTTCCGAGGTGTTCTCCCCTGGGAAAATGCGCATGGCAATCACTATGACATCACAATCAATATCTTACCTCCTACAAGTATCTGGGAATTTCATTGGTTCAAAAACGTCACACGCAGACTGCATATACAACCATATACTTCCTGTAAATATCAATATACGCTTACAGCTATGGGTAATCTCCCCTTTGTTCATTGAGTATTCAAAATGGCGACAGCCGATAAACGCTTCAAGTTGAAAGATTGAGTGTTGGAAGCCCATATTTGGTCTGAAGTGCAGGTTAGGCAATTTAAAAGTCTTCATATTCTGTGGGTGTGTGTCATGTTACCTTCGAAATGAAACTGTTCGGTATGTATGAATTTGTCTTGTTACAATTTATGGGGTTCTCTCTCATAAATTGTAACAAGGCAAAGACACGTGAACACATTGTGAGAATTCTCTAATTTTAATTTTGATCGCTGTTGTTATTAGTTCTGTGCATCGATGCAGCAATCGGTAAGATATATTCGTTACACAGTTTGTTGGTGACAATCGAGTTTCGCTCTCGTCCAATATGAAATTAACTGACACCATGTATACCATATTAGGCCACCAATAAACTGTGTAACTAATAATATAAACACAAGTAAGTGTACACTGCACAACTCACAAATCAGCGACATACCATTGAAAAATTGTCGCTGTACAGAACAGTCACTTTTCACGGAGTAGGCAGTATCTCCACGGACGCAATAAATAGAGGATATGGAATGAGTGTTTTTCTCATATAATATATATGAAACGAGTCTAAGAAGTTTCCGTTCGGGCGAGCCTCTGTTCAGCCAATCAAATTGTCTAGTTTTGAAATTGACCAATGAAATTGACGGAAGGCTTTATTTATGACTGATTAATATGAAAACAAAATATCAAATGTTTTGAAGTGAACAAAACGGACGAGTCATATGATAAAATGAGATTCCAAACACTAATTACGGAATAATCATCAACAATTTAATTAATGAAACATCGGATACAACACGGTGCTTTATTAATTAACATTTTGCTGGTGATGATTTTTATTACCTGGTAAACGTATGCGTGGACATCACTGCCCATGCGTGGATTACGACCAGTCCACGGCGACAACACTGTAATTATGATACACAATTACGCGGTAGACTGTTTTCCTTTAGTATGATCGCAGTTTTGCCAACGTTATTCAATTGAATCACAATGTAAACAGACAAAAACTCAGATACAAAGAATTCCGCATACCAACCGGAAGTAATTCATATTAGTCTCCACAGCGCAGAAGAGTTCACTGTATCAGGTGGAGATAACCTATTTATCGATAAAGCCTTTACATCCTGTCATTTTATGCAGCTCTACTTTACGTGGCTGGGCAATCTAATTACAACCGTGTCGCGGCCTGTTTAAATCACTAAGTTTGTGACGTCAGAATGCCCAAGTGCGCACTCCTTCCTAAGGACTTTTTAAGACCTTTCCGTTTGGGTGATGTGTCTGCTCGGTGAATTTCGTAGAAGATTTCTTCCATTTCTTTACATTGCTTTTTCTGAATACAATTGCTTGGATGTGAGTAGGAGGGTCCAACCAATGTCGATTTTTTATTCTTTTAATTTATTTATCTATAGCTGCTTAACGCCACATCAGAAAAACATGCCATTGCCAGTTTCGAAGTAAAATGATGTATAAGAATTATGAAATAATTACAAGTGTAAGGAATGAGCATTTTGAATAGTCACAATAGATGCTGCTGGTGCAGTGCAACAAAAAACAAAATCTCGAATTGTGAGATACACTATTTACCGTTCATCTGGATATAATGAAGAGGACAGATTACAGTACAGCCATCGTGGACGGTTCAAAATCTATAGGTGGGCATATTTTCCATGTATATAATTCTGAGATGATCCGCTATGACGCCTAGCGAAATTTCGACCAATGAAGCACCGGGGTAAACCCTGTGCTTCATTAGTGGAAATTTTTCTAGGTGTCATAGCGGATCATCTCTGAATTATATGCGTAGAAAAATGATAACCCGTGGATTTTGACCCGTCCCCGGTGGCCCTACTGTACTATAGTTCACAGACTTCGAAAGCACATGGCGCAAGCACAACGGGCGTCATATGTCTTAGGGAGGTTGAGCCCTGAAGAGAGGAACATTTTAAAACACTGCTATCAAATGAGGTGATAAAACACAACTTGTTGATGAATTGTTTGTAGGTCCAGAGGAACAACTTTTCGCTTACCTGTTTTTTCATTGAGATATCCACAAGAGGAACGATAAAATCGTTCCTCTCAAATTTTATGCCCTGGTGTAATCCTAAGAAACTGATTAAAGCTTGGAATTCACTTTGCATATTGGTTCAGATATTTGTCTGTCTCTTCGGACGTCCATCCGTTGGGCCGTACGTCTGTCTATCCACCATCTATTGAATAGTTACCTGCCGGCCTTATGTAAGACCTGCATTTCTGTTATCTACGTACCAGCCAGTGCATTAGCCTAGTGTTTTACAAGAGGGGACGTCGCATGCTGATGCGCATATAGCCTGAAGTGATTTGGCCTAGGGATTGATATCAAATCAACAATGAAGCGATTTCCGAGTTCTTGGATTAACCCTTTACCCAACGAATCGCCCGCATCCGCCCGCGTAATATGAAAATTCAGCAGCTGAAAAAATATCGAAAAATTTCAACAAAACCATATCATGTGACCCCCTCTTTGGAACGAGCTCGTCGAGCTCGTTCCAAAAAGGGGTCACATGATATGGTTTTGTTGAAAGTTTTTGAAAAAAGTTAAAAAATGGTATTTAAAATAATAAATGTTGATATCGTCTGCGTTGGGTTAAGGGTTAAAATGATTAAATTTATATAGTATTACCCTTATTTATGTGTTTTCATTGCTACACTTTTCATGTGCCAATTGCTAAAAATACACGAATTTGAGTGGGAAAACCACGGTTAAGAGAGGTTTTGAATTTCAGCTTAGTAGTTTGGAAATGCACATCTGTTCGGGATGGAGCAATAAGGGGCCAGGACCATGACCCAAATGGCAGCGTGCGTTTAGGGATCAGAATTAGGGTCACAAATCCGTCAGAGTAATCGCCTTTTAGGAATCAACGGTGTCTAGGGGCAACTCCCCACCCCAACACACACACTTGTGCGCGTAGGAAGCGATGGGGGCCCTATTTGGGGTTCTCTCCCTTTTTTTTCCCTTTCTCGCGCGAAGAAAGATCGTTCGAAAAAGGATTTCCACGCTGTCGGGATCGTTACGAATTAGCTGATTCGGCGAGAGAGAGAGAGAGAGAGAGAGAGAGAGAGAGAGAGAGAGAGAGAGAGCCGGCATAGAATGTTTCCCCTTCGGCGTATGTCTACGAAGGGTTTTTTGTTGAAAAATAATTTTACGACGCCGTATGCTAATGGAATATCATCCAGGCGAACACTGGATCTCGAATTGGAAGACTGCTGGTTTTAGCGGGAATTATTTCGATCCCAATGGTAGATCTCCATTACCACAATTCAAGAATTTTCTATACGATCGCTGCCTTTGTTCCCGCGTTCAGTACTTTAAAAAATCCTTTCAAAGTATTTTGTCTTTGCTCTGCTGACATTGAGGTATATGTCTTGTATCACGTGTGTATAGGCATACCCCGGCCTTTAGGCAAGTTTAAAAAAACCTGCGTGTACAAAATATACCATTCTTATGTTTTTTGTTGCAATGGGAGCCGACACCGACTTCACAGTGATAGTTGTTTCAGAAAAAAATATGAACAATTTCTTTTTAAATTATAAAATATATTATATGACTTCGTTTTCTCGGCTTATTGCCGTTTCATATTTTCAATAAATAGTAATTTGTGCTTCATAACACCATCAGTTGATTTGATTTGTCAATTTTAAAAGAACATTTTCTGATTGGTTAAATTAATGCTATTTCAAACATCAATTTTCTATGTTGACATTCTTGTACTTTTCTTGTATTGACGTCACAGTGAAATGCGAAAGTGTATTCTTGAACCCTTCGTTTATATCTAAAATAGGAGTTTTTGGAAACTGTGGTGTTAGATGATAAACATAATATGAAATGCGATGATTTGTTCACTCGGTATTTATGAAACTCGTCTACAAACTTCTGGTTTGCTTCACCAGAGGCTCGGCAAAACGGAAAATTATTGCACTCGTTTCATAAATATCGAGTGAGCGAAACACTCATTCCATATCATCTACGTATTTAACATTAACCCTTTACCCAACACAGACGATATCAAAATTTATTATTTTAAATATATTTTTTTTTCAAATTTTTCAAAACATTTCAACAAAGCCATATCATGTGACCCCTCACTGGAACAAGCTCGACGAGCTCGTTCCAACGAGGGGTCACATAATATGGTTTTGTTGAAATTTTTTGAAAAATAATATTTTTTCAACTACTGAATTTGCATATTACGCGGGCGGATGCGACCGATTCGTTGGGTAAAGTGTTAAAACTTATGCACTCTCCTAACCTTCCACTATGACATCGGGGCTTCCGTAGCCTTCTACTATAACGCCGGGCTGCCTTGTGTAGAGATGCTCATTGTTACGATATTATTATACCTTTATTATCCGCTAAACGATAGATTATAGAAGAAATTGCAGATAGAAATCGTTTCCCCATCGTGAAGATATGGAAATTTTCACTTTCGCGGTATCAATCAAAATGGCGGCTTTCAAACCATTACGTCAAGGTGAATACGAGACAAATTATCATTGGAAATGATCAATTTGTTCTACAAACGTATAATGAAAAGAGAAACTAGTGTTTTTGATTGGATACCGATTAATTCCCATCAATAATTCAACACGTGTTCACCTTGAATTGATGCTTGAAATCCGCTAGTCCAAACATGTCCTGAAAGTCAGTAATAAAGGACTTACAAAACCAAAAACTTATGTTACGGACTTTCAGCCCATGTTTGGACTAGAAACCCTTCAGCGGAATCAGACTGAAAGACGAACTCTGTTCCGAAAACCGATCAACTCAATTCCGCGTACCAAACATTCAATGCGCTGTTTACTTTCATGCATCAATTCAAGCACTCGCGAAAAGTAACCACATGGCTCGGTCACTCATGAGATTATTTTCGGTAGCAACCAAAAAAAAAAAAAAACAATAGATATCCTCTTTATATACACTATGCGTTGTACATATTGCCAAGTTGTGTGTTGGATACGTCTTAATTCAGAATCATTTCTCACCCACTGATGCGATCAACACGTTAATTAACAAGTGCACTTATATCAGATTGACCACATAGCAGGTACTAGTTAAGGCCACATCTCCTGGATCTCATGCCGGATCTCATGTGACGTCATAGTCAAGTGACCGAGGGCAGCCAAGTTGTGTTGTTATGGTAACCCTCGTGAGCGATTGTGTTGTGGCGTCATCCCCATAGTGATGAGTGATGTTAGTGCGCATGCGCAGCGCGTGTTGTTATGGTGATACGTGTTTCCATCGTCCATTTTGTATACTGGGGTGACCATCTTGGTTTCTATGGTAGCACATGGCTGCTATGTAACCCAAAGGCTTCTTATAGGATGAGGGTATATTCTGGGGCTATGTTTGATTGAATCGGAGTATCACGAATTACCCAAATGAGCCCGAGAATGACCGGAAATCACCTAAATGTTTACCGAAACCACCGAAGCGGACTTATCCTAACTAGAATCTTTGATGTAAATAATAGCACGTAGTGCTATAAGGCAACTGTGGGGTGTGTTCCATTGTACTAGAGTATTTATTTACCAAGAGTTGAGCCTGAGAATGACCGGAAATCACCGAAATGATCACAGAAATCATCCAAAGGGGTTCGGATTCCCTAAGAATCCTCGTCTACTTAGACCATTTGTACCCATCATTCATCATTGTACTTGCCATTGGTGGCCCTCTTACTTTAGTACTGACTTGGGATAGGTCAAGCTATGTAATCCCGTCCTGAAGATGAAGATTACCTAACTTGACGTGTCCCAAGTCAGTACTAAAGTCAGAGGTCCACCATTGGTAAGTAATATGTGCATTTTCCCAACATCTTTCCCGCAACAGGACCGTAAGTACCTCACAGTCGTCGTGGTAGTCCCTAAGTCACCTGATGAGTTCCCTAGGGCAAGGACGAAATGTATAAAAGGGTGAGTAGGTGATGTAAACACGGATCCTCTCTGGAAGCATCAATTTACTTGTTTACTGTGCGGTCCTATTGGTAGTGGTAAATTATTCAACACATTCAAGGAATTATCACACCCACCCCAAATCAAATCATTTGGTGTTATAGTGAATGGCAATCACTATACGATACCTTGCCCCAAGTAAAATTTGTAGAGGGTCTTCCCGAAGAATTCAAATCTGATTCTTTAATCATCTTGGATGTTCTGATGCTCGATGCTGATGTTCGAGTGTCTAATTGTTTACCAAAGGTAATCATCATCGTGATATCAGTGTCATGTACATCGTTCGCAATTTATTCGACAAGAACAAAGTTCACAGAACTGTGGCTCTCAATAGTCATTACATGATCTTGTTTAAAAATCCTAGAGATCGTTCCCAGGTCACACACTTGGCAGCCCAGATATATCGTGGTCATTCCAACTTTCTAAGAGAAGTTTTAGAAGCGTCCACGTCGGGTCCGTATAGTTACCTCTTAATCGATCTCAAACAGGACACTCCTGAACATATGAGATTGAGAACTCAAATTTTCTCGGGGGAAACCCAATACGTGTACCTCCGAAAGGTATAAAAGGGGCAGCAAGTCTGCCCTCGAGTCAGGATCATGTCTGACCGTCTTAAGCGTAACATCGCGATTCTAAAGTTCCTGGTAAAATCGAACCCAGTACTAGTTAACTCCATTCTCCGACACGCCGATAACAATTTGATAACGTGACTGTGTGACTGTACCTCCAATATCGTGAACCGCGCAGTACCACTCACCAAAGCTCAGAAACGTTTAGTGAGAGCCGTGGCAAAGAAGGGTATCTCTGACAAAAGGAAGAAGCAGATCTTACAGAAAGGGGGATTTGTGGATGCTCTATTACCACCTGTGCTACTAAGTGTGGCCAGGGGTATTTTTAGATGATGGAATATGCAAAGAAAATGGCTTTGATAGAACCAAAATTATTGGAACGTCTACAAGACCATCCAAGGATCAAGCAACCCAATGAAATGGCTGTCTCGTCTTTGGATTAAGAAATGAGAGATATTCTCGATGCTCCTTTCCTCCCCACAGAAGAAACGTTGACCCGATATAATCAGGTCTTGCAACGATATCTAACATTTCAGGAGAAGGTGGTGGCCCCTCGACCCATTAAAGTAGAAATCGAAAGGGAGAGTTCAGACCAAGACATTTTGGATTCAGTTCCAATTTTTATTTTATTGGTGTTTAAGGTCACATACTTATGCACAATGGCTAATCGTGACCGTGACAGTTTTACGGGTGGAGGAAGCCGGAGTACCCGGAGAGAACCACCGAGCAACGACGAGCAGCTGTCAGCTCTCCAACATCGTAACTCTGAACACTGCACCGCAGCACAGGCAGAGTTAGATTGGTTGAAGACATGTGCACCATCGACGTGCAGTACGCCTCAGTACACAGCGTCATCGTGCCCCCATGTAGGCAATCGGGGTGAAGTGTCTTGCCCAAGGACACAACGCGGTTGCCGCAGGTGGGATTCGAACCGAGGACCTCTCGGCTTGCAGCCTGCACCTCTACCAACTGAGCCACCGCGCCCCCATTCAGTTCCAATGACGACGGGGAAGAAAGTAAAGTTATTATTGAGTCGTATTAAGAACGACCCAAAAATATCTTGGAATGAGAAGGGTGAACTGATCTTCTAAACGATTTACTTAGAAGACGGAAGACATTCCAGCCCAAGGGATTGGAAGTGTTGGCCCAAGCCTTAAAAGATAGTAACATCCCACAAGAGCTGATTGCTCATAAAGAACGTTGGGATTTCATGAGACAGAAACCTGTAAAGCTGGAGACGAAGCATTCTAAACAAAAGAAACTTAAGAAGATTCCATGGTCTGAGGTATAAATAGAACTGGTTTTCATTGATGAGTTGGTTGGGTCATGGATGAGATGTACTATAACACGGAAGCTCCTGGTAGTTTGGGTGGTGTGGACGATCTACGTAGATCGTCTAAGAAAAAGACTAAACAAGTCGTGAAATGGTTATTAGAGACTCAAGACACTTACACTCTTCAAAAACCTATTCGTCGTAAATTTCCAAGAAAGAGAGTGACCGTTAGTGGTATAGATGCACAATGGCAAGCTGGCTTGGTGGATTTAACAAACATAAGTAAATTCAACAAAAACATAAAGTTGGTAAAATCATATAATCACACTCATCATCGAAGCATTGGTATGGCCCCCGTAAGTGTCAACTTTGAAAATCAAGAAGAAGTTTGGCAAAGGTTGTATGGACAACCTATAAATCACAAGTCCCCAAAGTTCAAAGTGGGAGACACAGTGAGAATCAGTAAAGTCAAAAAACTTTTGAAAAACGTTATTTACCCAAATGGACCGAGAAGTTATTCACGGTGGCATCTGTCAAAAGAGGTCCTCCAGTCAGATACGTCCTAAAGGACGATGGTTGGAAAGTACGGAAAGGGTCCTTCTACACTGAAGAACTTCAACGAGTGGCACACAAAACTATTTACAAAATCGAACGCGTACTCAAGAACGTGGTCGAGGTAAGAAAAGGGAATTATTCGTGAAGTGGTTAGGATACCCTTCGTCCTTCAGTTCGTGGATCAAGCAGAGTTAGCTCACTCATAAAAGGAAGTGAAGCAGCTCGGGTTCCCCTGAGATTGAAGAAGATACGAACGGATCCTGGCCTCTGTTTGGAAAGAGAGTTCCTAGGAGCGAAATCACTTATTGTTCATAAATAATCATACTGTGCATCATCATCATCATCATCATCATCATCATCATCATCACAAGCATTGTTAACCTCACCCTCGATAATACAGATAGCAAGCTGTGGACGGTCTTCTAAGTAGTGGTATAGGATATTTATTACCTAATCCGACCATCAAGAAAAAGTGATGTTTTATTTGACCCTACCAAGAAACAGTTCAATAAACGTGTTCCCAGAGGACATGCTGACTACGTACACCACACAGTTATCACAACAGATGAATCTCACTGGGGAATGGTAAGTGGGTTTGGCAGAGATTCAGTATCCAAACTCTTGGGTTAACATCCGTGGGGAAGAAGCTTTCGCCATAGTGTATTGGAATTCGAAAAAACATTATCAGCTCAGTATGAAAGAAGGTCGATATTCGGAACCTTCGGATGTAATACGGGGCATCAATGGTGTTGAAGAAGTACTGCTACCTCCTCGCGACAAGATAGATTTTGAATTGGGTGAGGTCACTGGTAAAGTTCGAATCAAGGTACGAGATGGGGTCGTAGTCATTTAAGTCCGACACTCCGAAAGATCTTTGGTTTTGACGAGTGTGTTTTTTTAATCAGGAACTTACAATTCTTCGAGAGTTGCTGATGCCAACCAAGGATTTTATTAACTCTATGCATATAATGACTTGGTTCGTGACAAAGTCGTTGGAGATACGAGGGTGCCTCTACTTCGCATCGTACGGGTGAGAGGCATATATGGAAGTATTATCTCCAAAACGTTTTTGAACGTTTACTACGTACCGTGGAACGAAAGAATTTTGGCAACGTCAGGATGTATATAAGGGACGACACAGGAACCGATGTACCATTCGAGTTTGGGAAGGTGACAGTGACAATTAATTTCCGAAATCGAGGATGTCTTCATTTCACATAGACATGACTTACTGTTGTAATGCCAAGTTGTACGAGGAGTATTACACGAAACAAGCTTGGAACGGGCTACCAGCTTTTTCAGGAACGCAGATACAGAGAGGTTATGGTTTGGGTAGTATATTGGGAGGACTGCAAAATATGGTGTTACTCTTATTCACAACTACGGCCAAAACAGTGAGAAGACAGCTCGTTAAAAAAGGAGAAAAGGGGAAAATCCGAAACAGGCAGCGATCAACAGACTCAAAGAAGCTGGTGCGGGAGCTTGGAATGAATTGGTGGATGGCCCCAAGCCACCCGGCCGCAAATGTATAAAAAGGCGTGCACCACGCACTGCCAGTAAATCGAAAAAGAGAAAGAGAGTAGTACAGTCGCAAGACTTTCTCGTGATGTCTCTCTCATCAACGACAAATCCTGTGAGTATGTAAATAGTGAACTCGACTTATTTTCAATACCACCAACACAGACCATCGTGGAACCTGGACAATGGGGAGAACACAGACCATTGGCTACTATAGGAAACAGTGGACCGATAGAATTCAATATCACGTGGTTAGGAGATGATTATTTGAATCTGGCAGAGACATATCTGTATGTTAAGGCAAGGATTGTAGATTCCAGTGGAGCAGCAATCACAAATGATGCCACGGTGGGACCGGTCAATTTATGGATGCATTCTCTATTCAGTCAAATCGACATCAGTTTGGATGAGAAACTGGTGTCTCCTTCCAACAACATTTACCACCACAGAGCCTACATAGATACTTTGTTAAGTTATGGACCAGCAGCCAAAAAAATCACAATTGACTAATGCATTATGGTACAAGGACACGGCTGGCCACATGGAAGATCTCACAGAAGATAACAATGGATTTACCATGAGAAAAAAGTTTACGACTGAAAGTAAAGTCTTGGACATGGAAGGAAGATTGCACTTGGGTATGTTTTTGGAAACACGTTACCTACTCAATGGGGTTAACGTTCGCGTAAAAATGAACAGTGCCAAGGATGCATTTGCCTTGATGGCAGATGCAGAAACTTACAAGATCAAGATTATGGACTTGTCCATGTTTGTTCGTAAAGAGAGACTCCATTCAGTCGTGAGAATGGCTCAAGAAAAAGCATTGGCTAAAGCAACGGCAAAATATCCCATCGACCGCGTGGAAACCAAAGTGTTCTCAGTGACAAAGGGAAATCTCGACATCACACAAGACCTTTTATTCCTGGCCAACTTCTGAAACGCATCGTGGTGGGATGCCTGGACAACGACGCCTTCAATGGAAATTTTTCCAAGAATCCATACAATTTTAAAAACTTCTACATCAATTACTTTGCTCTGTATGTAGACGGACAACAAATTCATGCCAAACCCCTTCAACCTCGATTCGATCAACAAGAAGGGGCAAGATGTTATGCAACCCTGTTCCAAGGAACCGGACAGATGTACGAGAATGAAGGAAACCACATTAGCCGAGAGGATTATATAAAAGGATACAAGCTGTTCGTGTTTGACCTGACTCCAGACCTATCACATGGCCAACACTTCGATTTGGTGAAGAGAGGAAATTTGAGACTGGAAGTCCATTTCGAAGATCCTTTGCCAACCACAATCAACGTATTTGTGTATGCAGAATTCCAAACAGCATTGAAGTGGACAAGAACAGACAAGTCATTTTCGACTACTCGACATAAACACGTTGCAGTTGAAGAAAGCCCTCCGATCAGATGATTGTTTGAAGAGAATTTGTTTGGGCGTATTTGCAAGAAACAGATTATCAAGAAGATTACAGCAGATCACAGGCCAGTGGCTTTGATAGTCAACACAGATCCAGAACACAGAAAAGGAGAACATTGAGTAGCTCTGCTCGTGAGCCACAAAGACGCAAAACACTTGGACACCTATGGATTACCTCCAAGACACAGACCATTCCACAATTTTCTCAAGAAGAATTCCAGATATTAGAAATACAACAAAAAACGTATTCAACGATCGTTACCAGTGTGTGGACAGTATTGCTAGTTTTATCTCAAATATCGCTGTCGAGGTGCATCAATGTACAAAATAGTCGGTATGTTTACAACCGATCTAATAGACAATGACGTGTTGGTTGATGACGTCATAAATGAAATCAGCCACTAGATGTCTGCCGCTACTATGAAGAAAAACTATAAAAGGAACGTTTCCAGCGAAAATCGTCAACGTCAATTGTGTGCCGACAGCCGAAGGAGAAGGATGTCTACTAGCATAACCGTCTTCAAAACCAACAACGAATTACAGATTCGACTGTTCAAGAACGACGTTGGATTCAAGTTTTCCACAGAAGATTGGGATTGGGTCACCAAAGCAGCGACCATAGCAAAGAAGAGAAATATTGATCAGAATCAAGAAGACACCACCAAACCAAAGAAGAAGGATGATTAGAAAGAATGTTCACGATTCCATGTTTGATCACGATGGCTCTGAATGAATCTAACCAAGAAACGAGGAACCAAGATTCGAGAAATCCATTTCAACGAGACTACGAGAATATGCAGAGAGAATGAACGTTGAAACGTTTTTTCAGGATGTTCCACAACAAGTACTGGAGCAGATGCTACGTGGAGACTCTCGTTCACTGATTGCTCTAGAGAAATTCGAGCCAGTACAGAGACCACAGCGCCACATGATGTATACATTGGAAGAACACCACCTGAAGACTTTTGAAAATATGTTACAGAGAGAAAGTGCAAAAACCCCGTCCATGTCCAATTCAACAAATCACATTGACGGCTGTAGAGAATTCTGTTCTGGCTATGTAGAACCCTTTGTGGGCCTACGGCCTCCTTGGTGTTCCTTATAAATACCATAAGTAGGGGGCGATATTGCATGGAATTTTGTGAAATTCAGCCTACAATGGAATATTTAATTGTAGGTAATGTATTAAGGGTTCATTAGAGCCTATAGTAAATTCTAATAAAATAATATACACGAACTTGAGTTTACTTGGCAGGAAGAATATAATTGAGTAATACAGGAATGTATTAAATCAACTGTAATATGAAACACAGAAATTCTGGTGAGATTGCAAACTATGTTCTTACTATCCATCAATCAAATTGCCCACTGCTCTATGCAAACACCAGGTGTACTTGCAAGTGTACATTCCAATAAATGAAAATTTTATACAAAACTGTCCAAGTAGTAGCTATGCTTTGATGAAGGGTAGTAAAGGTTTCTCTCTAACATCACCCATCCACATTTGTTTTGATGCAGGAACTTCATCTGTAATCTGGGAGTGACATGATGGAATGTTCAGTTCATTGGAAATTGACAATTGACATGCAACTTGTAGTATTGTTTTGTCAAATTTACTGATTTGCACACCTCAAACACCGATTAATCTGTCACGCGATGTTCAATAGTAACAGCTGGTTCTGGCTGGCCAATCACATAGATTACTAACAGGGGACATCACCCAATCCGACGTCAATTGAAGCTTCAGGCTAATGTTAGAGTACTGTGATGGACTGGTGGAGGCACATGATTGGCTATGCGTGCCTCATGTCACTGATCTACAGACTGACCTTCTCTAGATTGCATGATGCTTAGCAAACATGAATTTGCAATTCAGCCCAAGGCCAGTCACGTACTTGTGTGTATATTACAGCGAGAAGAAGACTAGAAAAGCTGCATCTGGCCACCCACTCGAATGGTATGTTGTCAGCACCACATTCACAAATATGTGGGTAGGCAGGAAACCTTGACATCTCTAAAATCACTGCAATGCTGGTGAAGAAGTGTGTTGGATTTTGATGTTTAAGATTATTTGATGCTAGATTTGGAAGAAGCTGTAAAGGAAAAACTCTGCACTTTAAACAGTCTCCACACTCGTCTTGTTATACTAGAATTGATCAGTTGGTGGTTTATATACAATACAGATGTAGCAAGCTGGTATCTAGAGGAGGAGCTGATTGTCTGAGTTATCTTTTGCTACAGGAATCCACAAGAGACCATGCAGATCAGACAGCCTGTATCTTAAGAGAACGACAATCGCATTCTAGAGACGTTTTGGTAACAACTGAAGTCCCAACTGTATTTCGAACCGCTAGATAAACCTTGAGCCACAGCCAATAACACTCACTAAACCACAAATGCATTTATGGTGCCATGCTGGGTGATTTAAAGTTTGGCCACACCAACCTTGTTCAATTACACTTGACCAGGACAGGTGGAACTGTGATATGTAGCCTCTGAACACACGCAGGACCAAAAACGGTGGAAACATCGTAATTTGAGGACTGTGAGGAATTCTGGTTGGAGAATTCATTTGATAGACCGTGAGTACAACATTTTTGTACGTTTTATCAACAGAAATGTTAACCCTATAATTCAATAATGGATGCCTGACAAGTGAGGGCCACAATTGAGAAGCTTGCTGCAGAAACAGCAGCAATTCATGAAAAAGGATTAGATATAGTGAGTCAGCAGGCATAAAAATAAAAAGCCAACAGTTGCTGAATTATGAACATACTGAGCAACAACAGCAAATTAATGTACAGCGATGACAGTTATTACAAATAGAAGCACAATTGCAACAAAAAATAGTCAGAACAGAAGATGATGTCCGGGAAATAGGCCTCACCAGCTGCCACAACTAAAATTTGCCTGAAACAATAATTGAAGGAGATAGGGCTAATTTCACTTTTGCAAATGCTACACAAAACCTGGCCCTTCACATCCATAATAAGTGGTTTGATGGGAACCGACACAATTATAAGGCATGGGTGTATTCGTTGGAGCATTAATGTGATATCAATGAAACTTTAACTGATAAAAACAAATTTTTGGCTGCCCAGACGAGTGATTTTATAGTAGCCAACTTCATATTCAAAACACCAAAAAACCTTTGATGTCCTCAAAACCCTTCCAAAATAAATTGAAGCTCTGTTACACTGATGTAATGGACAACAGTATCATTTGCATCACATGGTGAGTCAAAAATTTGACAGTAGTGGGGTGTGGAGCATACATATCAGAAATTGATAGCCTTGTCATACAAAAGGATGGTTGCAAAATTGTTTTGTGAAGGTTTTAACCCTTTACCTAACATGAAAAGCAGACGACACTTGCAAAAAAAATTCTTGAATAACAAATTTTTTTCATTTTTTGTCTCAAAAACATAGGTTATGACCCCTCATTGGAACGATCTCGACGAGCTCGTTCCAATGAGGGGTCATAACCTATGTTTTTGAGACAAAAAATAAAAAATATGAAAATTAATTGGCGATTTTTAAGAATAGCGCTGGCCGGTTTTGGCCGTTACGTTGGGTAAAGGGTTAAGAATGTGATATTAAAATGAAACTCATCAGAAATTATCCATTAACCTTTTAAAAGGCCCTTCCTATGGTCATGCTTGAAGCAAGTGTTAAAGATAAGTTCGGGGGACGAAGTGATGCAACAGACAAGGAGAGGCCTCTTTATTTGTATAGGTATGACTACGGTGCAGAAGAAATCCCCGGGAAGAGGTATTCTTGTGGCTGAAGGTCAATAACTGACTTGCAGTGTTTTCGCTCTCCCAAACTTGGTCAAATTTCCAGAAATTGTAGAGTTAATTTGGAACAATTAGATAATGGTCTCTCTCTATTCATGTAGTTTGTTAAAATACCAAATATGAAACTATTAATTGTAAGAAATGTGAAACAATAATAATAGCAGTAAACTCAGCAATCATAACAACAGTATCAAAATAAAAGAAAACAGAGAAACTGAAAAACCAGTGTATAGTGAAATTAAAAACAATTCCTCCCACAAATAGACAGCAGAATAAACAGGTTTCAAAGCACACAAAGGTTAAAGGTCAACCAAACAGTGAGCCTAATAAACTTAATCCTTGTAGATATGATCAAAAGTGTGAGTAGTGTGTTAGTTCCAAGCATTGTATAGAATATTATAAAGATAGACGAACAGTAAAGGGTCACAATAAAGAAGACTGTACACCAAAAAACAAAGCTTTTACAGACGAAGGGTGTAAACATATGGAGAAGAATAAATGTGTATGAGAGATATCCGAGAGGCCACCCCAAAAATAGAGAAAGATCACCTCAGACAAATTATGTGAAATTGAATCAGAAAAAAAGGATTAAAAAATAGAACAGAAAGCTAATACCAGTGAATCAGGAAATAAGAAAGTAGGTATAGGTAATAGGAAAAACCCAAACCAAGTGAATGAATCCAAAATATAGTGAATCAAAAAAGAAAGTAAAGTAGAAACAAATATGAAAAAATAGCATAAAGGATGAAAAATAATAGTTCTAATGTTGCATGCTAGTGGACAAGAAGTCGTGCAAAAAGTAAAATGACATGTTGTTGTTGTCCACCCAAACGAAAACAATTTTGCTACAGAGTTTAAAAAAAAGCACATGCTACCCGAGAATGTCAAATTGAAAGGGTGACCGACGATTTTCTTTGTGTTATATTGTGCTAGAGAGCCTGGGTTATTGAGAAAGCATGCTAGTTTTTATCTTCCGACATTCTAAAAAATTCCAAGGTTAACCGAAAATCAGAGGTTGCGTGCCATTGGCATGCATGAGGGTGGGATACCTCCAGATGAGCTCGCTACTGAGTTTGTATTCACTTTGGCCACTATTTACCACCTCATTGGAAGGTATAGAACCACTGAATGTATTGCCGACCGACTGCATTCAGGTCGATCAAGAGTTACGACCCCCCTGCACAAGACCGACACATCAGGGTGCCTCACTTGCGGGATCGCTTCCTTCCCGCGACGAGGGCAGCAGCAATTACTCCTGAGAGAACTAATAATAGAATCGGTGCACAAACTGTCTGCAACAGACTTGCTGAACACGGTATCCGCAGTAGGCATCCATACCATGGACCAATCCTTACCCAAAATCACCGTACCGTCAGAATGGATGGGTCCTTCAGCGTGTCCGCTGGACTCAGCAGCGTTGGAGCACAGTTCTTTTCGGCGATCAATCACGATTTTGTCTACGGCGCGCTGGTTGTAGGGCAATAGTGTATCGCCGACGAGGAGAACGGTTTTCTGATGTTTGCGTGCGGGAATGCAACCGTTTCGGTGGGATAGTGTAACGGTTTGAGCAGGAATTTTCTTGCACCATCGAGCGCAGTTGATCTTCATCGCTGGTAATCTGAATGTACAGTGATATAGAGACGAAATTCTTAACGCTGTTGTTGTTTAACGCTAACGTCGGATTGCAGTTATTCCAGCAAGACAGTGCCCGATGTCACGTCGCGCGTACCTGCCGTGACTTTCGTGAGGAGCAGAGCATCGAACTTCTTCTCTGGTCCCACTTTCGCCAGGTTTGTCGCCAATCGAGCATCTTTTGGATCAATTGGACCGTCGGGTGCGACTTCATGCTCTTCAGATGCTAGGCGATTTACGTAATGTTCTAAGGCAGGAATGGAACGCAATACCACATGGTGACATGCAGAGACTTATCAGGTCCATGCGCCGTCGATGTCTTGCCATCCAAGAGGCAAACGGTGGACATACACTTTAGACTGCATGTGTGAACTTTTCATTTCACCCCATGTCTGAATTGCGACGTCATGACTGACGTGAAGCTAGCAGCAGTAAGAACATGAAAATATGCAAATTCATACAGCCAGATTTGCAATATGAATTTACAATAAGTTGTGTTGGATTGAAGTTGATAATACTAAAAAGATTTCTCCTCAAAGTTTATTGTACTTTCTTTTTGACTCAGTGTAGTTGATGGGAAACAAAACAGTCAAAACAACAACAAATGCAGAAAGTGAATGAATCAGAAACAATTTATGAAAGTTTTGGCACAGCTCCCCTGGATAGTGCGTGGTGACTTTTCGAGCTTTATTCGATTCTGGGGCTCAGATATCTTATATTAGTACAGAATTTTGGGAAAATATGCAACACCTACCGCGGCTGCAACAATTACCACAATAACAGAAATAACTGGAAATAATGTTAGGCCTAACTGTTTGATTGATATTTTCATCTCTATTTAATATAATTCCCCAAGCACGGACTTTTGTGGTATTAGATGTGTAAAATAGATGTATGTTACTGGGATCAGACTGAATAACAGACAATAATGTAAACATATACTGGGGATTGAGTAAATTAAAATTAGATGGCCAATTAATACCAATTGTAAAAGACTTGCATGTTTCTTGTTCAACCTGACCAGTCCATCACATGGAATTAAAACCACAAAGTACTTGTGTGTTCAGCAAAAGCTGTTGTGGCAAGGTCAACATTTGACTCTGAATATTTGAAACATCATGGGTTAAAACAGAGCTATGTAGCTGGGCAGACTGGCCTACTCATAGGAAACAGTATAATTATTAATAACAATGAAAACATATCAGTGATGTTAGTGAATAGCACATATAAACACCCTCTGAAGAGAGGTTGTATTGTCGGAAAAGTTGAACCTGTAACTAAAGAGGAAATTGTTTCAGAAACTTTAGAATCAATGTTGGACTGCAAACAGAGGTAGGAGTGTGCAGACGAGTGACAAACTGTTATTGACTTATGACTTGTTTTAGAAAAATGAAACCAGATTAGCCATGGTTGGTTTCGTCAAGCAGCCTGACAGTTTTTGCTGTGTTTAGGTAAAAATATACACTCTAAAATCAGTAGGGCTCATATTCACTCAACCCAGTCGATTTGGGTTGATTTTTAACACAACTGATTTTAGATTGTAGACATTCAATGAGCATGTGGTGAATTATCGAGATGTTTTGTATTTTACATGAAACCACATACCATGCTAAGCCAACACTAACCCACTCTATCTTTCCCGTAGGACCATGATGTTTAACAGGTACTTAATAGGAAGTTGTTACTGGTGTCAGTGAATGGGACCACATTGACCAGAAACGATGTAATATTTACAAAAATGAAAGAATTTTTTATGGTCAATAAGGACTGGGCAACTATGTATGTAACCTTACACTTTTTATTAATAACATGAGAAAGTGGAATATCAGGTGTTTTACAAAATCGATCTTCAAGTCCAGCACCTCAACTACCAAAGAGAAAACAACCTCCTGTACAGATATTAGAATTGATGTGACGGCCAATATGTAGAGCAACGAACAGGTCACAGGTACCAAGTCAACGACTATATCCTACTGTGAATTATGATACCGATACTGGCACTGAATATGCCACAATTTGAAGTAATAAATAGAGAGTAATCGTTTGACTGGACTGGTTACGTGAAATAATTCACGAGAGGTGAGGGGCGTTGTACAAACACGAGTGCGCGAATGCGAACGGGTGTTTTACAAAATAGTCCCTCGCCTCGAATGAATTATTTCACGTAACCAGTCCAGTCAAGCGATTACTCTGTTTATTACTTTTCATTATTAACGATAGTTATATTATTTAACCCTTTACCTAACGTAACGGTCAGCGCTATTCTCAAAAATCACCAATTAATTTTCATTATTTTTTTCATTTTTTGTCTCTAAAACATAGGTTATGACCCCTCATTAGAATGAAAATAATAGCTATTCAAGAATTTTTTTTGCAAGTGTCGTCTGCTTTTCATATTAGGTAAAGGGTTAAAAACAATAAACAATGAAGTCCCCATTATACGCACGGCAAAGCGTCTTCGATTGCGCGCACGGATACTTTACACAATTGTTAATTGCATAATTCACTTGTGAAGTTATCGTTTATAATCAAACACGGAAATCCCAGTAAATCACACTTTGGAAAGTAAAGAAACCTGTGAAACTACGGGAGAAACAGTATCGCCTACATAAATTACTTACTGGCACAATAAAAATATAAAAATAATGGCTATTCAAGAATTTTTTGTGCAAGTGTCGTCTGCTTTTCGTATTAGGTAAAGGGTTAAAAAACAATAAACAACGGAGTCCCCATTACACCTACGGCAAAGCGTATTCGTTTGCGCGCACGGATACATGACACAATTCGTCGCGTGAGAACCATAATGTTCCAGGGGAAGATAGAACCTTATGGTTCTCACACGACGAATTGTTGATTGTTGATTGCATAATTCACTTGTGAAGTAATCTTTATAATCCAACCCGGAAATCTCAGTAAATCACACTGTGGAAAGTAATAAAACAGGTGAAACTACGGGAGAGACAGTATCGCCTATATCAATTACTCACTGGTACAATAGAGCTCACAAACGAGAACGAAAGTATTTATATTTCTCTGGGTGACAGCAATTTTCGTTATTTTTGTAGTGTTATGAATTTTTAGTTGCATTAAATTTTAGTGACATTTTGTTTATTATTTTTATAACAGTGAACGATATCTGATTTTGACTCTGATTATGATCCTGCAGACGATGTTCATATTATTCTCTATCCTCATGTGGGACGCATTTCTCATGTGACAAATAATAGACCTTGTACTCGTTGTACACAAATGAATTGTAAATGTTTACCATAGTTAAACCGGACACGTATTTAACCCTTTACCTAACATGAAAGGCAGACGACACTTGCAAAAAACATTTTTGTATAACTAATTTTTTTCATTTTTTGTCTCAAAAACATAGGTTATGACCCCTCGTTGGAACGAGCTCGTCGAGCTCGTTCCAACGAGGGGTCATAACCTATGTTTTTGAGACAAAAAATGAAAACATAATGAAAATTAATTGGCGATTTTTGAGAATAGCCATGGCCGGTTTTTACCGTTACGTTAGGTAATGGGTTATCCGACTTTTGTTGAACGGTCTTGAAAATTTCAGAACCAAACCAGTGTTTGGTTGTATGTTCTTTATTTTTTATAAAGAAGTACTATTTATTGAACTGGAAAAAGATATGGCTTATTCTGGTGATGCAATCCGTATCATGTACGTGATTTTGGAACAATATCACATTTTATTGAAGGAATAAATTTTGCGGATGTGATTTTTTATGAGTGTAGCCAGAGAGGAAGAGGATATTTTAATCATATAGTGAAATTTAGACAAATGATAAGACCACGACGTTCGATGCAACGACGAGTTTCCCTCAACCCTTTTTGGAAAGACCCATGTCCGAGCGACATGCACCAACAGCGACTATTCTCTGGGATGGGCTGGAATGGTTATTGTGGCATCGTTGTCGTATTGACGTTGATGATCTTAATTTCCAGTTCCGTTTTGAACCCAATAGGATCCAACAGACATATCGAATAACTAGAAGGACCGGACTATTACCAGAAATGTAATTATTATGCTTGCAAATGTGTTCATCCAATCAAGTGAAGTTACTAAGGGACATAGACTCCGCAATATTAAGTTCAGGATGACTGAAAAGCATCCAATATTAATTTAATGTTAGGTGCCCGTCAGCCATTTTGTTTTATCATTATATCCACACGTCTCAACTTTTAATTTACACGTACGTACATGCTGCAGCACAGTCGTACAGAAGACCCATCATATAAAATAGCCCCGTCGTATAAGCATCGCATTCGATTGAATGAAACTGTTATAATAAAATGCCAAACTAGCCCAAAACATTGGCGGTTATAGAACAAGTCACGAGTGATTTTTTAGATTGCCGAAGCAAAATCGTTGAGTTAACTTCCCCAATGATATTTTAGCATGCCGTGCATAATAAACACGTTACAGAGCGTTTAGTTGGCAGATACAGTGTCTCTTTGCCGTATATGACACTGTATCTGCCAACAAAGCGCCCTGTAACTTATAATATTGCATGATCTACCGTACAGAAGGCATGGATTGGTCGTTCGCCTCACCTAATATTGTTTTCTCTTCGCCGTATACGACACTGTATCTGCCAACTAAACGCCCTGTAACTTATAATATTGCATGGTCTAGAGAACAGAAGGCATGAACTGGTCGTCTTTCACGCGTGTGGACTGGTCCATGCTTTTGTCTACCAGGTACTAAAAATCATCAGCATCAAAATTTTAATAAATGAAGCACCGGATTGTACCCCCTAGCTTCATTAATGAAGTTTTTTATCACTATTCCTATTATTAGTATATGCAATCTAATATTATTACGTCAGTGCACATATTGCCCACCAGCGGGAAGTGACCAGTATTAATAAAAGCAGACAAATTAGAAGCTAAATTGTATTCACCAAATTATTTCATTCCGTACTACTCCATTTGGTATCAGGACGTTTTGTAGAAAAAAAACATTTCGTAGAAGACGTTTCAGAGACAAGTCATTTCTCAGAAACACCTTTTCGTTGACATATTCTGGTCATATCGTAGAAAATGTATGGATGGTGCGTAGGCATGTGGAGAAGGGGGTGGGTGGGTAATTGCTGCAAGTTTCCAAAATATTCTGGTCCTTTCGTAGAAACATTATGGAAGTTTACTACACATGTGAAGAGTGGTAGGGTGGGAGGTCTGACACATACACGCAACTTGAGGAAAGCTGCAAACACAACTAAACTGAAATGTCGGAAATTCACAGAATGTAGCCTTCCCAGAGTAGTGAGAGTACCCAGACACTGCCATTGGCAGTGTCTGGGTACTCTCACTACTCTGGGATGGCTACATTCTGTGAATTTCTGCAGCAAGAGAGTATTTAAAAAAAAACGAAAAACCTTAGATTACGGGATGTCGACGGTTTCGGTTTCGGTTTTTTAAAAAAACTAAAAACCTCGGTTCGGTTTCGGTTAACCTACAGCTCTACACCAGACATATCGAATAACTAGAAGGGCCGAACTATTACCAAAAATGTAAATATTGCATAACCTACAGTACAGTAGGCATGGACTGGTCGTCTTTCACGCATGAGTACTGGTCCATGCTTTCGTTTACCAGGTACTAAAAATCATCAGCATCAAAATTTCAATAAATGAAGCACCGGATTGTACCCCTAGCTTCATTAATTACGTTTTTTATGATCATTCATATTATTAGTATATGTAATATAATATAATTACATCCGTGGACATATTTCCCACCAGAGGGAAGTGACCAGTATTAATAAAAGCAGACAAATTAGAAGCTAAATTGTATTCACCAAATTATTTCATTCCGTACTACTCCATTTGGTATCAGGACATTTCGTAGAAAAAACATTTCGTAGAAGACGTTTCAGAGACAAGTCATTTCTTAGAAACACCATTTCGTTGACATATTCTGGTCATATCGTAGAAAATGTATGGATAGTGCGTAGGCAAGTGGAGAAGGGGTGGGTGGGTAATTGCTTCAAGTTTCCAACATACTCTGGTCCTTTCGTAGAAAAATTATGGAAGTTTACTACACATGTGAAGAGTGGTAGGGTGGGAGGATAGTTGCTTCTGGTTTCCGATCCGTGGCTTCCCCCACTATGATCAGATTCAGTTTGTGCAGACAAGTGTCGATATCTCCCATATATCGACATTAGCCATCCTCCCAGTCAGATTGCCGGGAAATATTCCAAATTATTTCCAAATGAAACAAAATACTGCTTTTCGATTGGCTGAGAGGTACGGTGTAACTTGCAATCCTCGGTGGCTTTTTTTACACCGTGTTTATCCACGGTGTAAAAACAAGAATGTACAAAAGCAAGCTCTTTGGCTAAAAAAGTGCTCATTTTTAATTATTAATTCATACCTTCTGCTCGGTTATGGCAGAACAAAAATAAAAATACAGGACATTTAGTATTTTTGTGCAATAAAATATTATAGATATGGATGTCAATGGGTTTGGCTCATTGAGTCGGTTCCAATGACATTCATATTTTTTTTAAGAAACTTGCAAAGTACAAATTCTCTGGCAGTTTTTGCCCACAATGTAGGTTATAGTATTAAGTACACCAAAGTTCTAGGAAATAAATCCATTATCCTTGTGTTTTCCGGGGTGTATGGGAATTTACACCGGTTTGGGAACCCATACACCCTGAGCCGAAGGGTGTATGAGTTCCCAACCCGGTGTAAATTCCCATACACCAAGGAAAACACAAGGATAACTAATATTATTTGTAACAACTGAAGCTAAACATCGTGAAGATGCCATGGCGTATTGTATGTTGGGGGAATAAAAATAGAAAACAATTCGCATTGAGAATCAACACAATTTATTTCAAAATAAACAAAATAAAGTATCCATAAACTAAACACAATTGTAGTGCATGTATAACACATTTGTAATTGGCACGGGAAATGTTTAGTTTCATGATGATAATTTCCCAATTGCATTAGTCCCATACTCTCCCAAAGGAGCGCAGAAGAATCCGTGGCTACAACAACAGTTACTGATACTAAGTTATCAATATTAAAGGAGTCAATTCAAATAACATACTCATCCACCCCACCCCATCATCTCTGCCCCACATACACAACACTGACAGCAAATGTTTTGTTTTGTTCAAAGCTCATCGCTACTGTCACTGTGGATTTCCCGTGTAACCTCACATACACTAATCATATTATTAGTTACCCCGTGTCTGATCACGTGGTACGGGTTTTTACCTACCCGAAGCCAGCCGTATCCCATGAGGCCGAAAGCCTCATGGGATACGGCTGGCTTCGGGTAGGTGAAAACCCGTACCACGTGATCAGACACGGGGTAACGAATTTATCTATTGACTTTCCGTTTTAGAATTACAATCTATTTCATGTGTGAACACACACAGCATGAGATCTTTTATCTTCCATTGTTGAGCCATACAGGTTTCTGTGGAATTTTTGTGCAAAAGAGTTTTTGTGAAAATATGCCGATATGACTAGTATATAAAAATTATTGAATTTCTTTTTTTCTTTTTTGTCTCAAAAACATAGCTTATGAACCCTACATTGGAGGGTACTCGACAAGCTCATTCCCATAAGGGGTCATGAGCTATATTTTGGAGATAAAAAATTAAAATATAATACATGAACACTGTAAAACTGGAATGACGCGTCTTCTACGGGGGATGGACAGTTTGTAGATTTCGGAACGAGGCTTCCACTGGGTATGGGAAATTTGTCAGTGGCTGGGCGGACGTATCGTGGGTTTCAATGAATATGGTCTCATACCACGTATCTATCAACCAATCTAATCAAAAAATTCACTTTAGTCAATAGATAAGCTAACTTCTCTTTTTAGCTCACCTGACTGAAAGTCAGGGTGAGCTATCGTGATCATTCACCGTCCGTCATCTCATCGTCGTCTCTCCGTCGTCCAAAAACATGGTGTTTCCACCTTCTTCTCCAAATCCGCTGAGCCGATTTCAGTTAAATTTGGGGTGATTATTTGTTTTGACATCGCATTTTGTGTTAGTTCAAATCAGCTTGCCCAGCTCCAAATCGTGTGGGTGGAGAAAATGCTCCCAAATATGAACAAAATCTGCTCATGAACCAGTGAGTACAATGACTTGATATTTGGTAATGAGCTTTCTTTTGAGGCATGGATTCAAGTTTGTTCAAATGACGATCGAGGAGAAATATCTGCATTTGTAATGGGAGGGACAAGATTTTTGGCCCCGTCCGAAATTTATATTTTCTGAACCGATGAGCCGATTTGAACAAGATTTGATATATGGTATTACTGAGTCGTAACTACTTGTTTCACGCAAAAGAAATGCCTTATCCCTATGTGAACTCCATGCGCTAAAAATAGATATTTTTTCAATCACACATATTTCCCCAACTGCAAAGAACAGAGATCAATTATTGGTGCAAAGCATCCGAAGGACCAGTAGAATGGAATGGGAAAACTTGCCGCCTGTGTCATAGTGTACTGTAAAGGGAATCGAAAAATTGTTGAGCCAGTATATTTGCAACAAAATAAAATATGTTCTTCCTCAGAACCACTGATGAGAATCTTTTGATATATCAAAAACGACACCATAATGGTCAAAAAATAATAAATTTGGAAAAATAATCACGCGCGCAGCCAGTTGCTGTCGAAATACAATTTTCTGAAAATTAGTCACGTAATGCTTCTTTTTGACATGGCGAAAATATGACACATCTGCTGCTAATTAAATACCACGCAAAATTCCTCTCTTGAGTGGCACAATGAATTCATCATTTTGGACGTTTTTCATTTATAACTAATTTCAACTACATTCTCTGGAAGAAGTCTGTCGATTTCATGATGAAATTTGATACCTGACACAGTAGATAGCGGGCGCGAATTCGATAAATACCATAGGTATTAAACAGAGCTCCAAATACCTTTTTTCTATGCGTAGCAAAATGCTACACATTTCCGAAAAATGAATAGCATTTGGTTTCAATTGCATAGCAGTTCTTGTATACCGGAGTTATGCCATACTGTTTTGTATTGAACTCTTCTGAGCAGATAGAATAATGTCCATCCATTTCTGTGTTTTTTTCAAATGAGCTAAATGAGCTGCAACACATGAAGCACTAGCTATGTTTTGTCAGATGAACTGCCTTTAACAACTGCATGGACTTGGATATTTCCAAATGCGTAACATCTCTTAATTTGATGGGATTAAAGTTATTTTGACTGGGTATTTTATGCAAAATGCAGAAACAATACAGGATGAATTTAAACCAATAAAATTCACGTTACATATGAAGTTGCTAATGCGAGACGGAAAGTTAATCTTATATCAGGAGTAAAACATCAGTGAACTAGCTTGCAAAGTTTGTTGCAAATTTTCATTTTTACATTTTGCAATACAAGATATTCAACTGCAGCCTATTAGGCTGCAGTTGAATATGTTGTATCGCAAAATGCTATACATAATTGAAAATTGTGTAGCATGTTTTGCATAGCAGTTAACGATGCGAAACCACTTATTTTGAGCCATGGTATTAAATCGTGCAAACTAATCACGTCCCCGGGGCAGAGTGTCTTTATAAGTTATTGTGATGAATTGACGGTAACATGGTCTGAGGTTTTCGGCTCGGAGTTTATGTTCAACATCAACGCTTCGCGTCTTGGTTGAACATACGCTCCGATCCGCAAACCTCAGACCACGTTACTGTCAACTCATCACAATAACGTATATGTTCCAATAAGACACTACCCGTAGCCCAAAACCTACATCGTGAAACACGAGAGGCGTATTTACTAAACTTGTGATCGTTAAAAGTTGCCTTGTTCAACGCAACTTTTAACGATCAAACGTTTAGTAAATAAACACCTCGTGTATCCACGACGGCACTGGATACATAATCAATAAACCAGACAAACTCATTCCATCTCAGTTCAAGTTGTAAATCGGTTTGTAATTTAAACAACACTTCATCCGGAACACCGTCTGTTGCACGAGTGAAAAATCCAGAAAAATGAAGCGGCTTGTTCGTCACTCCGTTGGTGAAGCAATTACGAAGCGGGCGACGTCATTTCAAATAGTTCACGTTGTGACGTCAGACGGTAACATTTGCTACTTGAGCCTTAAACATAAAATATACAAAGCGAGCTCTCGTCCAATCAGAGGAGGAGGATTTTAGTCTTATTGGAACATAGTATCATAGTTACTGTTTTCTACAATGACGTAAATTTCATAAAAATAATAATTTATTTCCTATTACCTATTATCGACTATTACTTAAAGGTAGATGTGCATAATGATTGCTACTCAAATTGCTTAGACAATTCAACTTGCAGTAGTTCAGAGCTGTACTGTTACCCTTCCACGCTTTGTAAGGCAATGTAAGCTGTGCAATGGACCAAATTAGTACTATGTTGCAGCATGCCATGGAAACGGAGAGGAACTCTATAGACTGTAATGATTAATAATATCTCTAAGCTACCTGCCAAGCTCGAAAACAATGCAGTCCACTAATTGGCATATAGCAGCTTTACTCAATATCCGCTAATTGTTACTTATGACCTATTGTAAGCGACTTTTAGCATTTAGCGAAGTTTACCTCTGCAGCAGCCGGTAGGGACTCAAATGTATTTAAAGGACACGATCAGGGTTGAACGTCTTTCGTGTCATCTCAACGCTGATCGTGTGTTTTATTAATGTCTTTCCTACATTCAGGTAAGCCACAATTTACTTATTTTATTTCGAAACATTTCCAAAATCTTACCCCCCCCCCCACCCACCCCCCACCCCCTGCTTTCTTTAGCCTCGAAATTTTGCGCAGTTTCATTACCATTCACACCTTCGATTCCGAGGTGTCAACAGCTAGACAATGGAGCTCCCAATTGTAATACAAGAGACACTAGTCAGAGTGAAGGCTACCCTTGCTACCACCTGGAGCATCCAGGTGCTCAAGGGTAAAATTCACCTGACAGTGGATATGATATGATATGATTTTTTATTCAACAGTACACATTATACAATTCAATGGTGAAGGTGTTACACAAAATATTACTACAGTTTTAATGTATACTATTAGGAAATGGCATAGCCAGATTGGCTGTCTACCTGCCATTTCCTCAGTGAAAAAAGAAAATCGTACGGCTCTATATGGTGTCAAACAGACTGTGGCAGATGTTTCAGTAAGTGATTATATTAGTAACTGTTATGGGTTAGAATGGTAATTTTTGTACCTCACTCACCCAGCGTGCTGGAAGGAAATACTAACGCTATTAAAACTCTTACTTTTAAAATGGTGTTATTTTTTAATTTCACTCCTTCAAAGCACTGCCAATGACGCCCCGTCGAAGCCAGCTTATGACTCTCGCTTCCATGAGAGGTCACAAGCTATGCCGCAAAAGCAAATAATTAACTTGTCTAGTTATAATTGTTCACAGCCTACGCTGGGCAATGGGTTAATTTGAAAAGGTTTGTTGGTGAAATGTTTCGTAACAACTTCGGTGCTGACACCTGTTTTATTGAAATGAGTCAATTGCTCCGTCCGTGCATTACAGATTCTAGACGCGCGAACAATGCAATGGGCCCCTCCAAAATGGATGAGAAAATCAGACATAATTACTGTATATCGGATATTTTATGCATATATATACTTACTCTGATTTGTGTAATTCAGGCGCAAAAACGAAAACTAGGACTTAGATAGATTCGCAGTCGGGACAATATGGATTGTTGCACTCGATATTTCGTTCAGTCATATATGTACTTATAAGTTTGAGTGTCAGGGTTTTCTTAAAAACTTTTCTATTTTCTATATTACGAATCTCCCGGTCCAGTCGATTCCAAATTTGGGGGAACGAATATGTAGGCAAGCAGTCTAAGGACTTAGTACGCGATTTGTTTGAGGTCAAGAGACCTGTTTGTCTTGTTGTAGTACCGGTCGGGTTATTGACACAACTAAAGAAATTATTAAAAGTATTTGGTAGAAGATTATTGTACCAGTCAAATATGAATAATGAGACGTTCAGTGTGTAAAGATCGGTTACCTTGAGTATTTCATCGTGGAAAAAGAGAAGGTCTGTGTGGGCGAAGCGTCTTTTATTATTCAGTATTCGTACTGAGTGCTTTTGTATTTTTTGAAGTTGGTTAATTCCTCTCGGGTTGCCCCAAATTTGTATACCGTACAGGAGATGACTGTGAATAAGTGAATAGTATAGTGTTTTCATTGCACTGTGTGGGAGAATATGTCTAACTTTATTCAATGCAAAGTTGGCCCTTGCCACTTTGGAGCATATTTGACTAATATGTGCTTTATAAGGTAGCTTTTCGTCCATGGTTATCCCCAGAAATTTAACATTTTGTCTTGCCTTTTGTTACCAATTCTTTCTATGTTTTCGTTGTTGATCATTATGTCTGTGTTGCTATGAACGGCTGGCCTTGCAGAAGGATTAAAGATCACATATTTTGTTTTTTAGCATTTATCGCCAGTTTGTTTGCTGAGCACCAAATATTTTCGATTTGCAAATCTATGTCGGAACCTGATGAATGGGTAGTAGTGTCGTCTGCAAATGAGAGAAGATTACACGAAGTGGCCAGGTGGATATCATTTATAAATAGCAGAAATAGTAACGGGCCAAGTACTGAGCCTTGCGGAACTCCGCATCTCACTTCTTGCATGCCTGAGTTGTAATCCCCAAATACAGCGTATTGGGTCCTTTCCGATAAATAACTACGAAACCAATGGTTACATATACCTCTAATACCATACCTTTCCAATTTATTCAGCAAGATGTCATGGTTTATTGTATCAAAGGCTTTCGAGAAATCCAGGACTAATGCAAGAGTAGATTCTCGTGTTGGTTTGTTATTTTGGTCCGCTATCTCTTTCAATAAATGTAGTAGTGGATGAATGGTTGAATGTTTTTTTCCGAAATCCATATTGATGGGGATAAAAAATGTCGAATTTTTCTAGGAATTTAATTAGTCTATAGGACATGGCTTTTTCTATGACTTTGGAGAAAATTGATAAGATGCTAATAGGTCTGTAATTTGAGAGATTGTGTTTATCTCCTGTTTTGAAAATTGGGATATTGAGATGGAAACCGAACCGCCGTCCTTGGAGAGGTGTAGCACCTTTCGCGAGGGGATTCCTCCCCCCCCCCGCACTGTTCACCCTCCAAGTGATACGGACTCGCAGGATGATGCCAAGAATACGGAAGCAGCCGAAGGAAAGAAGAAAAGGTGAAGAAAGAGGGACCTTCCGCCAGATGACGCGATGCCCGCCGACTGACGGTGTTCATGGAGAAGAAAAGGACGGAAAAGGGAGAGAGGGAAGCTAACCATGGCGTTGAAAGCTCAATGCCTGCTACCACTGGTCGCTCCACGTCCACGCCGGTTCCCCCCTCCCCCCACTCCTGTGGAGGGTCCGGAGGACGCTGATTTGCCAGGCAACACTCCAATCTCCAGCCCATCACACTCTTCTTCGGAAGAGGAGATGGAGGAGAGAGGTTTGTGTATGTTGCAGGAAGTTGAGCCGGACAGCGCACATGTGGCTACACCCGCTCTTGCTCTTCCAGCCTTTTCCGACCAGGACACCATCCAGGAAACTTGCACCGCGGAGTCCGTGGAAAGCATCCTTGGGGAAAAGGGCAGGGATGGGAATAGTTGTTTACCATTAAAACATTAGTCGAGATTATGAACTCCCAACAAACGCTGAATACGTTGTATAACCTCAGACTCTTGGAAAGCACGATTAGTAGCCCAAGAACATTAGGTTTCACTAGGGAAAAAAATCAGAGAAAGCTGATTTTTTCAGGGAATGTCGAGTACATGTCACTGAATGATTAGACAAAAGTTCCCTAAAATCCCAGTTGAGCTTTTTTTTCTACAGCCTTTTTTCGAAAACGCGTTTGAAAAAAATTTAAAAAATTCGCACGAACTTTGTAACCTCGAATTGATCCAACTGTATTTTTTGTTCACGCGTATTTCGAGCTACATAATGTCTAATATACATTTACTTAGAGGAAAATGTGCATTCTGTGACAATTTCTGCGAAAAATTATTGAAAATTCACAAAACAGTATCGGATTTACCCAAAAAATGACAATTTTCCTAACGGATTTGCCCAAAGGGTCGTAGTACAGAACGGGATGTTAATTGGACAGACGATAAAAAATCCACCACCATTTGAAGACTTTTATCATTGCTTACAAAATAGACATTATGGAAGACCCCCTCTGCTTCTGGCCGAGTTCCCCTTTTGGCATAAAATTCGTCAGCATGAGAACTCAACTATTTTCGGGCTTGGGACCGAACAGACTCGTCTGTGTCTGG
Organism: Pictodentalium vernedei; assembly: GCA_031216915.1. Classification (NCBI taxonomy): domain Eukaryota; kingdom Metazoa; phylum Mollusca; class Scaphopoda; order Dentaliida; family Dentaliidae; genus Pictodentalium; species Pictodentalium vernedei. The sequence goes on from CM062297.1 coordinate 57,558,766, forward strand.
CAGCATTAGATCAATAAATAATATTTACAGAATGTACCAAAATCAATAAATAATATTTACAGAATGTACAAATCAATCAACATGGATTAAGTTACATTGACTATTATCAACGCTATATACAGAAATGACATGACCTATATGCATATTATTCATCGAACTCAGAAATTTCCGACAGGGCAGTGTTTCTGTGGTTGTTACAAGAATCCGAACTGCAATTACACAAACCTGAGCAAGAGAGTCCTGCCTTCTTACACCCACACCTTTTTGTACAAGCACTCTTGCAACCACAACTGATCAGATTCAGCAGGTTATCGGGGACACATGGCTTTGTGGCTGCAGTCGGTACAAGAAGTCTATTGTCTAGCGACCACCCCCAATCCGTCGGAGGAAGCGAAGTGCCCAGCCATTGTTGGACCTGGAGATGACATCTGTAGACATGTTGTTGTGCAGCATCGCTGCGTGGTGGGAGTGAGGCTAGGTCGATGGGTTTATTCAGTTTAGATTTTGCTACATAACGCTTGTAAGTGACATATCTATATTGGTCGAGAGAGGAAACAGTTTTACTCCCGTATAAGATCAGGAGAAGTTGTTCCCCGGCAGCGGCTACTGCACTTGGTGTACTGTCATCCGCCAAAATTGTGTTGACATACTGTTGTGAGTCGCTAGTAACATCGGAGACAATTGTACTGAATACTTTCTTCTTACCAACTCGAAAGAGTGCAGAAGTAGTGTCACAACCACTTATAGAATGTGCTACAAGGAGGTTGCTTCTATGGTCACCCATTTTGGTTGCTATTTCACTAACTGGAACTAGTAAGTTTGGGGTAATGGAATACATCATGTGAATATTACATCCCGGTTCAACTCGAGAGGTAAGAATGACTAACAAGTCTGTGTCTGTTCCCACAACGACAACATTGTTATCATCTTGAGCGATGTCAAGTGCAGTTTCGGCTATCAGTACATCAGCATCAGCCTCGGCCTGCTTGGACTGAATATTGATAGCAGATAGCTCCTGCATTAGAAGATCGATCAGTTGGGTTTTGTTCTTGGCATTTGCAAGGAAATCGGATTGGGGTGTGGTGGCTGGTAACTAGGGTGAGATATTGATATCAATGGAATACCTGTCTTTAGATCTACGGGCTTGTTCCATGCCCTTTGTCGACATTGTACAAGCATAACCATCAAAAACAACCACGACGTTCGCCCCAAAATGTCTCACTAGATAATTGGAATATGATGTACATATGTCCTTATATGACGACTGTTTAGGCCATACAACTGCCCTCAATAAAAATCCACCATCTACAACAAACAGAGAATGTTCTGGGATTTTAGTTTGCTCGGAACCGTGTGTTTTGAGGATCTTACCGAGCGTGCTTTTCTGTGTCTTCCTCATTCCAACAGAATCAAACAATGCTGGTGGTTTCGGGGCGAGTTCATATTTGAGATACTCTTCCATCTCTGCTTGTGACTGAATAACACATGTGATGCGGTTGAACAGAATTGTGGGGTCAATCACTACCTTACTTCCACGGACTTTGATGCTATTTGCCATCGATGCGAAAGACTTCACAGTGTCAACACGTCGTAGTTTGATGCTGTTGAACGTTTTGCTTACAACATTCGACACGCAACATTCACCAATTTTGCGAACTTGGTCACAGTTCACAGTTTCGTCGGCCACAAGCCCGGTCGCTATAGAGACTAATTGTAGTGGATCTCTATTCTGAAAGGGGGAATGCACTCTGAGCCAGTTCAATAATTTGGTGATATCATTGGCATCAATCAATTGTGAACTTTGACGGAGATCCCGATGTTGTTCGCCATGACCAGTGTGAACATGAACAAAATTTTCGAGAGCATTACATATCGGAAGGCAAAGAGGTAGTCCATGTACCCATTTCGCAACAGTGCTATCGGTTATTCCCCTGCCATGTGTGAGACCACCAGGGAGCTTGAACATTCTCATTAAACACTGCTCTATGGTCTGATCAGAATATATCCCGTCCCAGAATTTATCTGAGCGCCTTATGGTAAAGTAACCTTTCTCAGTGAACAACTTCAAATCATCCTGTTGCATTATTTCTGTTAGCCCATTCATCTGCTGCAAATAGAGATGAGAACTTTTTGCGTATGCAAAATGACCACCTGCGTGAAATACTGGAATCATATTGCGAACACAATATGTGTGGAGTTCCCAGTCGCCTGTGCGCTCTGCTCTCAAGAACAACTGGAGAAGACCTATTTGCTCGTAGTATTGTACCCAAAGCTTTCCTCTGCGTCCTACGGACGCATTCTGGAGCAGTTCGTGTAATTTTGACAGTAGGGCGTGCACACATTACATGCCAATGCATCTTGAGTGCAGGCGAACACCACATTATGTGATTTAATCGAACATGGAAATTGAAACAATGATGCTATAATACGGTATTTGAATGAGAAAAGTCGATGCCGTTTGAATTTGAGTTTAGGGGGTATGGTTAATATTTCACACGTTTCACCAGTTCATTATGGAATAAATGACTATTGTTATATATCATTATAAAGCCACTGCTTTTCTGCAATTTTTGATATATAATTTAACTCCCAAAGTAGTCGTAGATTTGATTTAATGGACGTTGTGTACCGTTGTGTGTATGAAAACAATAAATTTTTTTTCGTAATTTTGTACATTTTCGTGAATATTTCACCATTGAGTGTGAGGATTGGTACAAAGTTGGCATTTTCTGTTGGGGATATGTATTCTCAATATAATTCAGCACGATATTTATGATTCTCACCCTACTAAGGCGAATAAGAATGAGAAATATGGAGCTGGGTCGAATTTTTTTTTTAAAAATTTTTTTCATCAAAAAAACGCAATAACTAAAAAAGCTCAACTCGGATTCGCGGGGACTTTTCACACTTTATCCGCAATGTGTGTCCCGGAAACATATAAAAAAAATCAGCTTTCTCCGATTTTTTTCCTTACTTTCTCATTTTTATGTCTAATGTGCCTGGACTATAGAGGAGCGTTACAGAGTGTCAGTAACCACTGTCTGAGCTCTACTCCAGAGAGCTCTCCATCACCGGAAGCTGCATAGGCTAGACCATACCAACCTTGTCAGCCCTCCAGCACCCCTCCTTCAACACCACCAAAAGAGATATCACCATCACAGCCTCCTCCTCCAAAAAAGAACAGGAGGAAACATAGACGGCGCTGAGTACCTTCTCCGCTTTCCTCCTTTGCCACGCCCAGACAACCCAAATCATCTACAGTTAAAGAGGGTCGAAAGGGACTTGCCCTAAACCATTTCATCCGATGAACGTTATTCGTGTCATCTCAACGCTGATCGTGTGTTTTATTTATGTCTTTCCTACATTCAGGTAAGCCATAATTCACTTATTTTATTTCGAAACATTTCCAAAATCTTATCCCCCTCCCCACTTCCTGCTTTCCTTAGCCTAGAGATTTTGGGTCCGTAATTTGCGCAGTTTCAGTTCGGTTCAGTTTCTCGTTATTGTGTGATTTTAGGTTTATTGCTTCCTAGGGGTACCTAACGATTCATAAGGGCACATACGGGTACATAGTGATACATTGGTTGGTGTTTCAGATATTTGCGAAAAATAGGCGCTACAAATATTTATTCCGTAGTTTTTATTGTGACAGTAATTTGACAGTAATTTGTTCGAGCCACGGTGTATCGATTTTAAAAACGCTCAACATTTATTGTGAGATTTTGGAATATTTGTAATTCCACCCTCGTGGCACGAAAATATGCTGTGGTTAACAGAAATTTAATACTCCAACATCTTAAATTAATTCTACTGAGTTATTCTTAAATGTCCACTTTTTAAGGGTTCTACATAGTTGTTTTGATTTTCCACAAATACACTTTATTAGATTCTGGTATGGCGTTCTGTTTTCTGGTGTGTAGGCGGCTTCTAATTCCAAACCAAACAGATGACTTACCTTAACCGGTCGGTTATCAGTTTGGGGGGGGGACGCCATGTAGGCGCATGGCGAAACGCTGAGGTTGTAAGTTGCTAACCTCAGTAAAAGAGCGTCGATAATTTAGTTTGCATCTTTGATATTAATGTGCTATATGGGTCGACATACAATAAATTACTGCCTTAAGGATCTTGGTTCTGAGGTTTTTAATATATATAGGGGAATGTTTATATGAATAAACAATTTTAAAGAAAAAAATATATTCTTGTCAGCTTAACATCTGAAACGTTCCCCATCGAGAAGCATCGATATTAAACTGATTTCTGACACCAGGTGACCGTGAGTGCCACAGAGCTTGTTCTAACCTCGCCACGGGTTGGCCCGGTATTGCAGTACCCCCGGGATCGGCCCACCAGCAAAATAAAATAAAAATAGATTCATGTTTTGTTTTGTTGTTTTTGTACGATCGCCACCAGCCCCCCACCCCTCCCCCTCCTCCCCGCCTCTCCTATCATGTTAGTGTTGTTAGTATTATTTTTCTTTGTATGGAATGGGCTAATTGATGTCTGCCTAAAATATTCAGCTCTGCGCTGAACAAGTTACATTTTAATTTGTACACCCGACTCTTGACATTGCATTGACACTGCTAGAAGCAAAGAAATTAAAAAATCGGAAAGAAAAGAAATTAAACAAAAGAACGCAAACCCTAAAAATAAAAAGAACCAAAAAACAAAAACTGTAACTTGTAGGCTAGTTTAGCAATGTAGCAGAAACATTTCAATAATTTAGTACATCGAGTCTTGCTGATCAGGCTTTTTTGTTTGTTTTTGTTTTAATTACGCCCCGAAACTTAAATAGGCATACTGTATGGGTGCAGTTTATTTCATACAGAAAAGGTTAGTGGATTTTCCTCGCGAAAATGTTATTTCCTCCTGCTCGACTACAAAGGCGCTGCACCAAACAACGTTTGTAGAACATTTTACATACGGATGTCCAACGTCTGAAAATAGATTGCTAAATGCACAATATAGGTTAAGTGTGAATTGAATGTCAAAAATATTTTCGTTTTGTGATAAAAATGGTGTGTTGGTGTGTTGGTGAAGAAAGACAAAGTAGACAGCATTTTGACAATGATAAAATATGTTTTGAAAAAAAATGACCAAAACGGAGAATGATGACAATTAACACCAAGGCAAAATACCCCGAACGGTTTGCAATGTTTACAGGCTTGCCGGGGCTCGTGACTGCTGTCTATTTCATATGGGTCGTGGTTTTAGACTATGCCACGTATCTCCCATTCTGTTTATTATTCTATTATAAACAACCACTCAAATTGAAGATGAGGTGAACGAGCAAATGTTCTCATTACAACCTTATCGGTGGGTCTTCATTTTCCCTTCATGTCCCTCAAAAGATCTCCGTTGTTGTCATTTAACGCCAGCAGCCGACATGTTTGTTTACCAATGATGTAACGGATAGCATAATCTATTTTCGCATGACGGTTTCGAGGTTGCTGCGAGGAGTTGTGTTTTGATGGATTTGGATACAGGTCAAACATACATCTGAACCGTTCTACAACGTCGGAATGTTTGTTACGAAATCCGGACCCAAGTAAAACTTACGATCACAAAGTTATGACCGTTTGTGTAAAATAAATAAAATACGACGAAAAATAACTGTAGAGGCTTTCTAAATAAAATTTTGAAGTTTACGCTAATAAAGTTTGTAAAGGCTTTAAAAACATTGTACACGAAAGCAGAACTGTGAATGAATTAATTTTTTTTTTTTCTGCCAAAAATTCATTTTCCGAGAAACATTCTGTAGAAGGGGCGAAGTTTATCGGTTGGGATGGGGATAAACCCCATATTTTTCACAAGACCAAAGCACCGATTTCGACAGATTTCTGACTGAACAACCAAATCATGCAGGCCAACCGTTTTTATTTAGTAAATTACTGGTGTTTTTCTGCACAATTGCCGGAATACCCGGAGAGAACCACCGGACAACGGTGAACAGCTGTCAGCTCCCCAACATTCTAACTTCATATATGCAGGATTAGCGTTGGTTGAAGACAAGTGCACCATCGACGAGCCTTATGCCTTAGTACACAACGACAAGTAAAGGATTCTGAAGGAAATTATCGTCTTCACAATATAATATAAGGGACGTAATCAGTAAATTTACAGACCATATTATAGTAGAATACCACGCTAACCTCCCTTGGTGTGTCAATACAACAAGGGACACAACTTTTAAACTCCCTTGCTTCCTGACGAAATCATTAAGCCATTAAATTGGATGGCTAAAAATCCAACAAAAACTTGATATCATTGGTGAAACAAGCACTCTGAGACCAATGAAGTATCATAAAGATGGCATACCCTGAGTGCCACATGGCCCCCACCCGCAATGTCAAAGACACCGCCAACGACACCCGGACACACCCAACGGGAGACAAACTTGTTCATGAAGTTCACCAAAACACAAAGAGGCAGGCAATAGCGGAAAAGGAGATTAAAAATTAAAAAACACTTTGTCATCTTGAATGTGACAAATATCTTTGTTCTGGAGCCACATTGTGTGAAACACGGGACATGGTAAACGTTTATGATCACATATAACCCTGAATCGAATTCTGTTTAAAAAAAACATAATAATGGAGTCACTTGTGACAACGCGATGATCAAACTTAGCCTCATTTTGTTTACCCCAAATAGTTTGAATGGGTTCAGTAATGAGAAGAAGAATAACTGATTTCTGAGAGGACTCAACGTTATCATCCAACTGTAAATAACGTTTGAGATTGGGGGATCTCACCACGTAACCAAAGGATATATTCAATAAAAACAATCTGCCACAACAAATCAACACACTCACAAAGGATAAACAAATGCAGTGCCGTTCCGACCTGAGATTTACATAGACAACACTTGTCGCTCCTTTGCAAGTGATATTTGACTAAAAAATAATTACCAGGCGGTATATCATGGATAAAACGCCAGGTAGTGGCTCTACACACTGGATCAAGAAACCGACAGTGAAGCATTTCCCAGGTCTGTTCAAAACTGATGAGGCGGTGACCACGTATGGCACGCGGTTCTACCGTAAATTGAGGAAGCACTAAAGAATAGAGAAACTTTGTAAAAAAAACCTGAAGCGAAAGCGGACATTCCAGCTGTTCAAATTTACGTAATGCTTTCATACAACACGTATAATATGATGCAGAACAGCCAAGATTATGGGGGACGTCATTCCTGGCTAGTATTGCCACGTAATTTCCGCATCACTGACTAACACTCTTAAATTTTTTAACATAAACGCAGCAAATTTGCACCTCCAGGTATTTTGGGTAGATAACAAGAGCCACGCGCAAGCGGCTCATTCTTACCTGCCCAAAAGAACCTAAGCACAGCCCTTTGGAACAACTTGAAATAATGATTGCCCAAAGATACAATACTACAATAATACCAGAGTTTGCTACAAGCCAAACACTAGACATAATACCAAAATGAGACATATTTCTCTCACTGTAGAGATTCAGTGTATTCTGAAATTTACGAAATAAACCAGCAAAATGGTCGTCTTGAGTAAGGTTATGACCAAACAGAATACCGACAATCTTGAGATTTTGAACGAATTCGAGATTAACTGATTTATCAGATCTGTTATTCTATCTTCCTAAGAACAGACCTCTCGACGTATTCATATTTATACCATGATTACCTTTTCTACTATATATGAAATGCCCATGACATAAATTTTAGCTTTACACACCAACCGCGGTGAACACGTCAGTAGTGGGATTTCAATAGTAAAAATTTACACCCACAGTAGAACTACATCCAAGTTGACCTTTGGTGACGTCAAAATTATCGCACGTCGCCTCGCGAAGAGTGAAATGAAAATGGCAATTATTTATTATGTTTTTAATTGGGTTTACCTCATAAGATGGCAAAAATTAACAAACATGCATAAAGCATCCACAACTCGAAATAGTATGTTATTATGTTCTTGAAACGAATAAAGCTCCGTTTCGTTTTCCATTTCGTTTCGGCGATAAAACTGACAGCGGAAGTACTATCCACCGATGCTCATGTAAACAAAAGCAGATTCGCCAGTATGTACGTCTGCTGCTCAGTAAAATAGAGAAAAATAATAACGACTCTTAATAATCTGACGATCATGGTATAAATAAGATATACCCAAAGTTGCTTAGTATACCAAATGTTCACTACTTGTTTAAGGCTCGCGGTTAACACCACTTCACCACTCGCGGTGAACATTTGGTACACCAAGCTACTATGGGTATATTCTATATTTATTTATTATGCCTCACGTTTGTAACATCAGCCGTGATTGGTTCGTTTGACACCTTCTAAAAGTCATAGTACTGGAGTTTTGGGGCAAAACACGGGTACTATCGGAACGTTCTATCCTGGAGACTTTGGAACAAAGAACATGTAAGCTCCACTTCCATTGATCAGCGTCGATTACGCACGCTCTGATTGGAATTTCTCAACACCAAACGCTGGCGCCGTGTCCGTTTAACTTTTTTCGTCAACGATAGACACAAACTTACCAACAAATATGTCATCTTCAGTGGGTGTGTTTTCAATTTTAACTGAAAACAATGAATTCAAAAGAATCAGAAATATTAAAAACTCACGTGTTGTTGATCACTTCAGTGAATCCTGAATATGAGTTATGACTTCAATCAATTATATTTCCACAAGTTTAGTACTCCACGACCTCACTGTGCTTCCGCCTCAAGTTCAAAATAAATTGCTTCACTCCGCTTAATGCTAACAACTGTCGTCGTCCAAGAAGCATGAATTTATATTCCATTATACCACTTATCACATAAGCATTGATAATGAATTATAACATGAACAGCATGATACAGTTGTAAACACTGGCATTTGGTGATATAGAAACTCCCAAAGCGACTGCTCTTGAGACAAGTCATTTTCGAATTTGGTGATCCAGAAACTCCTAAAGAGACGTCATTCGTTCGCTTCGCTGCTTCAGGTTTTATTTCAGAAATCACGCAATCTCAGGAACTATCGACCGAACATGAAATAGAACATGAAAAGAAACGTTCTAATTATTTTATGATGCCGAGCAAAAAATAACTTTTCATTGTTCAGCCTTAACTGCAACATGCCATCAATCTTGTAACTGCAATGTAGTCGAATCCAAAAACATGACGGCATTTCGAACGAATGACTTCTTTTCGAAAATGACTCGCCACAAGTACCGTCGCTTTGGGAGTTTCTATATCACCAAATGCCAGTGTTTACAACTGCATCATGCTGTTCATGTTAGAATTCATTGTCAATGCTTGTGTAATCAGTGGTATAAATTAATGGAATATAAATTCATGTTTCTCGGACGACGACAGTTGATAGAATTAAATTTAAACAATTTATTTTGAACTTGAGGCGGAGGCTCACTGAGGTCGAGGAGTACTAAACTTGTGGAAATATAAGTGATTGAAGTCATAACTCATATTCAGGATTCACTGAAGTGGTGAACAACACGTGAGTTTTTAATATTTCTGATTCTTTTGAATTCATTGTTTTCAGTTAAAATTGAAAACACACCCACTGAAGATGATATATTTGTTGGTAAGTTTGTGTCTACCGGTGACGAAAAAAGTTAAACGGACACGGAGCCAACGTTTGGCGTTGAGAAATTCCAATCGATGCTGATCAATGGAAGTGGAGCTTACATTTTCTTTGTTCTCTTGTCTCCAGGGAAAAAATGTTCTGATACTACCCGTCTTTTGCCCCAAAACTCCAGTACTATGACTTTTAGAAGGTATCCAATTAACCAATCACGGCTGATGTTACAAACGTGAAGCATAATAATAGATATATATTTACAGCCGGGTCGTCAGACGGCTGGGATGAGAAAAGTGAGATACCATGGAAGGAACCAGACACCTAAGAACTGATCGTATATGATATGGATGGGAATAAAATAACAGGAAACATCACGTGGTTTCTTGAATTCACACCCTTTGAGCAACTGATGAAAGGTATGTTTAAGACGTGGAGGGTACAGGGTTTTTTGTATCTATTAGTCATGTTTGATGATTTAACTCAATTTGACAACTGTCAAATTCGCTACACACAAAAATCAAATTTCATATTTTGTTACATATTTCTACTTTTTGCTTTCAAACAAAGCTTATGCACTGCACTGGTGAACATATCGAAGATTTCGTCAAAATGCAAGTATCATATTCTACTTCTGGAAGCAACGCCTTCAACTGTTCGGTTAATTGTGAAATGTACTGCAAGTGATGTCTGCAAATAAAGTCGTCGGGAGCAGTCCGGAAGTTGCCGGTGTGACAGGAATGGAAGTCCGTAGGAACGTTAGTGCCTCTGGACTATTATTCCGCGGAATTATAGTCCTAGGTCTAACATTTCTAGGAATAGTAGTCCGCCGGACTACTATTCCTAGAAATGTTAGACCTAGGACTATTATTCCGCGGAATAATAGTCCCGAGGGACTAATTTTCCTACGGACTTCCATTCCTGTCACACCGGTTCAGTATTCTTCCAGTATGCATTTGCTGAGGACTCTTACTCATTGTCCCTGTTGCTGAGCAGCCGCAGAGGTAAGTGGCATAGCTATGTATACAGTTCCAAATTCCAAGTAGAGTTGCCCCCTCCCCCATCCTCCCACAATACGTTGGATTAGGCGGACGCAGCGTAGCGTTGTGGAAACAATACTGCTTGGAGTTTAAAACAGTGCTTCCACACTCGATGGTGCTTCCAACACCATGAAATTACAATACACCTTTTTCGTGCAAACATAACCTCTAGCGATTTGCACCCCTTTGGTGGAGGATAAAAGTTCCCTGATTTATCCGATTCCTGGAAAATGAACTGAGCTTGTAAGTGTGAATAAAGGTTTAAAGTGCATGTTTTGGGAAAATTATAAAATATTGGTGACAATTGTCTACTGAACAGTGTGAGAGAAGATAACAATTGGGTGGGAGTTGGTAAAAATATGTCAATTTCATTCAGTGCGAAACTTACAGGAGTACAGGAATCACCAAATTTAAAGTCAAAAGTTACATGGCGATCTATATTGTTTTCAGTATATCTTTTTCATGAGATGATAAACTAAATGGATATATGGTTGTTTTTGCCCAAATCAGCTTGATGAGATGGGGAGAGGAGGAAAGATTAGCACTGACGTCAATAGAAAAAAACAGGGCATTGTGACCATGATGCGCATCATACGAAGGAAGACAACTGCTTGGCGTTTGACAGTACAGACTCCAGGCAGAGTTCTCTCCCTTCGCTATGCTTGTTTCAAACAAAACCAACGAAGACCACACTGCTTGGGGTTTCAGTACACTATATGAAGAATAATTTGCTGAGAAAATATCCAAATGTATGAGATTCGGTTTTGCTGGATACTGTGTTTGGGGGGTTCAGAAATTAACTGTATTCACATCAGAGATGGCCTTTACCAATAACACCATAGTGCTACTATGTAGTAAAGCTCTATTTAACCCTTTACCCAACGCAGACGATATCAAAATTTATTATTTTAAATACCATTTTTAAAAAATTTTCAAAAAATTTCAACAAAATCATATCGTTCCAACGAGGGGTCACATGATATGGTTTTGTTGAAATTTTTTGAAAAATCATATTTTTTCAACTGCTGAATTTGCATATTACGCGGGCGGATGCGGGCGATTCTTTGGGTAAAGGGTTAAAAAAACATTCCAGTTTGTTTCAGGGAAACCCTTTTTTCAACACTATTTAGACCGATTGCGTGTAAGGTAAGTCTTAAATCTACACCGGTTGTTTAGGCCCTATAATTGGCCATACTAGAAAACAACTCAATTGAGAAAGAAACGCTGTTAAGAGGGGGCACGATGACGCCATGTACTGAGGCGTACTGCACGTCGATGGTGCGCATGTCTTCAACCAATCTAACCCTGCATGTGCTGCAGTGCGGAGTTACGATGTTGCGGAGCTGGCAGCTGCTCGTCGTTGCTCGGTGGTTCTCTCCGGGTATTCTGGCTTCCTCCACCCGTAAAACTGTCACGGTCATGATTAGCCATTGTGCATAAATATGTGACCTTAAACATCAATAAATAAATGAATGAATGAACGCTGTTAAGAAAATAATTACCCAGGTAACGGTAGCATATTTTAGGCAAAACCTTTCCATTCTGACGCTCGACCAATCTCAGAATAACACAAGTATAATCATTATACATCAAAATGAAGGGTCATTGCATAAAACCTCAAGGAATCCATATCTGTGAACGCGGTGGCTCATTTGTTACGGACCTGGATTTGGACTTCAAGCCGAAAGGTTCACAGTTCTTATCCCCGGCAGGAAAGCTGCGTTGTGTTCTTGGACAAGGCACTTAATCCGCATTGCCCACGTGGGGGGCACGGTTGTGCTGTGCACTAAGGCGCACTGCACGTCGATGGTGCCCTTTTCTTCAACCAGAGCTTACTCTGCTTATGAGGAATTGGCATGTTGGGGAGTCTGGAAGTTGCTCTCCGTTGTACGGTGATTCTATCCGGGTCCTCCGGCTTCCTCGACCCATATAACTGCCCGACAGGCTGTCGAAAGTGTCTTTAAACCACAATAAATAAATAATAAATCAATCCTTATCTAAAACTACACAGGTATACGTGGCGTCCATTTATTCCTAAAAGTCTTCTACCGAGTATCGGTGAGAGCCGAAAACGGAGGAAAATGTTACAAAAAAAACTATGAGTGTTTGCCGAATATCCAAGGAGAAGGCTAGGGCTTGATATCTATGGCGTACGAACAGGTTCGAAAATAATTATTGAGGTACATACTATATTATTTCAGGTTCATCCTATATTATTTGAGGTTCATCCTATATTATTTGAGGTTCATCCTATATTATTTCAGGTTCATCCTATATTATTTCAGGTTCATCCTAAAATAATATTTATGACCCTCTCCTACGCGATCAATAATTTGTCCGACCCTGGATGGACTATAATTATGGTTTCGTGTTGAACCAGGTTCGACATCAATATTTGAGGTTCATCCTATATTAATTGAGGATGAACCTGAAATAATTTATCCGATCCTAGATGGACCATAATTATTGTTTCATATTGAACCAGGTTCGACATCAATATTTCAGGTTCATCCTGTATTAATCGAGGATGAACCTGAAATAATTTGTCCGACCCTGGATGGACCATAATTATTGTTTCATGTTGAACCAGGTTCAACAAAAATATTTCAGGTTCATCCTATATTAATTGAGGATGAACCTGAAATAATTCGTCCGACCCAGGATCGACCATAATTATTGTTTCATGTTGAACCAGGCTCGACATAAATATTTCAGGTTCATCCTATATTAAATGAGGATGAACCTGAAATAATTTGTCCGACCCTGGATGGACCATAATTATTGCTTCATGTTGAACCAGGTTCGACATAAATATTTGAGGTTCATCCTATATTAATTGAGGATGAACGTAAATAATTTGTCCGACCCTGGATCGACCATAATTATTCAGGATGATGCTAAATCCCACGATGCAATACGCTCCACGGGCCAATCAGTTGAGTCGTTACAAACGCGAACAATGGGACATAACTGGGGGAAAAAAGCAAGATAAACTTGATGCAGGCACACAGCTTCAGACAAAGACTCCCGCTGAGAGATTGTTTTGTATGCGCTTCACACGATTTTTTTCGACCCTTTGTTATCACGCAAAATGAATAAGATTTTTTCCCATGAAAATGTCAAATGGGCAGTGTTGATTGTTTACTGTACTGTTACAAACAAGTTGTGTTTTAATATTGAAATATGACTCGCTAACCAATAGTGTTGCGGACCGGACCGCAAACAAACGGTCCGGTACCGGTCCAGGCGTGGTCCGCGGTACGGTCCGATGAGGACCGGACCGCCCCTGCTGTACCGGTACACAGGCACGCTGGACAGGTCCGGGGCGGTCCAAGGGACCGGTCCAGGGAGACGCAAAGGGAAGTTTTGCACTCTCCAATTGATACACAAACTGATAATTTCATCTTGACAGACGGTGAATACATTGAAGTCGAGTAAGTTTGAAGTAACTGTCAACTATATTGAGCCAATCTGTCACCAATCAACCACCTGCATCCTGTGATTCCTGTCACGGGTGTCGGGTGAAGGTATCAGCGATGAGCGGTTCTACAAAAAAGTTCCCAAAATAGCGAACGCTCAAATTCGGTGACCAGAAGCTGTCATTCAATTCCTTTGTCGGCAAAGAATTTCAACGTGTATTGTGTGTCTATTTCTATAAACCCCGATCTGGATTATGTGCACATGGAAACTATTTAGGTTTGGTGTGGTGACTCTATTAAACTGGACCATGGGCGCAGATCATGGGGGGGGGGGGGGGACGAGGGGGCGTGTGCCCCACAAAGTTTTTCGGGGAGGGGTGGGGGCATTACATGTTATGTCCCCCGCGCTCCCCCCACATATATAGGCCCGATACCAGCTGATATTGTTCGAGCAATGGTGCACTAGGTGAAAATCGCGTATTTTCAGCTTGCTTTTTCAAAATTTCCTACCGCAGGGCCAAACCATGCTTGGCCCTGCACGTTGTGTGTCCGAACAATGCTGCAATAGGCGGAAATCGTGTATTTTCAGCTTACATTTTCAAATTTTCCGCCCGCAGGACCAAAACATGGTTGGCCCTGCGCATTGTGTACACCCCCCCCCCCCCCCCCCCCCCCGCTGTCCAAGGCGGTCCAATTCAGGGGCGCAGGTCTCTCTTTTTAGAGTGTGTGTGTGTGGGGGGGGGGGGGCGACACAATGCGCAGGGCCAACCATGTTTTGGTCCTGCGGGCGGAAAATTTGAAAATGTAAGCTGAAAATACACGATTTCCGTGTATTGCAGCATTGCTTGGACACACAACGCGCAAGGCCAAGCCCGGTTTGGCTCTGCGGGAGGAAATTTTGAAAAAGCAAGCTAAAAATTCGCGATTTTCGTCTATTGCAGCATTGCTCGAACAATATCAGCTGGTATCGGACCTATATATGTGGGAGAAGAGCGGGGGACATTACATGTAATGTCCCCCCCCCCCCCCGAAAAACTTTGTGGGGCACACGCCCCCTCGACCCCCCCCCCCCCTCCCCCCCCCCCCATGATCTGCCCACATGGTCCAATTTAATAGGGTCACCACACCAAACCTATCAGACGAAATACAGGGACCAAGTTACTACCAACTAAATAGTTTCCATGTGCACATAATCCAGATCGGGATTTATAGAAATAGATACACAATACACATTGAAATTCTTTGCCGACAAAGGAATTGAATGACAGCTTCTTGTCACCGAATTTGAACGTTCGCTACTTTGGGAACTTTTTTGTAGAACCGCTCATCGCTGATGCCTTCACCCGACACCCGTGACAGGAATCACAGGATGTAGATGGCTGATTATTGACAGTTACTTCAAACTTACTCGACTTCAATGTATTCACCGTCTATCAAGATGAAATTATCAGTTTGTGTATCAATTGGGAGAGTGCAAAACTTACCTTTTCGTCTCCCTGGACCGGTCCCTTGGACCGCCCCGGACCTGTCCAGCGTGCCTGTGTACCGGTACAGCAGTGGCGGCCCGGTCCTCATCGGACCGTGCCGCGGACCACGCCTGGACCGGTACCGGACCGTTTGTTCACCGTCCGGTCCGGAACACTATTGGTTAGCGAGTCATATTTCAATATTAAAACACAACTTGTTTGTAACAGTACAGTAAACAATCAACACTGCCCATTTGACATTTTCATGGGAAAAAATCTTATTTATTTTGCGTGATTACAAAGGGTCGAAAAAAAATCGTGTGAAGCGCATACAAAACAATCTCTCAGCGGGATTCTTTGTCTGAAGCTGTGTGCCTGCATCAAGTTTATCTTGCCTTTTTCCTCCAGTTATGTCCCATTGTTCGCGTTTGTAACGACTCAACTGATTGGCTCGTGGAGCGTATTGCATCGTGGGATTTTAGCATCATCCTGAATAATTATGGTCGATCCAGGGTCGGACAAATTATTTTAGGTCCATCCTCAATTAATATAGGATGAACCTGAAATATTTATGTCGAACCTGGTTCAACATGAAGCAATAATTATGGTCCATCCAGGGTCGGACAAATTATTTCAGGTTCATCCTCAATTAATATAGGATGAACCTGAAATATTTATGTCGAACCTGGTTCAACATGAAACAATAATTATGGTCGATCCAGGGTCGGACAAATTATTTCAGGTTCATCCTCAATTAATATAGGATGAACCTGAAATATTTATGTCGAACCTGGTTCAACATGAAACAATAATTATGGTTCATCCAGGGTCGGACAAATTATTTCAGGTTCACCCTCAATTAATATAGGATGAACCTGAAATATTTATGTCGAACCTGGTTCAACATGGAACAATAATTATGGTCCATCCAGGATCGGACAAATTATTTCAGGTTCATCCTCAATTAATATAGGATGAACCTCAAATATTGATGTCGAACCTGGTTCAAAAGGAACAATAATTATGGTCGATCCAAGGTCGGACAAATTATTTTAGGTTCATCCTCAATTAATATAGGATGAACCTGAAATATTTATGTGGAACCTGCTTCAACATGAAACAATAATTATAGTCCATCCAGGGTCGGACAAATTATTGATCGCGTACGAGAGGGTCATAAATATTATTTTAGGATGAACCTCAAATAATATAGGATGAACCTGAAATAATATAGGATGAACCTCAAATAATATAGGATGAACCTCAAATAATATAGGATGAACCTGAAATAATATAGTATGTACCTCAATAATTATTTTCGAACCTGTTCGTACGCCATACTCGACAGACACAGACTCACGTTGAATTTTCAAAAGTTTTTTGTTTGAACTACTTAATTCAAATTGTTTGGGTTGTGTACAAGGGAAACGTCATATTTGTTTTATTGTAATATTTGAGGGCACGCATGATACCGTATTTAGAAACTCTTGGAGAAACATGCTTATTCAAAAATCGAAACATGCAATCGCTGAACGAGGAATCATCAAGTGAAATGTGAAACTACTGTTAGAAAGAAAATTCCCGTGTTTCGTGATATTTGTGGAGTATTTCGGGGTTAAATGTATGTCAATAAACAATTTCAAAGGTTTTTACCATATGCTCATAACACGATGGCCGACTCGTGATTTGAAGATGTCCTGTTCCTGTTCCAGCCATTTTCAAAGTGGAAAAAGGCACCGGAGAAGATGTGTGTGTAGTCATGTCATGCGCCAACACATGTAATACGTCTTTGTTCTCGTATTTCAGTCGATAGACTGTTGCGTTCGAAAATAGACGACAAAGAAGTAGAAACATGTTTTTTCTGAGTCGTCTCGAAATCCTAAACCTTACTAAAATTGCAAGTGATATACATCCTCCCCCACCCCCACACAATTGTATACTTTGGATTTATATCCCTATTTTTGGTATCAAAATTGATACTCTAGGTGTTGCAGAACTTTAGTTCGTTTTTCAACATCATTCAACGTGAAGATTGATTTTCCTTTGAATTTCCTAGATATAAAGAGATTAAATTTGTGAACGTGGGTGCAGATGGGCGGAGACATACTGAAGGCAGGGCCTTAATTACAGATTATTTTTGTTTTTTGGGGGGGTGGGGGTGGGGTATCAGTGCACAACCTTTGGAGTGTGTTGGCGGTGAGAGGGG
Organism: Pictodentalium vernedei; assembly: GCA_031216915.1. Taxonomy (NCBI): domain Eukaryota; kingdom Metazoa; phylum Mollusca; class Scaphopoda; order Dentaliida; family Dentaliidae; genus Pictodentalium; species Pictodentalium vernedei. The sequence continues at coordinate 57,576,452 of CM062297.1, forward strand.
GATCACGTGTATTAGGTCACCTGATGAAGGTTTTAGAGTAAACACTCCCACTTACCACCACCCCCCCCCCCCTCCCCCTCCCACACACTCCACTCTCTCCTGCGCCAATTGCCGTACGAGGTCTAATTTAAGGTCAGCGGCAATGTTCATTTTACTCAGCGTTATGATCGGTAGAGGCTGGCGTTACATGATCTGGTTAATGTTTATTTGTTATCGTTTGTATTAAGTGACCACCAGAATATCAAATGAGCGTTTAGGAAATGTTGTTATGGAAGGTAATACTTGAGAAAAAGATTGTTGAGTGTTATATCAGATGCGTAGCCAGGTATCTATGTTAAGGGGCACAAAGATCTTTATTTTTGGGGGAGGGGGTAAGCATTTTTTATGACGCAGGAAAAATCAAGAAGATCGAAATTTTGAGTTGGGGAAGGTATGGAAGTGGCATCCCTCTCGCGCTGATGTGATATTTTTATCCAAATGTTTCTGGGGGAGGCCCAGACAAAAGAAGAGTTTTGTTTCAAAATCGTAACCCACAAATGGCGCTATTAGGAGAGAGCTCTCACCAAACGTGGTGTGTAATCTATAATTTCATTAGTTGACGTATCATGAAGACCGCAGAATTCAGAATGTTTAGTTGTGCCTTGGTTTTTTTGTGTTTGTGTGTGGGGGGGGGGAGGGGGTGGGGCTCTCCAGCCACTTTGTTATATAGCAACATTCCATAGTCATACGGAATGAATTACAAAGAAAGTAGCATGGCATTATGGACATTGCGTTTTCTAAAACGTTCGCCGTCGAACGGCATTTCTTTTTTCTTCCAATCAGCTACTACCGTCTCTGGCCTATTATCTGATGCATCTTCCTTTTCCAATCAAACGGCACCTTAGACCCTTGTGTTTAACCGTGGCAAGACTGGATTTCCATCTTTCGAATTAAGAATCCAAACAAGAGCATGTGTATGGATTCTAGAGTAAGGAAAGAGCTTATGCGAGGCAGTTTCCAAGGACCCTTTCTTCAAAGAAAGCATAATTCTTCTTCATCAAGAAAGATTTGATTGTCGACAGTTATATGAAACAATGAGCAACAAATACGGTGGGAGGATCAGGAGAAAGTAATCGTTCATATGGGGCTTCAGATTAAATTCTTACTGTACCTCAATCCAAGGGAAAATTGTATTCGCCCGTTCGCGGTGCTAAATCTCACAAAATTTTGAAGCGAAGTGACCAATTATGTTTGCAGCAGACAGGTACTATCATTGGTGCTTTCGCGGGAAAACTACCTTTCGTCTCTTGAGTTCGAATGTGTTCTATATGCCTACTGGCACATAGAACGCATTGGAACTCATGGGGCGCTTTCTCTGGGTGCAGGCGCTGTCCCACTACAATTTCAAGACCTGGAATGGCTCAAGTATCCAACGCGGCGATCACTCACTCCTCTTGCTAGCCGCACTAAACCCATTCTGGATGTATGTAACTCGCGCAGGCCCACTCAGACAACAATGCCCGCTCCTTTCGATGAGTTTTGGGTACTTAGTTTCAAAATTTCCTCGGAGGTGGACACCCAACTACGAGACGGAGACTCACCCTCTCGGGCTCTGCTCAATCGACGTATCCCAAGTCGGTCATCGATGCTTATTGCAGCTCTTGCGGCTGCCCCTTAATTTCAGAAAGTATACTCCAAAACCAGTTGGGTTAAAAATCAACCAAAAACAACTGTGTTGGGTGAATATGAACACGATGGGGTTCATATTCATTCAACCCACTTAATTTGGGTTAATTTTTAGAGTGTTTTCACTGGATAATACCACTCAATAAGATAGTGTGAGTAGTGGAGGCTGGCACTATAGCGAAAAACATTTAACACTGAAATACCCATACCCCAAGACTAAAAATTAACATAGGATTCTCCATAGGGTTTTTTTATGGAAAAGATTTTAAAATCTTTTTTTTGCCTCCAAAAATAGCACTATGGCGAAAAAATGGAACTATGGCGAAAAAAACCCTATGGAGAATCCTATGTTAATATTTTTCGCCATAATGCCAACATTGGGGTATGGGGAATTCAGTGTTAAATGTTTTTCGCCATAGTGCCAGCCATGGGTAAAAATGGACTTGAGGGACAAGCCCCTGATGGAGAATCCTATGTTAATTCTGCACCTATAGTGGCAGTATTTGGATAGGGGGGGGGGGGGAGGGGGTCAGTGTTAAATGCTTGGCGCTATATTGGCAGCCACAGGGGGGAAAAATCCCCGTCCATTCACCAAGTCCCTATACTGGCAGACTTGGGGTATGGGGAATTCAGTGTCAAATGCATGTCCCTATAGTGCCACCCACAGGGGGGAAAATCCCGTCCAATCACTAAGTCCCCAAAAGTGGCACCATTGTGGTATGAGGAAATCAGTACTAAATGCTTAGGTCTATAGCGGCAGTCATGGGGTAGGTTGTTCCAAACATTTTTATACTGACAAAATTGTATGTTAAATGCTTGTTGCTGAACTGGCAGGTTTAGGGGAGGGTGTCTTCCAATCACTTTATACTGACAAAAATCTCTGTGTGATTATTATACATTTCATGTGATTTTGTGGCGCAAAAAATAGAACAAGCGATATAAAAACACAAAGATATAATCTTGGTATTTTTTTAACTATCGCTTTCCTCTACCCAAACTGAACAAAAGCTGTGGTTTGTGTGAAATCGCCGGACAAAGTAATTTGGCGCAAATTTTCTTAACTTTTATGCCTGTCTGAATATGTGGTTATTTGACATTTTGGCACAAAGAATAGAAAATATGAAAAACACAAAGATGCATATGTTTTGTTCTTTCTGTCATAGATAATAAAAAAAACATCTGTGACAGAAAAAATGCGCAATTCTGAAAAATCGTTCTGAAAACTAACAAATCATAGAAGTGTGGATATGTTTTTTGAAACAATTACCAACAACTTGTCTTCTCAGTGAACACGTGCCAAATAAAACATTTATTCTGATATTACGCACGTACTGCAGAGAGAATAATTTACATTGAATTATTAGTTTTTTGTCAAACTACGCTATTTTTCACATGTGTCTTTGAGTGTAAAGGGTAATCAGTGAATGACGTAGAGTGTTTCTCCGGAAAAGTGAAAGCCACTATGAAATAGTTTACCAATTTTCAGGCCAGTTAAAAATTTGGAATAGATAATAAGTGATTTTCTCGTAGGGGTTCCCTGGCGTACCTTTGACTACGATATTCACCAATATGTTCGACACCCGTAGAGTGTCAGTGCTTTTTAAAGAAAATGATATTGCCATTTTAACCCAGAACAATATCACGCTATCCGAAAATCAAGTTTTTTTCAGAATCAGTGATGCTAAAATTGGTGTGTGTGAGGGGGGGGGGGGGGGGGGTTGCGACAAAAAAATTTTAAAAAAAACGCTGAGTAGTATTCTCGAAATATTTCCATTCATAAAGCTAGTTTATCTATATTGAGAGTCGATAGTGAAATGAATGGTATAATGAAAACCTCTTTCTGATAATATGGTAGCCTTAAAAAGGCTGTTTTTTCAATAAATGAAAAATGTTAGCTCATTCATTTCGGCGCCGTCCGATAACCGCCAGTTCCCCATCCACAACTGGCTTCTCTCAATCTGTTTGTGACATCCATGCATTGGTTGGTATAGCAGCAGGGGCGATGATTAACATTGATTACAAAGTACATTTCTAAGGGACGATTCACCAACTCCATATCCCCGTATAGAGTACAGTCAGTGTATGGTTGGGAGTTTTTAGCACTGAATTCACAATTTGTCAGTGAAAGTGTACGTCTCCATACCTCAACAGGAATTTCACATTTCAGATTTTTTATTCCAGTTGATATATTTGAATAAAACATGTAGATACATGGAGCATAAAAGAAGGAATAATTATTCCCTGCATTTTCGCTTACTGAATCAATACGCAAGAGACAAGACACATTTTTTAAGTAAAAAAAAAACATTTCAACCCTCACTATTAATAGGGATGAGATGGCTTTTTTCAGGATTGGGTCATTATTAGAGCTGTGTTTTTTACAATGAATAGTGGTAGGAGATTGGGGGAGGCGTGGTGTTTTGGTTGTTGTTTTGTGAATGTGTGATCAAGAATCTCTTTTTTTCAATATAGGTGGCCCTGAAAAGGGCTGTTTTATTGATGGTTTTATTCATCCAACGAGATTAGGTGTCGGGCATATGTTTTGCATATCTACCGTATCCATCTTCCATCCTTCTTACCGATATTCTAGGCTGTGTGTCTGTATCTGCGGTGACTAACCTCTTCTTTGGCTTGCGGCCAGGTTTTGCCTTTTGCGGAACTTGTACCGGGATTTGCAAAGGCCGTTCTATCAGATGGAAGCCGATTGCGATGGTTATTTTCTCTGGCCGGAGTTGAAGTGGTGAACTTCTCAGATTTTCTAAACTGTTGAAAATCTTCTTCAACAATGTTTGTGTTTCGTTTCCCTCCGGTGGTTCCGTCTGTGTTTCAGCATATTTCGTGAACAGGGTAATCTCGTTGAAATTGGCAATCGCCAGCTCCAGAGCCCTCAAGTCGTCAAAGTTGATGTTTGATATGTCAGCCATTTTTCTTAACATCAAATAATGAAAAAACAAAAATAGGGAGCCGATTTTTATACACATACAGGTAATTTTTCCCCCTTTTTTGACCGCTCATTATCAACCAATAAATAGAGCTTACAAACAGACATCAGATATTCTGTTGGCTGCTTTGAAAACTTTACTTATTTGCGTTTTTACCTCCGAATTTAAAAAAAAACTCTGTTTTTTAATTTTGGAGGGAAAATAATAAAAATATCCATTAGATAATCTTGATATATTTTTTTGCATTTTTATTATTTTTGCGCTTTTTTCAAAACCCCTATTAAGTATAAATACAGATGGAGGATGTCATTTTTCCTAATGCTAATCATGAACAAAGATCTATCCCTTGAGTTTGAGATTCCATCACGGGGGTATGTCTGCACTGAGCAGGGGGAGATCAAGAATGACCACACAGTAAAAAATGAGAAATAATTTACGACAGCTAGCAAGAAATAATGGAGGGAAAGCTATCTCGTCGCTGGCGATTGAGGAAATTGAAAACAATTTCCATTTTTTTCTTCGAAGATTAATCAGACACAGCTACTATAATACCACACAGAGAGGTAACGGACCGCAACAGCTCATCATAAAAGACGACATAAAGGGGCAGCAAATGGAAATGGAATCAAGTTGGCGAACTAAACGTTTTGTTTAGTGAAAAACGGTCCTTTTCAGGACCACCTAGATTGACAAAAGAGTTTTCTTAACCACATGCCACACCAGTACGATGGAATACAACTGAATTCGTCAAGTTGTATTTTCATCACTCAAGTCAAAAAAAGTATAAATTTTTATACTTTTTTAGTTTTTTTTTTCCTGTCATGAAAATACCATTTTAAGAAAAAACATTTTTTCAGCTTTTTTGTATTTCATGAAAGGATTCGTCAAATTGTATTTGGGTATGGGAGAAAAACAGTGTTAAATGCTTGTACCTATAGTGTACTCCCCAAAAGGACAGCGCATTGAATGATCTATTGCTGATTGATGAATATTCCTATCACTAAACAATCTGCAAATACGCTGGTTTTTTGGGTAATACACTAATACATGTAGTTAACACTGTTGCTAGCCAGAATTGTTGACTACTTCCCCGGATTTTTCTTACGGCACAGTGTCAGTTTTTCCCCATCCAAAACTATTTTGGATGGGGGAAGAGTGACATTATGTATCAGGTTGCCATTACCGAAATATTTCTATTCGCAAAGCTAGTTTATCTATATTGGGAGTGGATAGTGAAATGTTTCGAATAATATGAAAGCCTTGAAAAAGGCTACTTAGAAAAAAAATGTTTTCTCTTTTGGACATCTTTTTTTCTTCAATGACCGACGACTCCTATTTTTCCAAGCCTTAACCGATAAGTTTTGAAGGCTCTTCCACCTTTGTTACTGATATATTGGGGAATGTGATCCCCGCTATCATTATTTCAAAAGCAACTATCTTCCTCTCCGGTTTTGTGTAATTGAATGAATATCATAATACCACGACCCAGCATCCATCTTTAGGAGATCGTCGAAATTGATAGTTTCAGCATCCATGCTTTTTTTCCCTCCTGCTCAGGTCAATTTGATGTTGAAAATGTAAACCCATTCCTTAACTCATGTTATTTTTATTCGACATGCGAGGACCCACATTGCATCGAAGAAGTAATTTCCACGCTTTCTTCCCCCATTGGTTAGATTTAGGCGGATGAAATGCTCACTGGATGTGCAATGAGCATTTTTAACAGGCCTAAATCTAACCAATGGAGGAAGAAAGCACGATAATTACTTCTTCGATGCAATGTGAATCCTCGTCTGTCGAATGAAAAGAACATGAGTTAAGGAATGGGTTTACATTTTCAACATCCAATTGACCTGAGCAGGAGGAAAAAAAGCATGGATTTTTCAAAAAATAGAGAAATAGCAAATGAAGATGCAGAAAGAGAAGCGGAAAGATATTTAAAAGAAAGAGGGGAGAGGACAAATGGAGTTTTTTCAGCTAGCTCTGTATCAGTGGTGCAGCTCAACGTTACCACGAGATAAATTTAGAGATATGCTGGAGAAGTTTCCAGAGATGGGGCGGTGAGACGGCCTTTTGGAGAGGTTCAATTCCATAATAAGCCAAAACATCCCCACGATTACCCAACAGCTATATATGAGGCAATCATGTTTGGGGGAAAAGAAGAAGAAGAAGAAAATTGGGAAAAAGAATGTTTCACCGCAGAGGAAATGAAATCAGCTCAACAACACTAGTTGGCAGAGTGAGATTCACCACAAAATGGCTTCATGCCGGCCCTTTTTAGGGACATCATAATCTTAAAAAGAGATTCTTTATACAATCCATAGCACCACGTTATATATACTTTTATTTTTAAAAGGAAGCAAGTCATAATTTTTGGTCGAAACAAAAAAAAACATTTTTGTTTCGACAGAAAAAAAACAACTTTAGTTACTTTTTTTTTAAAATAAAAAATGTTTTTTTGTTTCGACGAAAAATAAAATTGCGCTGTACAGACATTTCCTACTGAAACTTTTTTTCTTTTAATATGCTGCAGGAAAATTGTTTTCATTTACTGAACCCTGGTGGGATTCAAACATGACAAACAATTACATAAAATTGATTTAAAGTAAGTGATTAGCTTAGGAGATGGTTAAACTGACTGGCAATAATTGATGTTATTCACTGAAGGCTCCAATTTAGTCCTTACAAGGATGTTACGCAAGCTTTTGTTTTTCGTATAAGCGATGACAGGTCGAAGATTCAAAGGTTCATTTAATATAGCATTGGTTAAATTGAATTCATCTTTAACATTTTTGCTATTTCGATATTTTCAATTTCGAAATTTTTGACAGGAAATCCTGTGTATTTTTTAGATAGCTCAGATGTCTATTTGCTATAGGTTTCAGATAATCAATTCATTCCGAGTTCATATAAGATTCCGAATTACAAACTGATACAATTGGCCTCCCAGGTGGAGTTACGTCATCCGTCCATGAAGAACGGTCCTTGTGGATCTTTGCTAGGATGTAAAACTGTCTTGTTTGAGCACTGAGCACCTAAAACCAGACGTATGTAAAGTGTTTGGAAACCATGTAGAATGATTCAGCGTGATGAATAACGACGTTGAGTAATACCGTATCACCAGAAGCAACCCTGTGTGATCTTGGCTCGGTGAGGATTAAGGAAATGATAGACTTATTGAAATATCTTATTCATTTGGTAAATTTCCCCGTCACCTGATGGTTTAAAATTTATGTTCCACAGTTTTGTTCATCTCAAATATCAAGACGGGGTGGATTATCCCAAGTGAGGGAGATAATGGAGAACTATTCATTGGAGTTCTCAAACCTAGACATTTGGACATAGCTGGGTTAAATAATCGTGAAAAAGAGGTCACGGGTGGTAAGCTTAATTGGTGAGAGGAGTCAAATCAAAGAGATCTTTTGGTGATGTGCCTGATAAAGAGAAGCCTGGTTTTGAAGAGTACCTTGATGCCAACTTTGGTGGGGTCACGGTTGTTCAAGCTGCAATTACGCTCCCTGGAGCTGAGAGGAAAAATGGGGGCCTGACCCATACTTGCCGTCATCCTTCCGATATTGCTACCTAATTAACCACCAATTACTCAACTACACCCCTTCCTTGTTTACCTACTAACCTGCATGCCATCCAATTCTACCCACATTGTCCCCCTTCCACCCATACAACCCAATCGCTCACTGACCAGCCGGTCTCCCTACATCCCAACTTGTCCGGGTGACAGTGATACTCAGTCTGCGCTGACTGTCTGTCTGGCTGTCCAACTCTCTCCCCCGTCTGGAAAACGCTGCACCTGTCAGTTTGACTGTCCACTGCCTACACCGAGCGTTATATCGATACAAGAATAACGCCTGAAATATTATTTTCCATCAAAGAAATGTGATCGATCAACTTTATTTTTGAAATATATGAGCTTTTGCCATGACTTACACCATGCAAATAACAGCAGAACAATTGGGAGTGTGTATGTTCGGTGGTAGACTGTTGGACTTCTATGCTAGAGGTCCCGGGTTCGATCCCCGGCCGGGATGACCCGCGTTGTGTCCTCGGGTAAGGCAGTTTATCCCGGTTACCTACGTGGGGGGCACGATGACGCCGTGTACTAAGGCGTACTACACGTCGATGGTGCACATGTCTTCAACCACTGTAACCCTGCTTGAGCGGAGCTTGAACAGTGTTAGAATATTGAGGAGCTGACAGTTGTCCGTCGATGCACGGTGGTTCTCCCCGGGTACTCCGCCTTTCTCCACCCATAAAACTGTCGCGGTCACGATTAGCCATTGTGCATAAGCATGTGACCTTAAACACCAATAAATAAATAAATACAGCAGATCAACGGGTCTTCTCCACTTCACACATATTTTATTCTAACTGACCATATTATATACCATCGTAAAGCTTGTAAACTGTATTTGAAAGATATCTCAAACGACACACCCCCTGTTCCGAAGCTTAAACAAGTTATGGAGTATTATCTGTCAAAAGAAAAATCATATTCAGCATAGACATTCCTGCTATTATCGTTACGATTGTTTTTCGAGACATCCGTGTTGGGAAATTAAAATCTCATTTGGCGGGGAAACAGATCAGTTGATACTAAAGCAGGTGTACAGGGTAGTGGTAGTGGAGAATAGCCAACACAGCCTTTGGGAGATCTATGGCGTTCTCTGTTATTATACCCTACATTGCAATATTCACGATAGTAACCACATCCTAAAAACCCTGTAATTTTTGTGATGATGTCGAAATGATGATCATGGTGGTAGATATGAATAACTTTACTCTCTTTGTAGTTTGTGGTCGCTCAAATAGGAACGTTTCTTTGGCAAATTGTAGGTGAATTTTAATTACATTCTCTGGGGAGAGAACCACTTGAATTTTACAATATTCCTCATTTCTCCCCCCACTACATGTGTAACATACGTCTGTTCAGGGTGAGATAGCAGGGAGATACAGATGTATCCCACCCCACCCACGTGACATTATACATTTATAACGCTATTATGACGTTATGCATATCGAATCAGTTTCTCGCTACCGACTAATTCATTTTGACGTCATCAGAATGCCGTGTGATCAAAGTTTGATGCTCTAAAACTCTTTAAACCCCAAGCTGCCACCGTTCCTAGTTGATTTCGTGGTATATACCATTGGTATATACATAACTTTTGCATGCTCTTTCCGATGGTGTCATTAGTTTTTCAAAACAGCGAATACCAAATGAGTTGATTATATCAGCACGTGACCGCTGATTACCTCTGACTAACGTAACCGCTGTTTGGTGGGGGGAGAAAAATAATCCCTGATGGGTACGGGTGTGGGCCTCGTGTCTGGCCAAAATATCTTGCCCTCGGGTGAGATTTTCCCAACCCATACCCGTACACATCAGGGATTATAATTAGAGATGGGCAATATACCGAAAAACCGAACCGATGCTGATATCATGGGGACACCGAAAAACCGAACCGACCCAATCTTTGAATACCGAAACCAACGGTATTTTAAATTTTCCCTGTGCATTCACTATTTATAAGGCCTTGGTGAGGATTGATAGCAGTTGAAGTGTTCATTTTCATGAAAGAAGTGACTGATTTTATTTTTCAGTTTTGTTAAGCCTTAAGGACCAGGGCAGTTTTACTAAATTATCAATAGTCTACGACCTGTACATGTCAAGTTGCTTAGCAGTGATTTCTAGCCAAGTCTTGGCTGCCTTAACAGGCAGCCAAGACTTGGCTAGAAATCACTGACCAGATCATTTTACTACTGCCATCAGGCCCACCTAAAGATGACATCTTCAAGACACACATTCTATGATTTCAGATGCCTTAAGTGAGCTTGAAAAGTTAAGGCGTATTTAGAACAAGTCACCAAATTACTAGTACTGTAGATATGATCTGTTGACAAAAGATTGACAATGTTGAGCCCATCAACAATGGCATGTGTAGCACTGTGATAGAATGATACAAGAACAACTTATTCTGTATTTTTTCGGACATGGATTCCCCTTTGGTACTATCAGTGAATCTGAAGTCACATACCGAATACCGAACCGATACCGCGGTATGCCCACACAAAAATACCGAAACCGATACCGAACTCAAAATTCCAATACCGCCCATCTCTAATTATAATAATCCACAAGGTTTATTATAATCAAGTCATGCTTTGTCCATCAATATTTTGTCTTCCTGCTCTTGTGTTGGTCTGTTAGATCTTTTTGTTTTGTTCCATTTCTTTTCCCAAATGTCTGAATTATCTTTATTAGCATTGCACCACCCTCCTACAACTAGGGCTGTCACGATTCGTCGATTAATCGATTGTTGATCGGTCATGGCGAAATCGATTAATATTTTTCGTTGTCGAATAATCGGTAAATTGTATCACGTTTTAGACGTTTAATAACTAAAAGAAAAATGATGATAAAAATATTGTTTCTATAGGTAAAGAGTTAAGAACATCGATGTTAAACCTCAATAAACTGTGGGAAGCATTTGTCTTTCAGGTACATTCATCAAAGCTTTGATGTTCTGAACTTTTGAACCGTCAGTGTAATAATCAAGACCGGTCGGCAGTTGCGAAGTTCGCAACTGCCGACCGGTCTTGATTATTACACTGACGGTTCAAAAGTTCAGAACATCAAAGCTTTGAATGTAACTAAAAGAGGATCGTCTTCGTTGTTTACTTGAGGTAGGTCAACTGACTTGAACTTCATTTTTATCGACTCCAAAGAGAGAGAGAGGGGGTCATCTAGGTACGATCAATCGATTATCATCGATTATTTGCGACGATTAATCGATTCCTAAATTAAAAAATCGTGACAGCCCTGCCTACAACACCCCGTGCAAAACACATAGAATCATTGACATTTTTGATTTCAATAATACTCTGCTTACTTAACCATTTTACCAACAGCACTAAAGGAAATCGGTGCATTTCGCCAGACCCTTGTGGTAGTGAAGTGTGTGTTATTTATAAAGCTAACTGCCTATCGTGAATAGTAAAATTCTCATTAGATTGAATAACTTTTTCAATGTCATCTAATACTGTTTTACCATTCACCCCCATAGCCTTTGTAAAAGGAATAAAAATACCTACCTCAAGCCCTGGATGGTGGATGGATATCCTTATGGGGTCGTTGTCTTGAATACCACATTTCTCTTTTACATTTTCCATCATTGAATCAAACATTTTAGTTACAAACTCAAATGGATTGTTGGCATCGAATTGATTCAAAGTCACTTCATATACATGGGATTCTGAATGAAATTGTCTGGATTGTCGCAATAACTTAGGATGAATAGAATACATATTCCGTATGCAATGGACAGAACTGGTATTCATAGTATATTCAGTCAACCTCTGTTTCTTGGAGCTTGATGTAACATGTTCTGAATCGCTATCATCTGAATCAGTGTAGGCTCGTAATGACCTCTTCATCTTTCAACTTTGGAAAGCACCTCTTGCGGTCTTGATAATTCAAAAGCAAATGTGATACACCCTCATCTGTCTCCACCCTTTTATACTTTTTTTCATTTCAATTGTCACCCGCTTGAATCTAACCAATAGGGAAAAAAGCGTGTGAAAAGACTTTTTCGGTGATATTCCTTCCCTCTAGCGTGTCAGTCAGCGGTGGTGTGGGTTCAACAGGGGAAAGTCTTACCCATAACTGTCACTCCACTCGAAACAATTGACTCTGACACTCGCCATAGATTTTATACTCAGAGCATAATTTTAGGTGACAGAATGTATCACTAAATTTCCCCTCCAAAAATCAAATCAAATAATTTTTTTCACTTTACTTGGGGGACGTCGGTGGATTATACAACCACCGGTCGTGAACCACCAAACATGACGCACAAAAAATTGGGAAAAGAATCCAATTATTTGTCCTTGACTTTAGATTAAACACAAAGAAAATAACTAAAAATATGAGACTAGCCACTCTTTAAAAAATGAATGAATGAATAACGACATATTGTGTATAAAGAAAGTCTTTTTTAAGCACATAGTGCTTCTGAAAAGGGGCATTTTGTAATTCACCGGATTTGGAAATGGCATAACAGCAACTATGAAGCTTTTAAGAAATAACTCAAAGACATCCCTACCCTCGGACTGTCTTGCTTATTGGCGCAGATTATTTTTTGGGATAACAGCATGATCATTGTTTTGCCCCCCACCCCCACCACTTTTCACACTTGGATGATACTGAAATGAGGCTAAGACTCGCAGTAAATTATACCTCATTGGATTCCATAGGATATACCTGTTAAATACCGAAATGAGGCTAAGAGTCGTACTAAATTATACCTCATTGAGGGATTTTTCACGGCCCTCATGATCTCAGAATTCAATGAGGCTATGAGGGATAAAAAATGAGGCCTCATTGAGGGCCTTTACATAGCCCTCATGGCCTCATACGACAAAAAAGGGATTCTATAGCCACATGTGTTTCCCAAAAATGGGATTCCATGGGATGTGGCCATTGGATATAGAGGTGATGAGAATCGGATACGACTTCGTTGTTATAAGGGGAGATAACTCTGCATGCAGATTACGGGAAATCAAGAAATCTGATTGGTTAGTTGTAATCTGTATAAAGGATCTAGATAAAGGAAACTACAAGAGTACACGGAATATGGTCAGAACTAAGAAGAATAGATCAAAAAGCTAAATATAGTAGTAATAAGTAAAGGTGTTCCAGTTAATAGGCTCTTATACGCTACTGGAGTATACTCCTATTCAATCGAACACACCCCGTACCCCCTTGGTACTATAGCACTACGTGCTACACCGATAAAATAGGGAATCCATAGTAAATAAAATCAATTTCGGTAATTTGGAGGGTTTGTCGGATTGTTTGTGGTAATTAGATTTACTTCGATTCAATCGAACACATCCTCCGAATACACCCCTGTCTTGTTAGAAGGTTTTGGGTCACATAGCAGCCGCGTGCTACCATAGAAGCCAAGATGGCGGCCTTCAGTATACAAAATGGACGACTGAAACACGTATCACCCTAACATCACGCACTGCTCATGCACACTCACACCACGTATCACTATGGAGATGACGTCACAAGATGGCCGCTCACGCAGGTTACCATAACAACCAAACATGGCGCCACCAGGTGGCGTGACATGACGTCACTTCCGGGTTCCGGGCCGGGGTCCGGCTGAATTGGGCCGATCCATCGCTCTCCTACTACTCATGGACGTTCGTTGGTATTTATTTGTTTGTTTTTTTTTTTTTCTTTAAAGCACAACAAGTGGATGATTAAGGAGCAACTAGCATTCAAATTCGAATACGAGCAATAGAACCCCGGCATTTTACGGACTGAAAGTATTCCACCAACGTAGCAATGCACGGTTAATAATAATACTTTCTTTTTGATCATCAAAGAGTTTAGCAGGAACGCTCGACCAACTGCCACACCTGTGGAAAACGCGAGCTTTCCAACTGATATATATGTTAAGAGTCCCCGAAACAGGTTTCTTGAAATAATAAACATAGCCAATGATCAGGGATAGTTCACGAGTTACATTTTGGAACACGAACTGAAGCAAAATAATGAAATTTCAATTTTTGATTTGCGCGAACAGGTATGACAGTGCGTCCCCTGAGTTCCAATGCGTTCTATGTGCCTACACCGCACCCACCTAAGACGGTCTCCTCCAAATCCGCGACTTGAAAGCTGTTACGATGTGACTGGTGTTTACCTACCATGACAACTAGTTGCAAGGCATCAATTTCCCAATCTCGACACTTGTTATTGTTCATAGAGACTTTTCGCAAAACGAACGACAACCGATAAAAATTATGAAAAGCCAATAGTAGTCATGAATTTGTCGGATGGCCAAAGCGGAACTGACGACTATGAGTCCGTTTGTGCGAAAATCCTACTGTTCATACTCCGTACCACTGGGAGTTTAATGGCACTCCTCAGTAAGGACACAATCGTCTAGTGATCTTCCACATTAAGGGTCTCAGAAACGCTCGTATACATTTTGCCATATGATATATCCGCAATTGATGAGAAGCAGTAATCGTAACTACGGATAAGAGAAAACTATAACTGACAGGAAAGAACATACGTAACAGTGACGTAATACCCCGTTCATAACTTTTATCGGTCGGTCACCTCGTGTAGGACAGTTTTACGGGTGGAGAGAGCCGGGGTACCCTGGGAGAACAAGCGAGCAAAGGCGAGCGCCTATCAGGCTCACCAACATACTAACTCGACACAAGCAGGGTTAGCACTGGTTGAAGATTACATCATCGACGAGCAGTACGTCTTAGTACACAGCGCCACCGTTCTCCACGTGGGCAATAGGGGTGAAGTGTCTTGCCCAAGGACCCAACGTGGTTGCCGCAGGTGGAATTCGAACCGATGACCTTTTGGATTGCAGCATGTACCTCCACTTACTGAGCCATACCCCCCCCCCCCCCACACCCCACACTCCAATGTATATTATGTACAAAGCGATCGCCAAATGCGAGGTGATGAGACGTTGAAAAACTTCGAGATTTTTGTTGCGCATTGTATATTTGTAGATTTGTATAGTACGTGCATTGTATGTTTGTATATCTGTATAGTACGTGGAGAGTGTATTATCACTAATTCACCCTGAGAGTGGAGTTTCCATCCAATCAACTGTTGCAAATTTGTTGCAAAGCATAACAAGCACAGGCAAGGTTCCAGCCAATAGGCCTCCGGGTTAAAACCAAATGTCCATTGGATGAAACATTGCTTGTGTTTTTTGTCCACATGTTCAGAATTTGGAAATGATACTTTGGGTGATAACTCCACTCCACGTGAGGTTTAGTTACAATCCACTCTCCACATACTATATCAACAAGCTTATCCACCCATAAGATGCCGGCGGTTAATATACTTTTCTATATCTGACCAATGAGCGTTTTTTTATACACATAATTTTATTTTCCAAAATAGAAATAAGGGTTGACGAACAGGCATAGCATACATCAACGTATCTCCCAATACATTTCATAGATTAATGGTGCAAGTGCGTGTGCAATGGAAGGCAACACATAACTGTGATTTCATTAATCACATTTTATCAAACAATTAATTGCATTATTTATATCTGTGCCACCAAAAAAAAAAGAAATCCATTCTTCTTGAGTGCTTCCATTTTCATGGCAAAAATACATTTTTGAACACTGAAATACGTACTGATTTATCTGATTTATGACTGTTGAAGTACATTTGAAAACACTGGAATATGCTGATCTCTCTCTCTCTCTCTCTCTCTCTCTCTCTCTCTCTCTCTCTCTCTCTCTCTCTCTCTCCGAGCATTTTAGGAAATCAGTTATAGAGAGATCACTGTGATGACCATCGCCTATATTTGTTCTGTCTAGTTGTCAGTAACTTCCTTCCTCTAGTCATTGAGATTCCACAAGACATAGTTCATTTATTTTCACTTTGAATGATGTATGGTACATATAGAATATACTCATAGTAGCTTGGTGTACCGAGTGTTCACCACGAGTGGTGAAGTGGTGTTAACCGCGAGTCTTTGGCGCGTGGTTAACTCCACTTCACCACGAGTGGTGAACATTTGGTACACCAAGCTACTTTGGGTATATTTTATTTATACCATGATCGTCAGATTATTAAGAGTCGCTATTATTTTTTCTCGATTTTACTGAGCACTAGACGTACATACTTGCGAATCTATTTTTGTTTACACGAGCATCGGTGGGCGGTACTTCCGCTGTCAATTTTATTGCCGAAACGAAATGGAAAATGAAACGGGGCCTTTTTTCATTTTAAAAGGATAATAATAACATACCATTTCGAGTTATGGCTGCTTTATTAACATAAGACAATGCATGTTTGCTAGGTTTTGGTGTCTTATGGGGTAAACTCATTTAAAAACGTAATAAAAAATTGTCACTTTCATTTCACTCTTCGTGAGGCGACGTGCGATAACTTTAGACAAGTTGCATTCAGGTCGACGTCACCAAAGGTCAAATTGGATGTAGTTCCACTGTAGGTGTAAATTTTAACTATTGAAATCCCATTGCTGGCGTGTTCACCACGGTTGGTGTATAAAACTAAAATTTATGTCATAGGCTTTTCATATGTAGTAGAATAGGTAATCATGGTATAAAAAGCCCTTTACCTGTATTGGAGATCTGTATTCATACACTTTAAAGGTAGTCGAGAATCAACGCGTATGTTCTTCTTTCAGATGACGTTGCAATCGATTTTTCCATGGTTGTTGCCCTCCACACAGTTTGTGTCGCAGTTTGAACAGTCCGTTGTTTGAATACTCCGTTTTGCAACACAGAAACATCGTGGGAACTATTCAGTCATTCAAACTTTCAACATTAAGTGGAAATGTGTTCCCACCAAAAGGACGACGAAAACCATTCTCAGAGTTTCTGGGCAGATCTGAAAACCTCTCTTTCGACGTTCTGCAATAATGCATCGATTCATGGCTTACGTAACATTTCTGATTCACAATTCCACGTGTTTTGTCGGTGAGTGTTACAACAATCCACAGCTTGTGTTGATGTCTTGTCGATGTTTAAGTTCCGGGATTGGTACACATCCCGTGCACTTGTCACGCTACGGCATAGATAAATTGAATATCATTTTAAAGTTGGGCGCAAATCATTTCACTGTTCATTTTCTTTTAGTGAGATAACGCCTACTGTATCAGTCAGAATTTATTGTTTCCAAACGACTATTGAAATATCATTGATATCACACAGACGAGAAATCGTCGCCTGGGTGCTAGAATGTCCTATGTCCCATAGGGGACATAGGACATTCTTGCACTCAGGCGACGAAATGGAAATACACACAAACACAACAAAATGTCCGCTCACGATGCGATTATTTTTTTCTCATTTGTGTTGTAGCTTTTATTTATTTATTTATTTATTTATTTATTTATTTATTTATTTATTTATTTATTTATTCAATTATTGGTGTTTAAGGTCACCTATTTCTGAACAATGGCTAATCATGAACAAGATTTTATTTATTGTTGATATATTTTGCCATCTGTTTAAATAGAGCAACATTCTATAGTTATAAGCATAATCGGAATATATGTTAATTTGTGGGACAAATATGTTAGCCCAGTTTGGTATCGGGAAGTAGAATCACGCGAATTTGCAAAGGGATAAACTCATCACCCTTCACATACAGTACGTGAAGTGTTGCTTACCATCAACTCGTTCGCAGAGTGGAAGGTACACCCAGAGAAAAAGTTATTGACTGTGAAACAAAATAAACTTAGAAGCAAAGTTTCAGCCAATGGATTTCCGTGTTTATGGGTACACTATTTTAACGTCTGATAACTTTTCTTGGTGAATAACTATGTCATGTAATACTCTTTTGGAAAGATCTCTCAGACACTTTATAGTTTGTCGCATAAATCGTATCCTTTAATGGGTTATCTACGAGATAATATATGGCATTCTGAAACTAATTCTGTCAGATCTACTAAATTTGCTCAACAATAACGGTTTTGTTTAGATTTGTGAGAATCTAAATATAACATGATTTTAATGACTTTGCGGTTCATTAAGGACGAAACGAAAATGGTTAAAGCCTCAGGTCGTACGAGTGATCTAGAGGGAACCGAGAGCCACCAATAAGACGAGACTGTTACTCATTTCTGGGGGAACGCCTATAAATCCGTAACGCCGACTGCACTGTACGTTTATCCTCTCACCCTCCACCACTGATCTCTATACAACATAAAATTAAATCACTCAACACCCCTTCCAAGATAGCACCAAGCCATTCAACGCGGTATCTCCCCCACCAATCCATGATGTTTGATGATGTGGAAGCTTTCATTTCATCTAACGCCATTGTGTTTATCTAGCACATCTTAAAGCTGTAAAAACTTTTCATTTTTTCTGTCAATAATAAAGAAAATTTGTTCAAACTATTCAGTGTATATAGCCTTGAAACCTACGGGGTGGGTTGGCCGTCCCCAGCTAGGTAGGTCCTCAGGTGGCGGATAGAGGACGGCCTGCTCAGTTTGACAGATTTCCTGGATTAAAATTAACAGGTTTGCTCAACTGAGCTGGTTTGCCATGGACAGGCCTGAAAATAAGCAGTCTGACATTTGCAGAATGAGGTCCCCTGAGGGTGAATTTGATGATGCTATACCATACAGTGGGCCAATTTATCCTCTGGGTACCTCTTTCTGTTTAGTTTTGAGACCCTGATTCAGACTGAGGTTCACAAGAGGGTAAATTTAGTGACGCTACGCTGCTGTGCAGGGTGGCACCACTAAATTCACCCTCTGGGGACCTCATTTTGCAGATGACAGACCTCATTTTGCAGATGACAGTCTGCTTATTTCTGGCTTGGCCATGGAATATTCAAATACGCAGCCCCGGACTATAATGGTTCTTTTCTGCTATCGATATCCAGCAGGCACCTTGTTCTCCCGTGAGGTGCGCTCTGAAGGCCCCGGAGGAAGGAATCCTGGTAGCTGAGGACAGAGCTGGCTCCTGCTAGTGCACTCTCCAATTTGGAGATACCTGCCCAATACTCTTCTTTGGCCCAACTTCGGGAGTAGACGTCCGTCCTGGCCAATCAGGAGACCACAAAAAGGGTGTTATGTCTTTTAATCAAATTCAACCATTGTCATTGTTCACTGATTTTTAACTAATTGGGTTTTCTTACACTGTCTATGTTGGTTTGCAATGGCTACTTTCTGTTACAGTTTATTTTACAGTGATTGGTTGAATGACTGTCATGCACTACCACACACATGCCAATCAGTCAGTGGTATGTTTCGGCATCAACACTTACCGAGTAGACTGCCCTGGTATAAGTATGTCGGAATACTGGCAGTCTTGTGGGTTCTGATGAGACTCCGTGGTGGGTGGGAGCCGGGGCATCTAAACCATCCAAACTAAAAATACCTTCCTCTGCTACAGATTTAGAAAACTCTGACTCTAAAGATTATGTGATAGATTATTTTATCATATGGCTCGTCCGTTTTGTTCACTTTAAAACTTTTGATATTTTGTTTTCATATTAATCAGTGATAAATAAAGCCTTCCGTCAATTTCATTGGTCAATTTCAAAACTAGACAATTTGATTGGCTGAACAAAATACAACTGGGCCACATTTTTTATAATTTGCATAATTAGAGTTGGAAGCTTTCATTGGTCAATTTCAAAACTGGACAATTTGATTGGCTAAACAAAATACAGCTGGGTCACATTTGTATAATTTCAGTAGGGAGAATTTATCTTATCTGTCCTATTTAGGGTGGGTTATATTGTATTAATCTTTTACCTGCAAGAAAACCGCCATTCATTTTTTTTATATTTTCACTTTTTGCTCCCAAAACATAGGTTATGACCCCTTACTGGAACGAGCTCGACGAGCTCGTTCCAATGAGGGGTCATAACCTATGTTTTGGAAGCAAAAAATGAAAATTTTAGTTATACGAGGAAGTTTTCTCCAAGTGCCGCCTGCAACTCAAGTTAGGTGATGGGTTAAAAAGTCATACTAAGTGGCTAATTTGTGCGTGTGTGTGTCATATGATAAATATAATATGACATGAGTGTTTTTCTCATATAATATTTATGAAACTCGTCCGATTTTTTCCGTTTGGGCGAGCCAGAGGCTCGCCCAAACGGAAAATTCTAAGACTCGTTTCATAAATATTATATGAGAAAAAGACTCATTCCATATCCTCTATTAATACCACCTGAAGATAACAAACTAAAATTGATTCTGCTGCACTCTACAAACGAAAATAAAAAACTAAGCTTCATTAATCCATTTGCCCTTGAGAAAGCTATACAAGATATTGCAGGAACCATTAAAGATATAAAATGTGAATTAATAAGGTGATAAATTAATACAGTGTATAAAACAATTTCAGGTGCACAATCTTATACACACTACCAAACTTTTTGATTTTGAAATTAAAGCTGATTTCCATAAAACATTAAATTCTTTCAAAGGTGTTGTAAGAACACAAGAACTAAATGCAACTTAAATCATGAGGGGCCGCCTTGTGAAGCAACAGCATATTTATGTATCGCCTGTCAAGGCAGTCATATGTCATCGTCTAATGATTACCCTGTATGGAAGGAGAAAAAGTTGATACAAAAAGTAAAGTGCGAAAAAACAGATAGTTTTTAAAGAATCCGGAACACATCAGTACCGTGTTATTCCTCAACTTTGAAACCAAAAGATTCAACTGAATCAATCGCATGCCAAACTGGTTTTACTTGGCTTAAGGGCACAATTTCAACACCGCTACAAACTTTCACCATACGAAGTAACAAACAAACTCAGCTGAAGTCAACGCAAACAAATTATCCTCCCAAGGCATTCTTAAGACACAACACGGAAACGAACATGAAAAACAAAAATCTACGCCGGAAGAAACAGAAAGGGAAACAATAAATGCGACCAGCAAATAAAAAAAACAACAACACAAAACCCAAACAGGAACATACACAGAAATCACACCAGCGAAGTCAGAGTGAGAGAAGAAAACAAGAGAATTTGGACAAAACGAAATTAGAGAAAGAAAAACAAAAACAGTCATCAAACAGAACACCCACAGCCCTTAAAGATCCTGTTACTCGCAACAGATTTGAGGGGTTTGAACTGATGGACGTCTGTGAGAGCATCGACGTAATGTTCGTGCAACTGCGCACGACATCTCAGAATAGGTCCCCGAAAAGTAAATCACCTAAGAAATCTACCGGGTCTATTTCTCCCATACGCCCTCCATTAAAATCGCCTTCCACATATGGATAATACAAACACAACTAAAACAATACAATGGAATTGCCGAGGTTTCAAAGCGAATGTTAATGAACTGGGCCTTCTAAGCCAAAAATATAAACCTGCTCCTTTTTGTCTACTGGTAACTCTTAAAGAAACCTGAAATTCGGGATCATTCAGCTTTCAAGCATTATACTTCATATGATGCATGGACAGATGATAATGATCTTCATATCTGTGGTACGTCTGTCTCAGTTGGAAACGACACTATTCACAGTTCTGTACCTTTACACATAAATTTACAGGCTGTGGCGGTACGCCTAACTTTAGACAAAACAGTTACACTTCGTTCAATTTACATTTCACCAAGTAAAACCAAACAACGGAATAATCTTGAGCTACTGGCCCATCGGCTCCCAACTCCATACATTTTGTTTAGTAATGTTAACGCACAGAGCCCCCTTTGAGGTACTGCCTGAAGTCAAGAAGATGAAAAGGGTAAAACAGTACAAGAATGCATTACAAAATATGACTTGCGTTTGTTCACCGATGGCTCGGACACTTTTGTGCAACTGCATCTGGTTCGTACAGTATTAGTTATCCTTGTGTTTTCCAGGGTGTATGCGAATTTACATCGGTTTGGGAATTTTGCCCCAGGGTGTATGAGTTTCCAAACCGTTGTAAATTCCCATAAACCCTGGAAAACACAAGGATAACGGATATATTTTCAAGAATTGTGGTGTACTTAATACTTAAACCTACATTGTGGGCAAAAACTGACAGAAAATTTGTGCTTCGTAAGTTTCTTAATAAATAAAATCAGAAAATATGGATATCATTGGAACTGGCTCAATGAGCCATTTCCAATGACATCCATATCTGTAATATTTTATTGCACATAAATATTAAATTTCCTGTAGTTTTATTTTTGTCCTAACATTACTGAGCGGAAGGTATGAATTAATAATTAAAAATTGGTACTTTTTTTAGCCATATAGCCTGCTATTGTATATTCTTGTTTTTACACCGTGGTTAACCACGGTGTAAAATAAACCCACTGTGGATTGCAAGTTACACCGTACCTCTCAGCCAATCAAAATGCAGTATTTTGTTTCATTTGGAAATGAATCAATTTATCTTACAATCGCCTACCCTTCTATCTTTCTCGAATTTTATTGGAAGGTAGACGATGACTTGTGCGGGAGAAACCACTTTCCAATTGTGTTGGAGAGTGTGGTTTTGGCGAACGATGAGAGGGTGCCCCAGTGGAATTTTAAAAGGGCTAAATGGGACACTTTACACCTCACACAGGAGAAATTTGTGAAAAGTTCTGTGAACATTTCTCAAGGGAATTACTTGCCATTACAAACATAGTCACCCCTAAAACCTCGGCAAACGTTTCACAAAACCATGTTTTGATAAAGATTGCAAGCAGGTTATAAAATATAGTAAGTAGACTGAACGGGAAATTAATAAATCACCAACAACAAATAATTTAGACAAACTACGTATCATTCGAGCAAAGACCAGGCGGCTTTTAACCCACTGAAACCGAGCGGTCGCTTTACCGAACAGGAACATAATATGTCATAGCGCCATTATATAGGATGGTTGCTCAGTAAATGTGTGGGGTAGACCAATCAATATTTTCAACGATTGATTGTACTACCCCAAAATGCATATGGACTCCTCCTAGTTGTTGCCATTGAACTGGCATGGAAGATACCACTAGAGTACAAAGGGTTAAAACAAAAACAGAAAAGTTATTGGGGAACTTATGTTTCTAAACTAAACCAACATACACCCATCAATAACATTTGGAAAATGGTAAAAATAATTAAAGGAAAGGAAACAAAACCAACTGTCCAGCACCTGGAATATAACAAGACACTAATTATACCCACAAAGAAAATATCCAACAAATTAGCCTCTACATTTTCTAAACATTCGTCGTTTGAAAACTGTAGACCAGAAATCGTCAAAATTGAAACAAAAATAGGAAAAACAAAAAAATTAAATTTATGTCTAACAATTTAGGGAATTACAATGGACCTTTCTCTGTGGAAGAGTTAACCCTTTACCCAACGAATCGCCCGCATCCGCCCGCGTAATATGCAAATTCAGCAGTTGAAAAAATATTATTTTTTAAAAAATTTCAACAAAACCATATCATGTGACCCCTCGTTGGAACGAGCTCGTCGAGCTCGTTCCAACGAGGGGTCACATGATATGGTTCTGTTGAAATTTTTTGAAAAATTTGAAAAAATGATATTTAAAATAATAAATTTTGATATCGTCTGCGTTGGGTAAAGGGTTAAATAACTCTTTACGTACAGCAAAGGATACTCATACTGGACCCGATGAAATACACTATCAACCTTTATAACGTCTGGCTCTAATTTCACGTGAACTTTTACTATCAAATTTTAATTACATATGGGTGACCGGACGGTCCCTACCTTACTGGTTAACGGCTGCAATAATTGTCATTCCAAAGCCTGATAAAGGCCACAGCAATCCAACTAATTACAGGCATATAGTCTTAACAAGTTGTCTATTTGAAACCATGGAATGTACGATCAATGATCGACTTGTCTGGCTTCTGGATTCAAACAATCTACTTGCGAATGTTCAGTGTGGTTTCAGGAGTTAGATGGATCATTTGGTCAGACTAGAAATTTTGTACGACATGCCTTCGCCAGAAAAGAACATGTCGTCGCCATCCTCTTTGACCTGGAAAGGGCATTTGATACAACGTGCACGTCTGCGGTTTTAAAAGATCTTTTTAACAAGTATGCCTCCATTTATTGAAAACCTTTTAAAAGGACCGTCAATTTCAAGTTCATACCGGGTCTACATTATTTAATCCACACGAGCAAAAATTGCGGGTGTAATATTTTATCAGTTACGGGTTTTTTTTTCTGTGAAAATTAATAGCATCATCGATACATTTGTGAATATGGTAGATTCTTCATTTTATGTTGATGACTTCTTAATCTGCTATAGCAGCAAAAATATGAATGCTATAGAATGCAAACTTCAGCTGTGCTTAAATGGAATTCAAAAATGAGCCGCAGAAAATGGTTTTAAATTCCCAAAGACAAACACAAATTGTGTACACTTTGGTAAACTTCGGAAACATTACCTTATATCCGGAGCTGAATATAGATGGGAGTTGTTAAATAGAGAGTACTCACTTGATTGGACTTGTTACGTGAAATAATTCGTGAGAGGTGAGGGACGTTGTATAAACATGAGTGCGCGAATGCTCACGAGTGGTTTACAATATAGTCCCGAATGAATTATTTCACGTTACCAGCCCAGTCAAGCGATTACTCTATTTATCATGTTTCATTATTAATGATAATTATATTATTTAACCCTTTACCTAACGTAACGGCCAGCGCTATTCTCAATAATCGCCAATTAATTTTCATTATTTTTTTTATTTTTTGTCTCTAAAACAGACGTTATGACCCCTCATTGGAACGAGCTCGTCGAGCTCGTCCCAATGAGGGGTCATAACCTATGTTTTTGAGACAAAAAATGAAAATAATAGCTATTCAAAAAATTTGTTTGCAAGTGTCGTCTGCTTTTCATATTAGGTAAAGGGTTAAACAAAACAAAACACAATGAAGTCCCCATTACATCCACGGCAAAGTGTTTTCGTTTGCGCGCACGGATACATGACACAGTTGTTGATTGCATAATTCACTTGTGAAATTATCGTTTTTATCAAACCCCAAAATCCTTGTAAATAACACTTTGGAAAGTAATAAAAAGTGCAATTCTTAGTTTTGTTGTTTGACAACAAACTGAATTTCACTCCCCTTAAAAAACAACTAAGATTGAGATGTGGAACAGCACTTAACCTCCTCAAGGTGGCTGGTAGCACTGATTGGGGTGTTGACCAAAATACATTACTCCATCTGTATAAATCAATTATTAGATTCAAATTAGATTATGGTTGTGTGGTTTACGGTTCTGCAAGGAAGTCGTGTCTCAAACCACTTGATGCAATTCACAATAGTGGTATTAGAATTAGCCTGGGTGCTTTTCTAACATCACCAATAGATTCAATGCTTGTCTGAGCAGCGAATCCTTCTCTTGAGCAGCGTAGAATTCAATTGTCACTTCAAGATGTTTCTAAACTGTTTGCTAATCCATCAAACCCTACTTATAACTGTTTCTCGGACCCTCAAAATGTTGAATTTGTTAACCAGAAACATATTCCTCCATTTGGGAATTAGAATTAAACCCCACATGGAGACCGCCATAATTGAATTCGATAGGATGAAGGAAAACCGTGAACCACACATTCCTCCATGGCATCTTCTTAATTACATTGGCTTCCGGTTAAACAGAGGATTGATTTCAAAATATTGATCTTAGTATTCAAATGTATCCACAAACTGGCTCCAGTTTACCTGCAAGAGCTCCTCGCTGTATATAAACCCACGCGCAGTCTCCGATCTAAAAACCAAATTCAACTAGTTGTACCTTTTAGCAGATCTAATCATGCTCATGATCGTGAGTTCTCCATCGTGGGGCCCAGATTGTGGAATTCCCTGCCAATTAGTGTCAGAACTTCAGAAACACTCAATGTCTTCAAAAGAAATCTTAAAACTTTCCTATTTACTGACGCATTCTCCTAAACCTCTCTAAGAGGCAACCAAAGCAGATGTGACTCTTCATTTTAGAAAAGTGTATTTATTTCTGTCAAGCGTTTTAGAGCACAATTTGGGGTTTTACGCTCTAGAAAATCAATTATTATTATTATTAAACAACCTACAGTTATTTTGGACCTTGTTTCTACCAAAATGTCAGAAGCAAATTATTTGTAGTTTAAGCAGAAATATGCTGAAATGAGTAAAAACAAAATTAAATAATTGATTCTCAGGCATTTGTTTTCAAGCGAATGAGGGAGGGCGGTTTTTATTTTTATTTTTTTTATTCCTGATGGAATGGTCACCAATGCCTAAAATCCAGTTGTGAGAGCCTAAAATTTAATACAAGATCGTCCATGTTGATTTCACTGATAGTTGCTTTTTATCCGAGATCATATTATTTATTTATTTATTTATTTATTGGTGTTTAAAGTCACATATTTATGCACAATGGCTAATCATGACCGTGACAGTTTTACGGGTGGAGGAAGCCGGAGTACCCGGAGAGAACCACCGAGCAACGACGAGCAGCTGCCAGCTCCCCAGCATCGTAACTCCGCACTGCAGCACAGGCAGGGTTAGATTGGTTGAAGACATGCGCACCATCGACGTGCAGTACGCCTTAGTACACGGCGTCATCGTGCCCCCACGCGGGCAATGGAGATGAAGTGTCTTGCCCAAGGACACAACGCGGTTGCCGCAGGTGGGATTCGAACCGAGGACCTCTCGGCTTGCAGCCTGCACCTCTACCAACTGAGCCACCGCGCTCCCATCCGAGATCATATAACACAAAATCAATATAGAACAACCAAAATGGAGATGAAAAATAATAAGGAGTTGTTTGACTGGTTAAGTGCTAGAAACCGCAATCAGGCCTTTCCAAAAAATGAGGGTACCAGTGCAAAAGCCAACATTTTCTTTGCTCATGTTTCGTATTCAGTCAAACGTAAATAATAGTTTGCTTATACACATTTGTTCTATTACAAATTATTGGAGAGTGCCAACAGGCACTCTCCAATAATTTGTAATAAAACAACTTTTGATGAACAAATTCAGGCCACCAAAAATAACCTAGCCCTCAACCAATTAAATGAATATTTATTTTGTACATACATATGAGAATCGTGTCGCATTTCGCGAAGAGAATAATACTGTATCAATGTATACGGCTTATTACATCGCAAATCGTGAGGCAATACCGCTAAAATCACACCCTATGATGTGGTGGGGCTGCCAAGTATAACATACGGTACGGAAGTGGTACCCCTAAACCAGACGGCCGTAAAGAGCTTGGAAATCCTGCAGAACGATGCAGGCCGATGGATAACGGGGTCGAGTAATGCCGCGGCGCTAGCAACAATCAGGGGTGAGCTTGGGTGGATGAGGATCAAGGACAGGATAGACCTGTTGAAGCTCGGTTATCTTAATTATTTGGAAAATCTCCCCGACAGCCGATGGTGTAAAGTAATGTTCCTGAGAATTTTCAACTCAAATATCAAAACGGGGTGGGTGGTCCAAGTGAGGGAGCTAGTAGAGAACTACTCATTGGAGATCTCGGACCTGGACGTTGGGACAAACCAGGGTAAAAAAATCGTCAGAGAAAGGGTCATGGAGGATTGTAACCGTAATTGGCGAGAGGGGGTTCAAATCAAAGAGGTCTTTGGGTGGCCTGCGTGATAAAGAGAAGCCAGGTTTTGAAGAGTACCTTGATGGCACCTTTGGGGGGTCACTGTTGTTCAAGCTGAGGTCGCGATCACTGGAGCTGAGGGGAAAAATTGGGAAAGACGGTGAAAGGGAGTGCCAGATGTGTAACTTGGACATGGTGGAGACCCTGGAACACTTTCTTCTAGAATGCCCAAAGTATCAGTCTAAAAGAATGAGATTTACAGGGAGTATAATGGGGAAGTGGGATGGGAGAATAAAGGACATGTGGTTAGGGGGAGACTCAAAGGAGAGGGTTAATATGCTAATCGGAGAGATTGGGAAGAATGGGACAAGAGATATCACCAAGCAGTTCGTCTCCGAGTGTTGGGAGGAGAGGAGAAGCGTGGGAATAGGGAGGCAGTTGGGAGTACAGGGATAACCATGGCCTTCTCGTCCGAGAACCGCGACAAATCAGCGGCTGGCCAAAGTGTTATTATTATTATATCATTATGATAGTTTTATACATTTTGGATTTTGCCTCTGAAATAAATATGACGAACTCGGGCCGAAAAAACGAATGCGCCGCTACCTGAGAATCAAAGGATTAATTTTGTTTAACCTGAAGTGCAACTAGAGTGCTTATACAATGAACTATACAGATGGATCTAAAGATGGTGTTTAAGTATCATCAGCTGTTGTTAATGGTAATCAGATCAGCTTAATCAGAATACCTAATAAAAGTTCTATTTTCACAGCTGAAGTTAAAACGTTACAACAAGCGCTTGAGCACGCCGAGATTGTACAGGAAAGGAAGTCGATTATATTCCCCACTCTCTTTCTTCGTTGCTTGCTTTACGCAACCCCAAGTTGAAAAAAAACACATTTTGGAACTTCGTGATAAGTTGAGTACTCCCGCGTTTGATCAATATGATATCGTGTTTTGCAGGTTACCTGGACATGAGCAGACAGTGCAGCAAACAGGCTTTAACCAGGCTCTCGCTGATTTTAAAATTCCTTTCAGTGATTTTAATCCACATATCAGTAATTATATCAAATCTGTGTGGCAGGCGGAATGGGATGGGGTGACAAATAACAAGCTCCATCACTTCCGATCGACTATTTGTGATCACTACCCGTCTATTAACGTTTGTAGAAAAGATCATGTAGTTTCGATACGATGTCACATTGGTAATACAAGACTAACGCATTCCATTCTGTTAGAGGGTGGTGTTCGACCAGAGTGTGTTCCTTGCCAGAAGGTGTTGTCAGTGGAGCATGTTCTTTTGCATTCTACTGATTTTAATAATGTTCGTGGGCAGTTTTTCACACGATGTTATATCGGTCATACAAGACATACACAGAACGACACACGCGTGTGATTGGGTTAAGCGACATAGCATGAGTGCCCACGCGGAGGGATAGAACGAGAGGCCGTAGGGCTCGAGTTTTATCCTTCCGCGATGGCTCAAGAGTCATATCGATTAACCCATTCAAAATCGCCTACACAGATGGATTTTGTACGCTCGACGACCTCGAATAATTCCACATTTGACTGAACGTCACATCGCAGCAAGGCGTAATTGGTGTGGAGCACGACAGCGCTGGGACAATCGTCGGCAGAGCTTTGTTATGTTTTTCGATGAAACTAGGTTCACTCTCCGCCTCCACGACAGGCGAAACAGAGTGCGGCGGTGGCGGAACGAACGATACCATGACGTAGCCGCTAGGCAGCACGATCGTTTTGGTGGTGGACCGTTTATGGTGTGACGAGGCATAACCATGACAAGCAGAACAGCATTACATATCATCCATGGGTGTGTCACAGGGCAGTACTACCGTGACAACATGTTAGCAGCTCATGTGGTGCCATTTGCGCGACGTCACAGCCGTAGATTCATTTTCCAAGATGACAATGCAAGAGCACACAGGGCTCGAGTTCCTCCAAGACATACACAGAACGACACACGCGTGTGAATGGGTTAAGCGATATGGCATAAGTGCAGGCGCGGAAGGATGGAACAAGAGACCATAGGCCTCGAGTTTTATCCTTCCGCGATGGCACAGGTGTCATAGTGATTAACCCATCCACACGCGTGTGTCGTTCTGTGTTATTACACGTCTTCACGTCCATAAAAAATATTAGGGCACTCAGCATTTCATTTGACAACTATCAACATAAAGAACACATTTTATCGCCAATCAAATTTGCAAGGGGAGCCCGTGTTCCTGCTTCGTCCCAATGTGTTCTATGTGTCTACTGGCACATAAAACACATTGGAACTCAGGGAGGATTTCCAGGTATCGCTAGGTATTCAAATTGTATGCGTTGCACGATTTGTGAAAAATTCCAGTGAAATTTCGCTTCTATTTAAAAGTAGTCCGTCAACGATTTCCGTTCCGCATAAATGTGCGGAAGGGATTTCCATTTTCCTGCGGTTTAGTGTTGTTGTAGATGAGGATTACATAGAACAAGCATGTAATAATAACGCATTCCTTTTTGCCAGATGGCAATATGCAACCAGAGTGTATTCCTTCCAGAAGGTGTTGTCAGTGGAGAACATTGTTTTGTATTGTTCTGATTTTAATTATGCTAGAGGGAAGGTTTTCACAGTTGGATCTCAAAGAGATTTATTTTAGCATACGAACCCGAACAAAAGACAGTCATTTTTTAAAGTAAGTTTTTTTAAGTAATAAATTTTAAAATTGTTTTTATTCTTTTAAATTTTCATCCATTCATATCTATTTCACAAGTTGATTCACACATTTTTGAACAACTGGTCTCATTTTTTCATCACTGTGCCCACTCCTTGTATTATATCCTATATTTAATATTTCAACGACCCTTGTTTTTAATTACTGCAGGGGGGGGGGGGGGGGGGGGGGGGAGAGAATGATCTATTTTAAAATATATTATTTTCATCGCCACGATATAGTCTTAGCTGCGATGTGGCGTTAAGCCTCAATAAACAAATAGCCTTGGAAATGTGTAAATCATCAACATATTCATTTTTCACAGATATCAAAAATATTCTTTAAAAAGCGATTGCGTGACGCAGCGAAATTAAAAAAAACTTTCGAATTTGTTGTTGAAATTGTATATTTATAGCAACTTACGCATCTACTACCCCCCCCCCCCCTCCCTCCCTCCCCCCTAACCGCCCCCCACCCTCCCCGCAGTCGTAATATGGAGAGACACTTTTCTATACATGCGTGACTGATGAACTTTTCCAGAAATCCAGTTGCTGGATCCCTCCCTTAACCGCCATTTTACAGCGTCTAACATGACGCACCAACAAACTATTTAGTAACTGGGCGTGACATACTCACAACTTCAGCTTCGGGAGAAAAGTGTTCCCAACGACATCCGAAAATGAAAATTGACCTTGGATATTATGCCCACTGGTTTCCTAAGAAACTCCAATACTCGAGTGACCGCATCCCCTTTTAATCCTTTATCTAACGAATTACGAATCGCCCGCAACAGCCCTCGATGTGTCATATCGATTAACCCATTCACACGCGTGTGTCCTTCTGTGCTTATTACACGCCTTCACGTCTATAAAAAAAATAATTATTTTGACACACAGCAATTCATTTGACAACTATCAACAAAAATAACACATTTTTTTCACCAATCAAATTTGCAAGGGGAACCCGTGTTATTACTTCGTCCCATTGTGTTCTATGTGTCTACTGGCACAAAGAACATTTGAACCCAGACAGGATTTTCAGGTATCGCTATCCATTCAAATTGTAATTGCGTTGCACGATTTGTGGAGAATTCCAGTGAAATTTCGCTTCTATCTAAAAATAGTCCGCCAACGATTTCCGTTCCGCACATACATGCGGAACAGATTTTCATTTACCCACGGTTTAGTATTCCTGTAGATGGGGTTACATAGAACAAGGGTGTAAAAATAACGCATTCCTTTCTGTGAGAGGGTAATATGCGACAAGAGTGTATTCCCTGCCAGAATGTGCTGTCAGTAGAGCACATTCTTTTGCATTGTACTGATTTTAATCACGTCAGAGTGCAGGTGTTCACAGTTGGATCTCTTAGAGATTTATATTATCATACGAACCCGCACAAAAGTCTGTCATTTTGTTAAAGAAACCAACTTTTTTAATAAATTTTAAAATTGTTTTTATTCTTTTAAATTCTTATCTATTCATATCTATTTCACAATTTGATTTATACATTTTTGAACAACTGGTCTCATTTTCTCATTACTGTCTCCACTTCTTTGTATTATTTCCTATATTTAATATTTCAACGTGTCTTGTTCTTAATTACTGTAGGAGGGATAATGATCTATTTTAAAATATATATTTTTCATCGCCATGCTATAGCCTTAGCCGCCGATTTGGCGTTAAGCGCCAATAAATAAACAGCCTTGGAAATGTGTAAATCATTAACATAATCATTTTCCACAAATATTAAAAAAATATTCTTTAAAAAGCGATTGCGTCTCGCAGCGAAATTAAAAAAAAAAACATTCGATCTTTTTGTTGTTGTTGTTGTTGTTGTTGTTGACATTGGATATTTATAGCAACTTACGCATCTACTGCCCCGCCTCCGCCTACCCCCACCCCCTCAGCAGTCGTAATATGGAGAGACACTTTTCTATACACTTTTCGATGTGTGGCCAATGAACTTTCCACAAATACAGTTGATGGATCCCTCCCTTAACCGCAATTTCACAGCGTCTGACATGACGCATCAACAAACTATTAAGTAACTGGGCGTGACATTCTCACAACTGCAGATTCGGGAGAAAAGTGTTCCCGACTACATCCGAAAATGAAAGTTACCTTGAATATTATGCCCACTGGTTTCCCAAGAAACTCCAGTACTCGAGTGGCCGCATCCCCTTTTAACCCTTTACCTAACGAATCGCCCGAGTAATTTGTAAATTCAACAGTTGAAAGAAATCAATTTTTCAAAATATTTCAACAAACCCATATCATGTGACCCCTCATTGGAACGCGCTCGTCGAGCTCGTTCCAACGAGGGGTCACATGATATGGTTTTGTTGTTTTGTTTTTTTTTAATTTAAAAAATAGTAATTAAAATAATAAATTTTGATATCGTCTGCTTGTGTAAAGGGCTAATAAGAGGCTTCTTATCTGTTTTTGTGGCTTATGATTATAGATAGTTTGCTGGAGCCACACAGATCACACCAGTTGTTTATCTTATGGGCGTTAACTACACTTTCAACCGCCAGGCTCATATCGTGGCGGAGAGTTTTATGCAGGAAGTCGGAGTACCCGGAGAGAAGCACAGAGAAATTATTGTCAGACTCCCCAACGTACTTTAGATAACTCCGCATAAGCACGGTCAGCATTGATTGAAGACAAGTGCACAATCGACGTGCAGTTCGCCTTAGTTCACAACGCCACCTTGTCCTCACGTAGGCAATGTGAATTAGATGCCAAGCCTAAGGACATAATGCAGTTATCACTGGCGGGGATCGAACCGTGAATCTTTCAGTTTGAGGTTGCGAAAATGATACAAAATTGTAAGTTTTTTGACTCTGAGAAATTTAAAATGAACTGGTGAACATTTCAACATAATTTCGCATCATAATGCACAATTCTTTAACCCTATACCCAACATAGCCGTCAAAACCGGTCAGCGCTATTCACAAAATTCGCCAATTAATCTTCATTATTTTTTCATTTTTTGTCACAAAAACATAGGTTATGACCCCTCGTTGGAACGAGCTCGTCGAGCTCGTTCCAACGAGGGGTCATGACCAATGTTTTTGTGACAAAAAATTTAAAAAACTGATTATTCAAGAATTTTTATTGCAAGTGTCGTCTGCTTTTCATGTTAGGTAAAGGGTTAAAGAAAATAAGCACGGCAGTTGATGTGGAGAGGGCAGAATAAACAGGCAGCAACAAGAGGAAAATTTGTGTGTATGGGAGAGGGGTGTAGTTATGATTCAATAAAACAGAACCTCCCTGCAAAAAAATACAAATCACATTAATGTTCGATGTTCAGTGAAACGATGTTACTTAGAAATTCATTGCCTGAAATATTAAGTGAGATATATCCTATCAACAGTTATCAATAAAACTAGCATTTTACTCATTGGGGAATCATACAGCAATATTCGAGTCTATTTTAATTATATCTCTCTTTTCAACAAGATTTATCACCACAGTGCTCCTTTACATTACGCAAATAGTGGGCTATTAACGCTCGGGTTCACTTTTTTGCAAATTGACAACGGTGACTCCAGTATTCATCACATTAACGATTTTCCAAAGGTCCACTATTTAATTACTATATAACAATGACAACAATATTATTTAGATTAATCCTTCACCAAACAAATCGGTCGCGCCCGTCAGCGTAATTTTCAAATTGCGAAGTTGAAAAAATATTATAATTAATACAATGTCAATCAAACCGTATAATAATAATAACTCTTTGGCCAGCCGCTGATTCGTCGCGGTCCTCATAAGAGAAGGCCATCATTCCCCCTGCACCCCACCCCCTCTTCCCCTCCTCTCCTCCCAGCATTCAGATATAAACTGCTTAATAGTGTCCCTCACTTCCTCTTTTTCAATTTCTTCAATAAGCATTCTAACCCTCTCCCTCGTGTCCCCCTTCAGCCATCTATCCTTTGTTTCTTCACCCCACTTCTGCATTATTCTTCCAGTAAATTTTATTCTATGAGGTATATACTGTGGGCATTCCAAGAGAAAATGTTCCAGGGTCTCCACTACTCCAGAGTGGCACATTTGGCATCCCTTTTCCCCATCTCTCCCAATTTTTCCCCGAAGCTCCAGTGATCTTGATCTCAGTTTGAACAGCAGTGACCCTCCAAAGGTGCCATCTAGGTACTTCTCAAAAGCTGGCTTTTCTTTATATTGTAACCCCTGCAGTGATCTTTTCACGCTAACCCCTGCTCGCCAGTTTCGATTGCAGTCTTCCATGACTCTCTCTTTGACAAACCTTTTGCCTTCTTTCATTCCTACTTCTATGTTTGTGACCTCTATAGAGTAATTGTCCATTAGTTCCCTCACATGTTTTGACCACCCCGTTTCTATATTAGAATTCCAAATGGTATCGAGCATCAATTTACACCACCGGTTGTCAGGCAGGTTTCTCAAGTAGTTAAAGTAACACAGTTTTCCCAAATCTACCCTGTCCTTGATTTTCATCCACCCAAGCTCCCCCCTTACTGCTTCCAAAGCTGCAGCATTACTCGACCCTGTTATCCATCTGCCGGCATCATTCTGAGTACTTTCCAACTTCTTAATAACGGTTTGGTTTAATGGAATCACGTCCGTGCCATACGTTATACTTGGTAAACCCACCCTCTCCCACAGTGTTTTCCCCACAAAGACCTTATTGAAACTATTTTTCCCTAAAAGTTTTAGTTGGTTCAGAATTCTTTTCCCCTTCAGAATCAGTTTGGCTGAGTAATTTCTGTACACCCCTCTTCCCGTTATATTTATGCTTACCCCTAGATACTCATACTCTCCCGTTTCTCCTACAGTGATTTGTTTGCTTTCCCCTTCGGGGATTGAGAACTCCCCCACTCTCCATCTCTTCGTCATATCTACCTTGCGTCCAACGGGTATTACCTTGCTTTTATTTTCATTTAGTTCGAGCCGCCAAGTGTTCCCATATCTACCAACAATTTCCAGCAGTTTCTCTAGCCCCTGTTCAGTTCTAGACATTAACACCATGTCGTCCGCAAAGAATAAGCCTGGTATCTTTATGTCTCCAACATTTACCCCCTCCGCACTCTGAAATAGTTCGTCCCCTAAATCTTTAACATACAATGCAAACAAAATCGGTGAAAAGATACACCCCTGCTTGAGGCCTATATCCATAGGGACTCGCTTTGTAGTGATACTCCCTAGACTGAGTTGGCTTTGCACATCTGTATACAGTGCTTTCATGATTCCCACAAAGTCACCCCCCAGTCCGATGCCCTCGAGCTTTCGCCACATACCTTCCCTCCACACTCGGTCGTACGCTTTTTTCACATCTAGAAATGCCAGAAACATCTTTTTCTTTTCAGCCTTTGTTGATTCTATCAGTTGGGTGAGTGTAAATAGGTGATCAGTGACTCTTCGTCCTTTCCTGAAACCATTTTGAATTTCTCCTAAAAAACCTTTCTCTTCTATAACTTCCTCTAGTCTACCGTATATGACCTTACAGAATACTTTTCCGATGTTACTACTAACTGATATCCCCCTATAGTTATCTAGAACTTCCTTATCCCCCTTTTTGTGTATGAACGACACCTTACTTTCCCTCCACTCTCTGGGGACCTCTTGCTTTCGCAGAGCCAGGTTGAAAAGGTTTGTCAGGACTTCAATAAGTGCCTCCCCTCCATTTTTGAGGAATTCGTTCGGAATTTCATCAGTCCCTCCCGCTTTACCATTTTTTAATTTCGAGACCACGTTCCGCACTTCTTCTGCCGTTATTTCGCTACATATACGATTGGATAGGTTCTCCTCCACCAGTGTATTTCTTTTTGGTGGGGACCCACTGCCCCATCGCCTATCGTTTATCTTTTCCCAGTGCTTGACTAACTCTGAAGCGATACGGCCTTTATCTTCTGTACTTTCCCCATCCACTTTGATACTCTGCACACTACTTTTCCCCCGTTTATTTACCCAGTTCCAAAATACGTTTGAGCTCGAACCCCCCGTTTTCTTTATTGTTCTGGCAAGACTGCAATTGCGCTCCTTCCTATTATTATCCTTTATCTCATTCACCTTTTTCCGTGCCAGTTCATATTCTCCTTTCATTAGTCTCGTGTCATTGTTATCCACCCCTTTAAGCTTCCTACTTCTTCTGTAAGCAGCGCATTTTACCTTCCTTTCTTTTATAGCCTTTTTCAGTCCCTCGTTAACCCTGTATCCAAGCTCTCTCGTTGGGACCCTCACCCTTCCTATACACTCCTTCCCTGCCTCTGTTAGGCTATTTACTATGCCATCTGAAATACTCTGGACATTTGCATCCCTAGGTATACATTCAAGATTTGGTTTTAGTTTTTCCCGAAACTGCTTCCAGTCGACTCCTTGTTTTAGTCCCCAAACTTCCTTGAAGGTATTTCTGTCTCTATTCGTCTTTTTGCCCATAATCTTAACTGTTATCAGGTTGTGATCACTACCCAAGTCATTTTTTCCCTCGTCATCTATTTCTACATCTATAACCTCCCTCCATATGCTAATGTCAGTGAGTATATAATCAATTATTGTTTTCTTATCGTTCCTCTCCCAGGTCCATTTACCCTTACATTTCGCATCCCTGTTCAGGATCTTTAAACCAAGCTCTTTTGATAGGTCCAACATCTTCCTCCCATTCGTGTTAATTTTCCCATCACCTCCCTGTATGCCCTCCTCCTTATCCCCGATGTGCCCATTGAAGTCCCCCATTAGGACAATACTGAACCCTCTGCTCCCAAGCTCTGTGATATTCGATCTAAGAGTTGTATATATTGAATCATTCCACTCGGGCTTACTTCCCTCCACTGCTAGGTATACAACACCAACGGCAACACTCCTGCTTCCTAACTTGATTTTTGCCCAGACTATTTCGTTGGATACTGGAATCTGAGTCCTTGCTTCTGTGAGATCTGTAATCAATGAGGGCTGTAATTCCTCTTTAGCGTAGATGCCAACACCCCCACCCCGTTTCGGACCCTCAGTTCGCCCAGCTCCTATCCACACGCAACCCTTCATCTGATCAACCCGCTCATCCCGTCGTATCCACGTCTCACTTAGACCCATTATATCAAAGTCTCCTTCGTCCATCATTGTTGATATTTCGCTTACTTTCTTGTGCAGACCCTGGATGTTGCAGTACCCAAACTTAATGAATCTTTGTTTTTTTGTCATCACTGGCACATTATTATAACCCTGGTATGTCCCTGTATTGTGCATGTTTGTTGTTCTTCCTATGTTCCCAGCATTTGTGCCACTCTGGGTTACCGGCTGTGGTCCCCTACCCCCCTTTTCTCCAAAAAAGGCCCAGCCACCTGTAAGATTTTTTGGCCCAACAGGTCTGTACCCATCCTACTTAAATGCAATCCGTCTCGCCCATACAACTCTCCTTGTCCCCAGAATGAATCCCAGTGGTCAATGAAATGTACTCCCAAGTCTTTGCAGTGCTCTCCCAGCTCCTCGTTTAGTGCCATAATCCGCGAGTTCCTCTCATTCCCACCACCCATAACGGGGAGCACCCCTGAAACGATGATCCGAGCATTCCTGCTAAGTAGCTTACTAATTAGGTCCTTGTATGTGTCCACCAAACGAACTGATTTCCTCTCCCTGATGTTATTGGACCCCACATGTAATACCACTACCGGATCAGGCCCCGACCCAGCTACAATACCGTCCACTCTATCCCTCAGGTCCTCCACTTTAGCCCCCGGAAAGCACAGAACTGTTCTATTTTTACTGTCCGGACCACAGACAACCTTGTCGATCCCCCGAACTATGCTACTTCCCGCAACCACCAACTTACTTTTGGACC
Source organism: Pictodentalium vernedei (assembly GCA_031216915.1). Lineage (NCBI taxonomy): Eukaryota > Metazoa > Mollusca > Scaphopoda > Dentaliida > Dentaliidae > Pictodentalium > Pictodentalium vernedei. Next base: position 57,614,646 of record CM062297.1, read on the forward strand.
TCGCCCTATTTATCTCCTCTAGTCTCCTATTGTTTACAGCGTCCTCTTCCTCTCCAACAGCCCCACTCGGAATCAATATCGGTATCGGTATCTTTGACCTAGGATTACTCCTATCCTTGTCCCTCCGTCTCTTTCCAAGCCCTGAGCTACCTGGACTACTCCCCTGGTCTTCCCCCGGATCCCTCCTCCTTTTTCCTGGCCTAGACCCCAAGCTACTATCTGTTGCAACTACCTCCATCTCCCCCTCTGTCTCTTCCGAATCGAGCACATCAAATCTGTTTCTGGTGCTGCACTCCCCACTGCCTTTGGACTTTACACCCCTATCTACCTGCTTCTCTGGCCCCCCTTTCCTACCACTTTTGATAGTCCACGCCAAACGCTTTACAGCATTGCTCCGGCCTGGGCCCCCCTCATCTGTCCTACGTGCTTTTCTAGCAGCCCCCACCTCATCGCCTACCTCATTCACATCAAAGGTTCTACCCCCATGTTTCCTCTTGGAACCACCGACAACCTTCCATCCTTCTCGGAAAGCCACTTTCACAGGCGTAACTCCAGACAGCCCCGCCCTACCAAGTTTTCCCTTCAGCTCAGCAATCTCCCCCTCAAACTTAACAATTGTCTCAAGTAGGCGGAGGATTTCCTGACAGTTTGCACATACCTCTCCACATCCCACCGAGCGACAGTCCCCATACATCATAGAACACTGTTTACAAACTTCAAGCCCAATATCGCCATCGGTGGCCCCACCAACCCGGCTCCGACCGACACCCCCAGTGACCTCTGTCTGCACACCAATACTTACCCCGTTGGCACCGTTGACCTGGACCGCGATATTACACGAATTAACCTCCATACTTACCTCCGTCTGAACAGACTTGCTCGCCATCATCAAGACAAAATTACGCGATCGGACAGGGAAAACTGTACACACGCGACAAAAGGCAACACGACGAACCGTTCGACAACTTAGCGCTCACGGTTTTATTTAAGACCTCCTAACTTTGTCCCAGTTACTATACTAAACTAACTCCCCACAAATTTGAATAAAATAACCTGAAAATGAAATATATATGATTAGTAAACAATAAAAATACTTAATTTCGATTCGTAACCAAGGAGACTTCTTCTGTGTACTTGCGGATCCAAAAATATGACCCCCTAATTGGAACGAGCTTATGGATCTTGTTCTAATGAGGTGTCAAATGATGTGATTTTGTTGAAATATTGCGAAAATTTTGAAAAATAATATTTAAAATAATGGATTTTGATAACCTATGCGGTGGGTATATGGTCAGTGATGTAACGCACCTACCTACGATTTGTAGTGCGTCTCTACTGAGTAAATCTAAACAGTTATTCTGATTTATGCCAAATGCGTTACGATTTTGATATGGACTTTCTGAAATGACGACACTAAAAATTGAACTGAGCCGAGGTTTACCCATTCTCGGATCGATTTTAATGAACGCGGTCCAGACATTTCATATCAAGTCATGACGAATTTGAGATTTTGTTATTAAATAATGTGTGATTTAACCCTTTACCCAACGCAAACGAAATCGAAATTTATTATTTTAATTTTTTTTTTTTTTTTTTCAAAAAATTTCAACAAAAACATATCATGTGACCCCTCGTTGGAACGAGCTCGTTCCAACGAGGAGTCACATGATATGGTTTTGTTGAATTTTTTTTGAAAAATACTAGTTTTTCAACTACTGAATTTGCATATTTTGTGAACGATATTTCCGTAAAGAAATATTTGATGGCAATTGTTAGATAAATATGTTCATCTCTTTATGACGAAGAAAAGGTTAAGTTTATCGAACTCATTCCAAGCTATACTTACAACAAACCAACAAAATTATCAAAGCCTGACGCGCTGCAAATTATCCATTACAATCAGTAACGTAGTAACAGGGCACTGATAATATTCAGGAAATACCCGTTAACGCCCCACTGAAAATCATCAATCACCAAACTCAGATCACACTATGACGCCCCACTGAAAATCATCAATCACCAAACTCAGATCACACTATGACAATGATCAAAATACGTCTGTAGTGCAAAATGCCAAGAATTACTAACAAGATATATCACACACCTATTAATGTAAAACACTGGATTTCCACTGTTCTCTCTGTACGATAAAAAATAAAGTTGTATCGCAGATGTGGTGATACAAAACGCGTTCGATTTCGTTTCGAACGTCAACAGGACAGAAAACACTTCTAAATAAATTACGTCAATCATATGTTGAATGCACCTCGCCTCATATGAACCAGTGCTCAAAATACCTTTTTTTCTATGCGTAGCAAAATGCTACACATTTCCGAAAAATGAATAGCATTTATTTAAATTGCATAGCAGTTCTTGTGTACCGGAGGTATGCCATACTGTTTGTATTGAACTCTTCTGAGCAGATAGAATAATGTCCATCCATTTCTGTGCTTTTTAAAATGAGCTGCAACACATGAAGCACTAGCTGTGTTTTTCAACTGAACTGCCTATTACAACTGCATGGACTTGATTTTTCCAAAAGCGTAACATCTCTTAATTTGATGGGCTTAAAGTTATCTTGACTGGGTATTTTATGCAAAATCCAGAAACAATGCAGGATGAATTTAAACCAATAAAATTCACGTTACATATGGAGTTGCTAATGCGAGACGGAGAGTTAATGTTATATCAGGAGTAAAGCATCAGTGAACTAGCTTGCAAAGTTTTGTTGCAAATTTTCATTTTTACATTTTCCAATACAAGATATTCAACTGCAGCCAATTATGCTGCAGTTGAATATATTGTATCGCAAAATGCTATACATAATTGAAAATTGTGTAGCTTTTAGCATGTTTTCCATAGCAAATAGCGATGCGAAACCACTTATTTTTGAGCCCTGATATGAACTATCATCTCATTGAATGGGAATGTATCAGCCAGATACACGCCATGTTGGAAACAGCGATACTTTTCAGGCATCCATTTTACAAACAAAATCATAAGGTTGTAAGACATCTCCTAATTCAGGCCTGGTGTTACGGTCAAAACTTCAGTAGACATTAGCGACGCAATTCTTCGATCCATGTCACTGTAAGTGCACGTCTACATTTTGGTTTGCTATTTTGATGGCAATGTCATGACCTCGCTTCAGAACCTGAAAGAAACGATACATGTCCGACATTTGCATACACTACTACCACACACTTGGATGGTTACCAAAACTAAAGCGATAGGTAACACACACATCACTGCGTGAGGTAGATGTAAAAGTTACACAAAAATTGTATATGAAGGGGATGCGAATTGTTAGCGATGCAAAGCATTTAGTTAGGTCTTTTTGAGAATATTTCGGAACTGGTGGGGGAGGGGGGGGGCTGTTCAAGTGTTAATATGGTACAGACGTGGCACATCGAATCAAAACGGTTGCCAGGAGTCTGGAAAGTCAAAGGAACAACTCGGACAAACACATTAAAAATTATTGTGATGATTTGACGCTAACATGGTGTGTCTCGGCTGAACATAAGCTCCGAGCGGCAAACCGCATACCATGTTACCGTCAGTTCATCACAATAACGCATGGGTTCCAATAAGACACTGCCCATAACCCAAAAACTACATTGTGAAACACGTGATGCGAATTTACTAAACTTGTGATCGTTAAAAGTTCCCATGTTAAAGGCAACTTTTAACGATTTAAGGTTTAGTAAATAATCCTCTCGTGTATCCACGACGGCACTGGATAAATAATCAATAAATCAGATAAACTCATTCCATCTTAGTTCGAATCGTAAATCGGTTTGTAATTTAAACAACACTTCTTCCGGAACACTGCCTCCTGCACGTGTGAAACATCCAGAAAAATGAAGCGGCTCGCTTGTCACTCCGTCGTTGAAGCAATTACGAAACGGTCGATGTCATTTCAAATATTTCGCGTTGTGACGCCAGACGGTAACATTTGCTACTGGAGCCGCAAACATAAAATAAACTACGCCAGATATTATCCAATCACAGGGTGAGGATTTTACTCTTATTGGAACATCATATGGTCGAGAAATTTTGCTGTAATGGAAGCGATTGGGTTGCGCTAGGTTCGATGAGGATCAAGGGCAGAATTGAATTTTGGATATCGTGTTATCTCAGCTATTTGTTACACTTCCATGACAGTCGATGCAGTAAACTGACTACATCCAGTCTAACGATATAACTCAAATTTCCTAGGAAGATTTCTAAAAAGATCGAGTTACATCCCAATGTGCAGAATATGTCTTCCCTTGAGTTCAACAAGGCCCAACCTGCAATGCTGAAGCACTCGATGGACGCTACATGGCTTATGTCGTCCACGTTGGTGATACGTGGCCAATTTGAATCGAATCCTGTTACATAATATATTGCGGGATGAGTTGTCACTACGGCATTTTAGGAACAGAACATGTTCAACAAATCTAGTGATGCATGCAAAGCGCGTCATAACCCCGTCCTTTACATTTCTGAGTAATGAAAGTACGTTGTACATTGGGTTTGTGCACAACAACTCTTTTAAGAAATGTCTAAACATAATACCGTTGTCTGATATGTTAAATTGCCATACATTTCAAAAACAAGTGGTCGGTCCATCTATTTGTTTGTCTGGCTTTGACACAGAGAGAACGACATACCGGGTAAGCTTCTTTAAAACATGCATGTACTCGTCTGCATGGACAGTCTGTGGATGCCTAGGTACCACCTGTTGTTAGTGTTACAGGGACCAAACTTTTAATCGCGCTTATTACTGTTTAGTTTCTGTCATAATCACATATTAACCCTTCAACCAACGTAACGGCCAAAACCGTCAGCGTTATTCTCAAAAATCGCCAATTAATTTTCACCATTTTTTGTCTCAAAAACATAGGTTATGACCCCTCGTCGGAACGAGCGCGTCGAGCTCGTTCCGACGATGGGTCATAACCTATGTTTTTGAGAAAAAAATGAAAACAAATATTTATTCTAGAATTATTTTTTCAAGTGTCGTCTGCTTTTCATGTTAGGTAAAGGGTTAACAGAATTACAGATATAGAGGGTATGAAATGGACGTTTCTTCGATGCGATATTTATGAAACTAGTCTAAGATATGAAATGAGTGCTTCTTCCATGCGATATTTATGAAACGAGTCTTGGATATGAAGTGAGTGTTTCTTCTGTGTGATATGCATGTCTCAAAGCAAAGCACCGCATAGAACGGACGGAATTTTCCCATATTTGCTTGGCATAAGAGAATACTTTTTTCCACGTAGGCCTCGAGCTCCAGCTAACTTGTTCTCTTAAAACTATAATTGTCAGTCTCATAAAAAGGAACTGCACATCTCGCTTTCGTTATCTCAAATCTCTCGCTAGTATTCTAGTAAAACATGTCGCAATAATATCCCCTCGGCGTACACACAAAGCTGATAATTCCGGGGACCGACTGGCACAGTGTGGAGATTTAATTGCAACCCAATCGCAACGGCGGGTCACTATTTTATCAATGGCTTATTACGATATCGAGTGAGTCTTTTGTAATTATTTGCTCTTTTGTAAGAGAACCCCACTTTTGTAAGAATTTTTTAGCCCTTTTGTAAGATGTCACCACTTTTGTAAGAACTTTTAGCCTTTTTGTAAGAGGTCCCCCACTTTTGTAATAGTTTTTTAGCCCTTTAGTAATAATTTCTTCTTCTGACTGGGAAACATGATTTTAAAGAGTTTCGAAGTGTTTTTCATAATATTTGGTACCTGCCCAGAGGTTTCTAGTTGGACATAGAGAATTTTTGTCAGAAAATTGAACTTGGCCAAAACTGTCTGTTTTCCCGCGTTATTGTCTTGTTTTTGACCCGATTCGCGAACCCATTGGAAATTATAACGGAAAGCGCCAGTTTTCTCAATTTTCAGCTCTGTAAAATGTCCCACTTTTGCAAGAATGTTTTAGCCCTTTTGGAAGAGGTCCCCACTTTTGTAATAGTTTTTTAGCTCTTTTGTTTTCTTCTGACCCGAAACATGATTTTAATGAGTTTTGAAGTGTATTTCATAACAATTGATACCTGCCCAGATGTTTCGAGTTGGACCGAAATAATTTTTATCAGACAATCGAACTTGGTCAAAACTAGCGGAAAATTTCGATGTCCGTTTTTCCTTGTCAATGGCTTGTTTTTGACCCGATTCGCGCTCCCCATTAGGAATTAGAACGAAAATCGCCCGTTTTCTCGATATTTCATCTATGTAAAATGCCCCACTTTTGTTATAATTTTTAAACCCTTCTGTAAGAGGTGCCCTCTTTTGTAATACTGTTAGCCCTTTTGTTGGAGGTCCCCACTTTTGTAGTAGTTTCTTACCACTTTTGTAATAGTTTCTTCTTCTGACCGAGAAACATGATTTTAATTAATTTCGAAGTTTCTTTTCATAAGATTTGGTTCCTGTCCGATTAGTTCGTGTTGGACATATAGTGTCTCATCCGGAAAAATAGAAATTCCGATGTCGGATTTTCTGCACCATTTGATTGTTTTTGACCCGATACACTTTCAAAATACGTTTTTGGTTCTTCTGTAATAGCTTCTTCTCAGAGGGAAACATGATTTGGATTACTTTCGACTGTTCTCTCATGCCCGTTCCCGGTGGGATTGAATTGATTTTTGCCAGCAGTAGGGAATGCCGTTTTCGATGTCGATTGACTGGAGGAGGCGCCGGATGAGGTACAAACCTTTTCCAGCAAGGGGGTCGAAAGGGGTTATGGGGAGGGGCGAAGGAGACAAGGGAGCGGTCATATTTTTAAAAAAAAATATATTTTTTTTAATTTTAATAATTTTAATGATAAATTTGTTGGTAAATATTTTATTTTTTTAATTTTAATAATTTTAATTGCTATGACGTACGATGCTTTTGAATTTGATTTTAATGGCTATGACGTCATACCCCCCCCCCCCCCCCCCCTTAATGCTGAACAGTGCTATGATGGAATAACCTCCTCTTTTAAATTTTAATTGTTATGACGTAGTCCCCCTGACAATTGGCGTAATATATCAATAATTTTCGCTGAATAATTTTTAAATTAAATTTAAACGGTATAACAAATCGGTCTTCAATAATTTTAAAACATTTAAATGGCATAACAAGTTGTTAATTTTCGTTAAAGAATCTATAATTAAATTAAATTTATTTATAAAAAAAACTTCTCAATATGTCTAGGAAATCAAATTGGCGTGTCTATATGAAAGAAGTATATCAAATGCTTCCATAAAGTAGCATTGAAAAGTGTCAACGTACGTAATTTGGGACCTATTGTGTGATCAATGGGCCAAGTGTCAACGTACGTAATTTGGGACCTATTGTGTGATCAATGGGCCACCTACCCCCTTTACATTTATTTATACATCAGTGAAATTTAAACGACGGATGTAGATTGTTTTCACGTTCATTAGCGACTGTCGCTTATCAAAACACCCTGAGGCTAAAAAACTGTTGTTGCAAACAATACCAGTCATGTTAAACAATCGACCGGACATGCTCATTTATATTATTCCAATGCGTTTCAAATTGACAAAATCATTTTATGTCCGGCCATCATTTTTCTCAAAGGTGATGACAATAATCGCTTTTAACTCATTTGGTATTGTTTGCAAGAACAGTTTAGCCACAGGGTGTTTTGATAAGCGACAGTCCCTAATGAATAAGAAAACAATCTACCACCGTCACTTTATGTATAAATGTAAAAGGGGTAGGTGGCCCTTTGTTCCCAAACACAATAGATCCCAAATTACGTACGTTAACACTTTTCGATGCTGTTTTATGGAAGCATTTCATATACATGTATTTCTTTCAAACGGACACGCCATTTTGTTTTTCAAGACATATTGAGAAGTTTTTATAAATAAATTTAATTTAATTATAGATTCTTTAACGAAAATTAACAACTTATGAGATTTAAATGTTTTAAAATTATTGAAGACCGGCTTGTTATGCCGTCTAAATTTAACTTAACGAAAATTATTAACATATTACGCCAATTGTTAGGGGGACTACGTCATAGCAATTAAAATTTAAAAGAGGGGGTTACTCCATCATAGCACTGTTCAACATTAAGAGGGGGAGGGAGGGGGTATGACGTCATAGTCATTAAAATTAAATTTTAAGATATCCTATATCATAGCAATTAAAATTATTAAAATTAAAAAAAATTACCAACAAAATTATTATTAAAATTATTAAAATTAAAAACAATTACTTGTTTTTAAAATATGGCCTCTCCCTTGTTTCTTTCGCCCCTCCCCATAACCTCTTTCGCCCCCCCCCCCCCCTTGCCGTAGGAGGTTCGTACCTCATCCGGTACCTCCTCCGGTCAATCGACATCTAAAACCGCATTCCCTACTACTTTTGCCCTATTCGTGCTTCCCATTAGCAATTAGAACGTAAATCAGCGAATTTGTAAATTGCTACGGCGATTTCTGGAAGGTCTCCATTAACGCAAACATGTGCAATTCCAAGGAATCGACATCCTGTACTTTGGTAAGGTAACGAAGCTATGGGTCAATTCGTGTGATAAGGACGCTTCAGACACAGGCCATCCCTGACGCATACTGCAACATGTTCTTTGTATCTTGGATTTCGAACTTTTGGCAACCCATACGCTCTTCTACCAGAGTGCCCTCGGGGGCAGATTAGAGTATGAAGTGACCTTCAATGACGACAATCGGCTTATCCAGCCCACAGGTAATACTGCTGCCAAGTACAGGATCATTAATACCTGTCTGGATTATGACATTTTACTTTTCGTGGCCTGACTAGACTGATTCAAAGCAAGTACGCTGTACTCATTGCCATCCTCTTCGAACAAAACATCCAACATTGCACAATCTCCAAAGGTAACACGAATTTTAAAGAGAAGCTTGAAAGGCATCCTGAATCTTGCAATACTGCATCTTTCCACAACTTTAAGATCACAAAGGCCGAGTCCGTCACTGGGGATACCCAACCACCCCTACGACCAGTATTGGGAGGAAGCTAAAAATAATTTGCCGACTCACCAAACGACAGGGGTAGCGATAGTTTCAAAACACTTGGAGCTAGCGGCAGTCTCCCTGTGTGAGTTATTGATCTCTAAATTCGGAATGTGGTTTCTCATGTGGGCGACTGATGACTTCAACACAGAGGCTGGAGGATTGAAAATTCGAGCGAACGCATTCAACTCCTGCATACATGTGATCAGTGACCCCCAACACAACATGGACTGAGGCAACTATACCTCGCTTTATCGACTCTAACAAGTATCACCCAGAATCATCTGCGGCGAGACAGGAGGCGAGAAGAAAGGTTGTATGTGATCGGGTCCGGGGCACTTTCAAGTACATAATGATCCGCAACCCAGTTAACAGATATAACAAAAGGTAACGAGCCCTCTAATGGATCTGGTCGGACAGCGAAATCTATACTGTGTATTTCAGAGCGCCTTTGCGACTATTTGTGGGACCTCAGCAACCAATTCGAGAGAGAACCAACTCTGTACACAGTGTATGTCCCGCTTGCCTCAAAGTTTTTATCAAGAAACAGGATATGGTGTCAGACCTGTCTTTCAGTGGCCGCAGAGCACAAAATATGTGAGTGTTGACACCAAAATAAACTCAGCCCGAGGGACCAAAGAGAACAAATCCGATAGGGTGCTTTATTTCACTGCAAAGATCTTGACAGTTTCGAAGAATGTCTTCAGAATAACGATGTAATTTCTTCACTTGAAGAACGAGCGGCAGTACCCAAGTCACTGTCTGAAACAGAGCACGCTAAGCTCCCATTAAGTACTTATCAGCCAGCCTCTTGTAAGGTGCTTGATTCGAAGTATCATAAGCTAACGTATGTAAAGCACCTTTGCTTGCTATTTCAACACTTGCTGTCTCGTCATGCTAGGCTACTCTTTTGTGTTGAGGGTTTTCCGAATATTTGAGACTCAGGAGGCGGGTGACCATGGCGTTTTACAAAGTAAGAAAGTTAGTGTAACAGTTCCGTCTGTACGAACTCAACAACTGTAACGTAATACCAAGGGAAGACACCGAGACCGTCTTCTGGAGGATGACAGTGCCGCTGGAGTTCACAGACAGAAGGACACTGCACATGCTCAAAAGACCGTCAATTAATAGAAACTCAATAGAGAATCTTCAGAACTAGTTCACCGCGCTGCCTGCAGGGGATGAGTGTATGGGGGCGGGGGTGGGGAGGGGGTGCAGTAGGTTTCTGCCCATTTGTTTAGCATGCGCTAGGAACGGCGACGTTGATCTGTCCCAACAGCACAGCATATACCTAACTCCGCGAACTGCAGCCCTGACAAGAGCCACACGTCGCCTATTTGGATATGTTTGTCCCGTGACTATACCAGACAATGTCAGACAATAAGTCAACAGGGATGGGGACATCCACACAGAAGACACTGAGGTTGAGAGTCTCGCCTGAAAATCTCATACTTAAAAAAATGAACCTACTGGCCAGAGGTAATGCAGAAGCGGATGAAAGACTCCAAGAAGGTGGTTGCTGGGCGGAAACTTGTTACGTGTGGCTAAGTCTGCGATACATGAGAACAGCAAGGAAACAGATACTGACTTGTCTGAACAACATGAGAGTGCGAGGAGTCATGCACGGTGACATAAACCAATTAAGCCTTGGTACATGTTTCGCGGTCTGGAAGTTATAGGGGGGAATCTGGCAGTTGACCCAACGAGCGCCACCTCGTACAACGTCACCAGTAGTTCCAGTTCAGCATTCTAACGGATATGCACAGAGTGTTGCTAAACACCAGGGGTCTGATGCTAATTTAAAGGTTAAAACTGACCCGTTCTTTATGCAGAAATGGTAATAACAATGATTTTCCCCCTAGCGCAGGCGAAAATATGCTAGTGAATATGGACTACCACTCGCCTGTGGTATCTGACTTGGTCATGGCCTATGCGCGCCTAGGCAAAATAGCGATGGAAGTATAATACCACCCGATATATTGAAATAATGTATTACAATCAATAATCTTACAGTATCAATGACTTCTCTTTTGATGCTGATCGAGGCGCCCTAGTGAACGCACTTGCCTTCGGTGAATCAAACTACCACTTCGCAAGGTTATGAAGCTCAGGTATCGACGCCGAGCCTAAGAGACATGCTAAGGTTTTAGAAGATACCTAAGCTATCCAAGTTCAACTTGTTTTAGCTACCAAGGTCCCAGAATATCACTATATATAGGCCGTGGGAGGGGGTAAAAAAGCAAGCTATTTAGCAGATCTACATGCCGGCACCACGACACACTCCCAGACCACAATTTGACGTCTCTGTGACAAATGAGGTTCACCAAATTGACATCTTATTTCCACCTCATGATAGTTTACCCCACGGTCGAAAGGGTTTCACGTGTGCCCTGACCATGCACAGTAGATGTGACCAGTCGCTGCAAAGCCTCTGACCTCAAACGATACAGCTGAAGTAGCTATCCCTTTGTCGCGTACTTAAGTCGCGCACCTCGGCGATGGCCCAAACCTCTCCGTGGGCTGTGCCGAAGTTGCTGAACACACAAGGTGTATTAGGTCGACGAGGTGAGAAGGAACTCCACAGAGGCAAGGCATTTTGGAAAAGGTTTAACCGCAAGCTTGCGTTGATCTGTTTTGGACATCAGTATCACAGGTTATTACGTCACCTCGGGGTACGAACTACACTGAATGGCTTGCCCGGTTACCGAGTGCCGTCTCACTTCTAAACTATAAAGTCTGACTATTAGAAAGTCAATGGAAGCCATTAAGACTGAGATATTTGCGCACAATCCTTCTGTCGTTTCAAGTAGGCCTGTTGGCTTGAAGATAAAGGAAGATCCCAATTAATGTATACGTGTGGTACATCTGTCAGCCAGGTGAGCTTGAGGTAAGAGGGTAACGTGTTTCTCTCGCAGTGTCCCGGGCTATTGTCTATCATAAAAACAACTTCCAAACTAATCCTAACCAAGTTTCCCGGTCAGCAGAAGAAACTATTGTAGAAAGACTAAACCATTACAAAAATGGGGATCTCCTACAAAAGGGCCAAAAAACTACAACAAAAGTGAGGCATTTTACTTTGATAAAAGATCGAGAAAACGCGCGATTTTCGATCTAATTCCTCATGGGGTGCCCGAATAAGGTCAAAAAGAAGTCATTGGTGCGGAAATATAGAATAAACCCATAGTAGATTGGTGTAGCAAATGTTCACAACAAGTGGTGAAATGGTGTTAACCGCGAGCCTTTGGCGCGCGGTTAACGCCACTTCACTACGAGTGGTGAACGTTTAGTACGCCAAGCTACTTTGGGTATATTTTATTTATACCATGATCGCCAGAAGACGATGAAGAGTCGCTATTACTTTTTCGCGATTTTAGAAAACGGGCGGGTTAAAAACTATCCAATGACGCGAAAAAAAGACATCGAAATTTTAGCCAGTTTTGGCCGAGTTCGATTTTCTGATCAAAATTCTCTATGTCCAACTCGAACCCTCTAGGCAGGTATCCAGTGTTATGAAACAAACTTCGAAACTCATTTAAATATTGTTTCCGGGTCAGAAGAAGAAATAATTACAAAAGCGGTAAAAAAAACTAAACTATTACAAAATTGGCGACCTCTTACAAAAGTGGTGACCTCTTACATAAGGTCTAAAAAATTCTTACAAAAGTGGGGACCTCTTACAAAGGGTCATTTTTTTTTACAAAAGTGGGACTTTTTTATATATGAAAAATCGAGAAAACGGCCGATTTCCGTTGTAATTCCTATTAGGGAGCAAAAACTATTCGGGGTAAAAACAAGCCAATGACGCGGAAAACAGACATCAGAATTTTCCGCCAGGTTTTGCCAAATTCGATTTTCTGATCAAAACTCTCTATGACCAAAAGGGCTAAACAATTCTTACAAAAGTGATGATCTCTTACAAAAGGGCTTAACAATTCTTAGAAAAGTGGGACATCCCACAAAGATGGAACATCCAGAAAACCTGCAATTTCCGTTCCAATTCCTAATGAGGAGAGCGAATCGGTTTGAAAACATATCATTGACGCGGAAAAACAGACATCAAATTTTTCCGCCAGTTTTAGCCAAGCTCGATTTTCTGATAAAAATTCTCTATGTCCCACTCGAAGCCACTGGGCAGGTATCAAATATTATGACAAAAACTTCGAAACTCATTAAAATCATTTTTCGAAGAGAAGAAGAAATTATTACAAAAGCGCTAAAAACTATTACAAAGATATTCCTCATTTTTGTCACTTGTGTGCTCGAGGTCTTTCAGGTGTTGGTGGCTTTAACTCGGGTTTGAAACCAAGGAGGGCATACATCTTCTCTATACACAGAATGTTACACCCGTGCAAATTAGTTAATCGATATGGCAATAAGTGCCAGCGAGGATGGATAGACCGAGAGGCCACAGGCCTCGAGTTTTATCCTTCCGCGACGAAACAAGTGCCATAGCGATTAACCCATTCACACACGCGTATCGTTCTGAGTTTATTACACGTCGAGAAGGACACCCAGCAATTCATTTGACAACTACTAACAAAAAGAACACTTTTTGTCGCCAACAAAATTTGCGAGGGGAACCCGTGTTACTGTTTCGTCCCATGAGTTCAAATGTGTTCTATGTGCCTACTGGCACATATAATACCCTGTAACCTAGGGGTGAATTTCAACTATCGCTAGCGATTCAAAGAGTAATAGCGTTGCACGATTTGTAGAAAAGTGCAATAAAATATCGTTTCTATTTAAAAAGAGTCCGTCAAGGATTTCCGTTACGCACACATGTGTGGAAAAGATTTTCATTTTCCGCACGGTTCAGTGTTGCTGTAGATGAGTAGATGAGGATGAGGATCACATAGGACAGACGTGAAATAAATTACTTTTCTTCCGCATCCTATTTATTTTACAAAATTTTCTACTCGTTTCGTAAGTGGTAGTTTTTAGAGTTACTGATTGTTTGATGATTTCCTTTCAAGAATTACAGAAGGTTTCATACTTGACTTTTATCAGAGCTTACAGAAAAATACAAGGTTTCATTGCATTTGACTGTCGCTATTTTTTTTTACATTTCAGTGTTCTCTGGTGCATGTTTGTTGCCACCATGGTATCCATTCTGTTGTACCTTCTTGTTCATATGAGAAACGAACAAACCAAATATCCGACAACTTCAAAACTGTCGACGGATATCGAAGAAGCGCTCGAATTCCCTGCTGTAACTATCTGCAATAAGTCACCATACAAAAAATCCAACTTTGTTATGACTGCGGCACTGAAAAACTACATGATTCATATTTCAGCCCTAGGGCCTTTATTCAAAGACCCTATTCAGTGGAATGACCCCGAATACATGACCATCGATAACGAGAGCATGACGGAATGGCACAACAAGGCATCTTTCCAACAAAATGACATATTGACGTATTGCGCCTTCAATCATCTTCCTATGAACTGCACCGAAGTGTTTAAAGCATCGGAAACTGACCTAGGGCGCTGCTTCACGTTTAATAAGGATCGCAAATACCAGGCGGAAACATATGGACTCGACACCGGATTGATGGTTACTTTATATGTTAATCAAAGTGATTACGTACCATCTCATTTCAGATCTGCTGGTATATTGGTAAGTTAAGGAGAAACTATAACGCTATTAATGTTTGGAACAATGTCAGTATTTCGATTTTGATGCGAGTTGTCTGCAATTTTTACTGGAAGTAGACACCGGGGCAACTCGATTCCACCTAGCGACCGATAAACCCCTTCTTGTCCAATCCGCTGCTCCCGCTGCGTAATATCTAAACTGCGCAGGAAAAAACAAAATAATTGGAACGACCTCGTCGAGTTGCATCACTGGACTTTAACATTTATCGAATAATGTTGTTTACTTACCAATTCTTGGAAAGTGAAGTTTGATAAGTTAGAAGTCTTGGAATGACACAGCTTATAATTCTTAGTATATTGTTCACATTTTCGTGACCGCATTTTATTATTTAGCCTGTTTGCCAAGAAATGATTTTAAACCACTGCAGAGAAACAAATGATATCAGAATTTTTGCTATTTTAAATTTTCCCCCTAATTCTTAAACAAAAATCATATCATGTGACCCCTCATTGGAACGAGCTCGTCGAGCTCGTTCCAATGAGGTGTCACATGATATGATTTTGTTGAATTTTCTAAAAAATTGTTTCTACTGCTCAACTAATATATTACACGACGGATTTAGCCGATTCGTCAGTTAAGGGTTAATCGCTCGCAAGGTGGAACCAAGGCGCACTTTTATCTATTCGCAAACAGTAAACATTGCAGGTGTGATAGCGCGCAATAGCGACTGCCCCACTTCGAAAGATTTTGTACATCCATTGATTCAGTTAAGTTTCTGCTAGCTCTATTGTCAGACACCATTGGGAAATGGCATGCCCATGTCAATGACTATTTAAATATGCATATAGGTATTTCGACAGGGGCTCAATGTCTTTGAGGATGTAGCATTTAGCCATCTACTCTGCGTTTCTGGACCTTTCCTTGTTTCCATCACAATTACTGTTTAAACATATCAACTCCGATCGTTTTGCCATGGAAGTTGAACGGAAAACGGCATGATAATGACATTTATCTTACATTCAACATGTATTTTGTCTGTATTAACTCCACAACTGTCATGTATCCTACCCCCTGATACAGATGTTTGTATCAGGGGGGTCGGATACAAGCACGTTCCTTTCGTGTGAGTTCCTTATTTTTTTCTTTTTGTTCATCCGCACGATAAACTATCTCGTTATATATTCGTCTACATTCTTGATTTATCCCCAATATATTGTAAGATAAAATGATTATTACCATTATGGTGATGTACAAAATATGTATCCGAGTCTCGCTCCGGGTTCTAAGGGCAGATCACGACTCGTCTTCGACTCGTCGTGATCTGCCCTTAGAAGACGGAGCTCGACTCGCATACATATTTTGTACATCCACATAATGGCAATAATCTCTATTTATTACACATTCATTAAACCTCAAACCTTGTATTTAACGGAATCGCCGCACCGTATACACTAGTTCCTTTCCCGTCGAGTCATTAGATACGCTTCTAAAAGTTTCCACATTTCGTTGTACAATTATCGATCGTCTATTGAATAGTGTGAACGAAAATAAAGACGTCCAAAGCAAATAAAGTCGATTCATAAAAATTAATTAATCAAAAATGAGATAATATTGCTAAAAAAACGATAATTTCCAACCACAACATTAACCCAGTCCATGGCCATCTCGTTTGCACATCCCCATATATATAAAGTGATCAACATTATTCGGTAAATCTGCGGACATCCCGACATGCTTCGAACTTCTTTTAAAAATGTTTTTTCAAGCTGTTTTAGTTTAAACAATATTTATTCATTGAAGAGAAAAAAAAGAATAATCGATACATTATGATAAAGTAACTTACACAAATATCTTACAGAGATCAAGTTATGTGCAGATGCATCGAAAATAAACCTTGAGAACCTGATGTTAAAGGATTCGGCAGGAAGCAATAAGCTTATATTGGCCGTCTCCTTCGTACAATTTAAAGTTACACTTTTAAGTGGCAGTTATATAGTTAATCATAGATATTGTTTAAACGTGACTAGGAGGGAGGAGGAGGAAAGATAGGTGATAGGGAGATAGGATATAGATATAGATTCCTGGGCATTAACTGGAACAAAACGCAGGGCGGCAAATGGACACAGGTTTTTGACTGTGGTAAAGAATAAAGACGATTGGGAGTCTAAACAAATCACAGATACATCCGAGCATCGAATGTTAGTTGTATCTGATGAGTACATCAACACATTGCCTTTTTCAATACACCGTGGGTATGGTAATGGGAACAAGAAATGTTACTTACGGCAGCGCAGTACAGCAGGAATCAGCTAAATCGCCGACTGATCACGATATAATCTTGGACAGTTCTGAAAACAAGTAGGTTTTCAGAATTGCTGAGCTGTTCAGACCCATACAGTAAAGTCGAGGGCTCTATGGCAAATGGCAAATTATATATGGTTAAGTTACGAGCATTGGCGTGGAAGGGACAGTATAGAAGAAAATGCTCACACGTCTCTAGATGCCCACATTGGCAAAGGGGACTCGTGGAGAGATGATTATTATACAAATCAGCATTTAGGTTACTGCACTGTAAACGTAGCCTACAATGGTAAACTTGTGCTGCACGACTTTTTGCTCCGCTGTAAAAATTTGGCGGGCGCAGGTTTCTTTTGTTCAGGAACGTTTTGAAATTAGGAAGGGAAGTGTTTTCTCTTACAGAAGTCGGTAGTGCATTCCACTGGGACGTCGTATCAGGTATAAAGGATTTTTGATATAGAGTGGTGTTACTGAATGGGACACGATGTTGTGCTGTGGAGCGAAGATTATGGCTCACGCTCAAGGTCGAGATAACTGGTGGGATTTTTGCAGAAATATAAGGCGGTGTTATGTTGTGATACATCTTGAAAAACTGAATAAGTCTATGCTTCCTTCGCCTCTCCTGCAAGGAGTCCCAACAAGTTTCGGAATAAAGCAAGTCTTTGTTTGCGCTCATTGTAGCGCCAGTTACTATTCTTGCGGCGGCAATTTGGATTTTTTCTAGTTGGGTTATTTGTGCAACTGTACAGTTATCCCAAATGCAATCGGCATATTCGAGGAGGGGTCTAATGAATGCAAAATATATTTTTTCAAGGACTCTGCGATCAAGCACAAATTTGTGGACTCTAAGTATGTCGATGCGCGTCCTTGCTTTGGTACACAAATGATCAATGTGGTCGTTCCAAGTGCATTCATTATTCAGTATAACTCCCAAGTGTTTGTGGCTACTGAATTCAGCAATCGGGACTCCACTTAGGTATAGTGGTGGATGAGATTGGCCGTCGCGTTTGCGCGATATTAGCATAGTTTCAGTTTTCTGGGAATTAAATTCTACTAGCCACGTCTTTGCCCATTGGTCTATTGAAAGTAGGTCCCGGTTGATTAGGGCTGCAGCCTGATCACGATTCTCCACTATTAAGTAGAGCGTCGTGTCATCCGCGAAAAGGCGTAAACTGGAAAGTATATTTTCGGTTATATCATTGATGTAGATTAAAAAAAGTAGTGGTCCAAGTATCGAGCCTTGGGGGACACCTGAATTTATTAATTTCCAACTGGATTCTTCTGAGGCTACTACCACGCGTTGGTACCTATCAGAAAGGTATGATTCTAGGAATCGGAGCAGGTCTCCAGAGATTCCAATCTTCTTGAGCTTGTGAAGGAGGCCCACATGCCAGACCCTGTCAAATGCCTTGCTAATGTCACAAAAGACCACTCTCACTTCCTTACCTTCATCAAGAGCATGGCAAAATTCATCGTACAAGTCAGTCAACTGTAAAACAGTTGAATCGCCCGGTGTAAAGCCAGATTGGAAGCGAGTAAGTATATTATTCACACATAAAAAGTTCCATAGCTGTTTAAAGACACATTTTTCAAATAATTTGCCGAGACAACTCAGAAGTGCGATTGGACGATAATTAGTTACTAGGTTTGGGGGATTCTTTTTTAACACTGGTGTCACGTTAGCCTTTTTCCAGGACTGTGGAAAGTAACACTTTTTGAGGAGTATGTTGAAAAGCGTTGTCATAGGCTCACAGAGGGACCGCCGACACTCCTTCAACATGCGGGGACTTATCAGGTCGTGGCCCGATGCTTTTGACACCTTGATTTGCCCCATGGCATCAAGTACATCGCTGTTATCTAGTGCTATGTGATCCAGTAACTGTGGGGTACTCTGAGGCAGGTCCGGTAGGGAGGCATTGGAATCGTCCAGGGTCGAAATTGAACAGAAGTATTCGTTGAAAACTTCTGCCTTTTCAATATTGGATGAGTAGAGTTTATCTAGATGGGTTAGTATTGGGATGTCATTTTTGTTTTTGCAGATAAGAGTCTTTAGTGTTTTCCACCATTCTGACGAGGGGGTGTCAGGACAACATAATTTCATCTGTATTTTTAATGTGTATTCATCTTTTGCTTTGCGCACCGCTGACGTGACTTCGTTACGTTTGATTTTATATCTTTCCCAGTCCAGCGGTAGGCATGTGCGCTTAGCCGTGCGATAAAGCCGTTTTCTTTGGCGCATCAGTAGCCGTATATTGTTGTGCATCCAGTTAGGCTGATTACTTCGCACAGTTACTAATTTATTTGGAATGAATTTGGACGCTGTGTCCATTAATATTTTGGTAATTTTGGATACAATAGTGTCAGGACATGAGCAGTCGAAACATTGATTCCAATCTTCGCTGCTCAGAGCCCTGTTCATTGCTTCATAGTCACCTTCGGCATATAACCATATGCGCCTTCTGATATTTTTTGGCAATGTTCTTATAAACTGCAAGGTTGCGGTTATGGGACAATGATATCGGATCATGCCAGGTACAAGTGGCTCTAGAACCTCACACTCTAGTACGTGAACGGTATTACTTACACCAAAAAGGTCAATTAGCGAGGCAGATGACTCAGTAAAGCATGTGGGCTCCTTCACGAGCTGTCGAAAATTAAAATACTTACATAAATCTTGGAAACGACTTCTAGTGCAATTAATCTGGTTATCGTTGAAATCTCCAGTAATAACTATATCGTGTATTCTGGTATCCTTAGCCTTGTCTATAGAAGCTGATATATGGTCCCAAGTTTCAGGTAAGCTGTTGGGTGGTCTATAGAAAACACCCAGCAGTATGGATTTGCTGAGTTTAGCAGAGACCTCTGTCCAAATGCATTCAATGTTACTCAGCTCAAGGTCCATCCTACGCCGGAGGCATAAGTCGTTCTTAGCATAGATAGCCACACCACCACCCCGTGCTGGGCGATCTAACCTCAGGGGTTCTTGAAACCCCCGAAGTGTAATATCGGATGTTGTATCAGAGTCTTGTAGCCAAGTTTCGGTAAAAGCAAGAATATCATAAGATAGAAATTCGTACTCCACGATTTCTAATTTGGGCTTCAGACTTTGTATATTCATATGGAGAATTTTAAGTGTAGCTATGTTATTATGAGATTCGGGGGTAAGTGGACCTGGATTTGACTCTATGTCTCCCGATATTAGTAACAATAGCCCTGACATGAAAACTACCGACACCACAGTGGCAATCAAGCACCAAGTATTCCGTATAGTCGTTATATCTTGGGCAGTCCTCCAGACATTTCCATCCACATTGCAGTGGGTCGAGATAGGGTGGGAGAGGGTTTTCATTCCCAGGGAATTGCAGATGGGGGCTGAGAGGAGATGGAATGCTGCTAATGTAATTGTTAAACTATCTACAACACTTAACCCTGCTGACCGTAAATGTACATATACTACGAGGCACTGTGATTGGTTTTTACTCAACTTTCCCCTTAAGCTGCAGTCATAAACTATGTTATTGAATAAACCAATCCGAGCGCGATAATAATCAAGACTATACATTACGTTATCGGACGATAATAAAAGAAGAATTTTGCTCGGATGGCCGTCATTTCGGTCTCACAACAATCGCCGTGTTTATTGGCACGTTGACAGTTATGAGCACCAGGCACCAACGTCATAACACTGGACGATGTGTGCACCATGCCGCTGCCAGTTTTGTACCCAGGAATCTTGCTAGGAGAGAGAAAGAGTAAGCATAAGATGTCGTTAGCAGAATGAAAGGAGAGTAGAAAATAAGGAAATAAGAATATGGAGAACACAATCAAATAGAATGTCATAAGAAAGAAAAAAATCTGCGTTAACAAAGTCGGGCACCATTGCTTCTAATTGGTTTTCGGAAGAACTGAAATCATGTGGAGGGATATGGTTTCAGCTTATAGGCGGCTCTGAAATACTGATGAAGGGTAGTGTGTCATATACACATATATACGTATATATATATACATATATATATATATATATATACACAAACACACACACACATACACACACACACACATTATATATATATACATACATACACACACATACACATATATATGTATTTAAAGCACAAACACGTGGAGAAAACACTGAACCATGTACATAGATACATATATATACATACATAATTCATGTGTGTTTCAGTTATTTGAAACTGAAGCACATGGAGAAAACACTGAACCATGTTTGACCCTTTATCCAATGTAGCAACCGGTTGAGTCCAGACTTAGTAATTATACACCATCCAGGGCCCATGGTGAGAAAACACTGAACCATGCTTAGCCATTTTTCGAATGTATCAACCAGCTGAGTCCACTCTTAACGGTTATACAACACCTAGGGCTCATAGTAAATTTTAATTATATCGATAAAACAATACAAACATGGACATCACCAGAACCGATTCGACGAAGTCATTTTCTTGATGTCAATGTCTGCATGGTTCTATTGGAGAATTGTCTGAGCTCTTGGAGCCTAATATATTTATGCTTATGACAACCATTTTCCGAATGTATCATCCAGTTGAGTCCACTCTTAACAGTTACACATCACCTAGGGCTCATAGTAAATTTTAATTTTATCGATAAAACAACACAAACATGGACATCACCAGAACCGATTCGACGAAGCCATTCCCCTGATAGCAATGTCTGCATGGTTCTATTCGAGAATTGTCTGAGCTCTTGCAGCCTAATATATTTATGCTCATGACCACCACCCCGGGCTCGTAGTAAATGTCAATTATATCAATAAAACAATACAAACATGGACATCACCAGAAGCTGTTTTGCAAGTCTGCCCAAATTTGGACTTTTATTTTTACTATCAGTAATAACCATCAAATGGTTAGGCGTGAATGAACACCAACCTAAGAGAAACAGCGATACACATTTCAACAAACGCACCCAACAGAAAAGATAACGAATGTAATTGAGACTGGTTCTGCACAAATTTGGACTTTTATTTTTACTATCAGTAATAGCCATCAAATGGTTAGGCGTGAATGAACACCAACCTAAGAGAAACAGCGATACACATTTCAACAAACGCACCCAACAGAAAAGATAACGAATGTAATTTAGACTGGTTCACAAAAGGTTTTTTGATTTTTATCTACCCATTTCATCAAAACAGCTTCAAGCAAAACAAAAGGGCTCTTCACCTTTAGGTTTAAACATCGGAATTGAAATTTGTTTATTTAACTCAATTTTAATGCATGGAATGTGTGATAAACACTGAACGCGATGTGTGTTTGAATTGGTGAGTGTTTTCCATAACGAGTTGGATCCCAATTCGCTATGTAAACCATCCACCGATCCAAACACACATCGCGTTCTGTCTATTTATTATATCACAATTGTTGTGTGTGTTCAAGATGACCTGATAAAATATATGAATTGAGAACTGGGCCAGGTACACCTCGCAGGGAATCACGCCTACGCCGTGTTACAAAATGGCATTTGCTTGGTCGTTATGCCTCTGGGGTACGAGCGTAATGGCGATAATTTAATGCCTCAACACGAAACAACGTCAAACAAGAAAGTAAATAGACCGCCGAAGGGTACACATTTTTTTAATACACGATCCACCCAGTACGGTCCATTTATACGGAGACAAATTGTATGTGGTATGTTTTTGTACGGGGTATATATTTTTATATCAGGTATAAATCTGGGGGAGTCACCCGCGCTCACATGTACTTTTAGATACTAGGGTAATTTGGTGAATAGATGGTCATTTCTCCTTTGAACATCGAGTTACTCGACTTAGTAGACTCTCTCTTTCCTATGTTCTATCGTTTGGTGCCATCATAGGTACCATGAAAACCCGGAGACTTGTACAACAATATTGTTCTGAAAACAACAGGAGAAGACCAGTGGTTGGAAAACAGGATGGATGGATCTTCATTCAAAAAAAACTGCGAAGAACAGAGGCCGCACATTCAATCAGGTGAAAATTGGGTTCGTGAACTGAACCAATAACCGTCGAAAGGCAAGTAGATTTTGCAATATACTTGATGGCCTCAAAATCAGATAGTCAATAGCGTTACGCAAGTAAGCAAAGCTTTGCGCTAAAATACACGGGGGTCGTTCGTTTACATGCGCACTAAGTTACAACTTGTACCTGGTTTAAACGAACTTAAACCACCTCCCGGGGTGGTGCAAATTACATATATTCTGTACAAATTTGTTCGCATGACAAAAATAGCGTTCTAAGTATAAATATTTGTACTTAGAAATACTACATACCAGATAAAATTCGCCTCATGTAAATGTGACTTTAGTTCAAGTTCAATTGTGGAATAAATACAGAACACAACTCGGATAGAATACAGGGGAAGGGGGTAGGAATCAACGATCTTTGTTTGAGCTTTTCTTGTATTCTACGCTCGTGAAGTACATGAACAACTCGGATTGTTAATACCAGTACCCCGCACTCCACTCTCGCTGTTCATATTCATTATTTTTTCAAGTTAAATAAATATATTTCAATGTGAGGCCTTAAACTCATGCGTTGAAACTATTGATTTATCTTCTCCCAAAATTCACGAAGCAGTCACTTACTTTTAGGCAATCCAAAAGCATTATATTACAGACCCGGAAAAATAGTATTTGGGGTTTGAGTTCGCTGGCATTCAAAACGAGGTTGGCAACAACCCTACTGGTCACACAATTGGCAAATGTAAACATTATGCAGAAATTTGAGGTTTTCAAATGAATTAAGCACTGTGCATCCACTTTGGTTGACAGAAATAAATACAACTAATAATAAAAATAATAATAAATCATCGGCCTTCCGCTTATTTGTCGCGGTCCGCAAACGAGAATGCCTACATTAACACAGTGCCCCGCCGAGGTATTCCAACCCCAACTGTTTCTCCTAATCTCCCGGTATTCATTCAAAAAACTGTTTCCAAATTTCCCGACTGGCGTCTTCTCGATCTCGCCAACTATGACACTCGTTTGCTCATCCAATTATCCTTCATATTTCCAATCCATTTTTCCATTAGTTTCCCGAGGAGTCTTGTTCTTCTAGACAAATATTTGGGGTATTCTAAAACGAAACGTTCCAGGGTCTCCGTAACGCGTCGCCGGAGTGCTAGAATGTCCTATGTCCCATAGGGGACATAGGACATTTTAGCACTCAGGCGACGAACGTTACACCTAAGTTACACATTTGGCACATTTTCTCTTTCTCCATACCCGCTCCCAACCCTAGTGACTTGTATCGCACTGTGAATATCAATGTCTCCCCAGACGTCTCAGGTACTCCTCAAAAGCTGTATAAACGTCTAAAGAACTTTTGGCCCTAATTCCAGATCACCAGTTTATATTACAATCTCAAGCACCCTCTCCCTTAAAAAAAACCCTATCCTGCTGCAGCACCTTCTAGGTCTTCAGTCTCTATAGAGTAGTTCTCCATTAGATCCCTCGCCTACTTTATAATCCTGTTTGAATGTTATGGTTCCATAAATGGTTAAACGGCGTTTTACACCATCTACCTTTTGGGTGGTTTACCAGGTAATTTAGGTAGCATAAATTCCCCATATCTATTCTATCTTTAACCGGCAACCAGCCGAGTGTCCATCTGACCGCTACCAGTACGGCTGAGTTACTTGACCCGGTTATCCACCGACCAGCATCATGTTGTAGAATCTCCAAGTTCCTTGCAAACATTTGATTTAGAGAGATCACATCTGTTCCATGTGTTTGATCCCACCCTCTCCCAAATAGTTTTTCCAACGAACACCTTGTTACAGCTATTTCCTCCCATAAGTTTTAACTGTTTGAGTATTCTTTTCTCCTTTGTCTTAGGTTTATCTATATGCTTTCTGCATATGTTTCTATCTGTAATACATAGATTTATCCCAAGTATTCATGATCGCCCATTTCTCCTACTGTGATATATTTGCTTCCTCTTCACCAACAGAGAATTTACCCAACATCTACCTTAGAGACTCATTTACCTCACGGCCCACAAGTATTATCTTGCTTTTGTTTTTGTTAGGTTCAAGACGCTATTCATCCCCGTACCTTCTCACTTTGGTTAACAGTTTTCTTAGTCCCTCTTCACGCACGGCCAATAAAACCAAATCATCGGCAAAGAAAAGACCTGGGATTTTTGTCTCTCTGACGTTTACCCCCTCTGAGCGTGCAATGAACTCATCTCCTAAATCCTTTAAGTACAATGAAAACAGAAGCGGTGACAAGATATAGCACTGCTTAAGGCCTGTCTCAATTTGGACCCTGTTCGTTATGATGTTTCCCTAGGCCAAATACACTCTGCACATCCTTGTACAGTGCTTTGACCATACCAACAAAACTTCTTCTGGATCCAAGGCTCTCAAGTGTTTGCCACATTCCTTCCCTCCATACCCTGTCATATGCTTTTTCGCACCAAGAAAGGTCATAAACATCTGTTCCTTATTGACTGTCGTTGATTCTATCGGTTATGAAAGTGTAAAGAAATGGTCGGTGACTCGTCTCCCTTTCCGGAACCCATTCTGAATTTCCCCCAGGAATCCTATTTCTTCAACAATTTTCACAAGCCTTCCATGCAGAACCTTGCAGAATGCCTTCCAAATATTGCTGCTAACAGATATCTTCGGTAATTATCTAAAACTTCCCCATCTCATTGTTTGTGTATGAATGTTACCCTGTTTTTCTTCCACTCTGTCGGGACCTCTTGCTTTGTAATGGCCATGTTAAATAATGCTGTAAGATGCCCATATAATGGATCCCCTCCTCTTTTTAACCCTTTACCTAACATGAAAAGCAGACGACAATTGCCAAAAAATTTCTTGAATTACTATTTTTTTTTCACTTTTTGTCTCAAAAACATAGGTTATGACCCCTCGTTGGAACGAGCTCGACGAGATCGTTCCAATGAGGGGTCATGACCTATGTTTTTGAGACAAAAAATGAAAATATAATGAAAATTAATTGGCGATTTTTGAGAATAGCGCTGGCCGGTTTTGGCCGTTACGTTAGGTAAAGGGTTAAAAACTCGTTGGGAATTTCATCAGTGCCCGATGCTTTGCCATTCTTTAACAAGGTGACTGCATTTCGTACTTCCTCCACCACCATTCCCTGCACACCAAGTCAGATACATTTTCTACACTCTTTATCATACATTCTGACAATTGGTTTTAATAACATCCACGATCCTTTAGTTTACGAAACATATATTAACCCTCTGCACTCTGATGTCAAAATGGCAAAGCTTTCAGCAGCAAAAATCCCATAATACAGTTTGATATTTAACCAAATATACTTTGTTTGACAGAGCTCGATAAAAACAGTAATTATGTAAGGTCGCACAATGAAATCACTGTTTCCCCAGGTCAGATATCCAGAAGAATACGAATCTGATAAATAGTTGTTTAGAGTCAGTGGTTAACAATCAACACATCATCTCTATGATTCTGAGTTCAATTTTAAATCCAAAACAAACAGCAGTTTTAAAAGAAATATCAAGGGCATTATTATATAGATAAAAATCAGGAGGGGCGTTTCCAGAATAAACTATATTGCTTCGGGTTAGGTTGGGAACAAAATATTTTCACAACTTCATTTCACCACGTGTCGTGTGAAGAGTGTGTGTACACCTTTGGTGAAGGTTCAAGATCTAGGCCTAAAACAAAACAAACAGCAGTTTTAAAAGAAATATCAAGGGCATTATTATATAGATAAAAATCAGGAGGGGCGTTTCCAGAATAAACTATTTTCACAACTTCATTTCACCACGTGTCGTGTGAAGAGTGGGTGTACACCATTGGTGAAGGTTCAAGATCTACGCCTAAAACAAATTTAATTTCTCATGTCAATAGGTGCACATTGAGTCCTTTAGTATTCAAATAATCCCGGAACAAGAATAGAAAAACGATCCCAAAAGTGTTAGGCCGAGAACAAGTTTTAGAGAATTTAGGCATGAATGTACATAAGGCCGACAACATCTTTCAATAAAAATGTGGCCGGGGTAATCCCCCACACTAAGATGAATATGGGGTTTATGTGGCTTATCGAGAGCAGGTGCGACCGATTCGTTAGGTAAACGGATAAATGTCAATAAACAAAAAATACCACACTAGAGTTAAAACTAGAAATCTTGTCATGAAATGCGCACAAATAGCACGTTCATCTGCGCGTTAATCTACGCGTTATGACCATAGTAAGGCTATCAATTTATGTACATATGGCCTGTGCACAAGTAATGTTTCAGCCAATGGACCTCTGTGTAACCCGGAGGTCCATTGGCAGAAACATTGCCTGTGTTTTCTATGAGTAACCAGGAGAACCTGCCGTTCTTTGGATGCCATTCGATATGGCAATTGCACGCAATTCCTACGCGCAATTAAGCCTAGATAAGCGCACAGTTCGTGACAGGACTTCTAGTTTTAACTGTATCACACCTATGTATCTCTTTTGGGTAAAATAAGTTATTGTTTCCTCAGTTATAAAACTAGCGCGCCCATTTGGAGGCACGGTAGCGCTCTGTGCTAAGGCGTACTGCACGTCGATGGTGCATTTGTCTTCAACCAATACATTCGTTGTGTGGCTTTAGTACATTGGGGAGTCTAAAAGTTGCTCGTCGGTGCTCATTGGTTCTTTCCGGGTACCGCGACTTCCTCCACCCGTAAAACTGCCTGACACGAGGTGACCCTGGCTGTCGAAAGTTTCGTTAAACCCCAATAAGTAAAACAACTGTATCACTGTTGTATGAGTGCAAGATTTGTTTCCTATTACTGATAACGCCGTCCTATTTATTTATTGGTGTTTAAGGTCACATACTTATGCACTGTGGCTAATCGTGACCGTGACAGTTTTTCGGTTCACGGGTGGAGGAAACCGGAGTACCCGAAGAGAACCAAAGAGCAACTGTCAGCTCCTCAACATTCTTACTCTGATCACGCTCCGTTCAAGCATGGCTACAGCGGTTGAAGACATGTGCACCATCGACGTGCAGTACGCCTTAGTACGGAGCGTCATCGTGCCCTCGTGTAGGTAACCCGGAGAAAGTGACTTGCCCAATGACACAAGGCGGGTCGTCCCGGACGGGGATCGAACTCGGGACCTCTAGCACAAAAATCCAACCGTCTGCCACTGACCCACCGCGCTCTAACGCCGTACTTTATTAACCCTTTACCTAACATGAAAAGCAGACGACACTTGCCAAAAAAATTCTTGAATAACTAATTTTTTTCATTGTTGTCTCAAAAACATAGGTTATGACCCCTCGTTAGAACGAGCTCGACGAGCTCGTTCCAACGAGGGGTCATAACCTATGTTTTTGAGACAAAAAATGAAAATATTTTGAAAATTAATTGGCGATTTTTGAGAATAGCGCTGGCCGGTTTTGGTCGTTACGTTGGGTAAAGGGTTAATCATTATTACACGTCTGTTTTATGTAATCTCCTCCACAGCAGCACGCAGCACTAAACCATTCGAAAAAATCAGCTTCGTACATATGTTGACGGACAATTTTGAAATAGAAGCGAGCTTTCTACAAATCGTGCAACGCAATTAGAGTTTGAATCGCTAGCGATAGCTGAAAATCGTCCTCTGAGTTCCAATGTGTTCTATGTTCCAGTTTATTTAATACAGTATCATTACACTGGAACACCGGGTACGAACTAGGACAATATAGTAACACGGGTTCCCCTCGCAAAGTTGGTTGGCGATAAAATGTGTTTTTTTTTGTTAATAATTGTCAAATAAACTGCTAAGTGTTCTCCTAATAAATGTTTTATAGACGTGAAGGCGTGTAATAAACACAGAACGACACGAGTGTGCACTTGTGTACTTGTGCCATCGCGGAAGAATAAAACTCGAGGCCTACTGCCTCTTGTTCTATCCTTACGCGCTGGCGCTCGAACCATATCGATTAACCCATTCACTCGAGTTTTATTCTTCCGCGATAGCACAGCTGCCATATCGATTAATCCATTCAAACAAGCGTGTCGTTCTGTCTGTTTCCTGGGACCTCTGCACAAGCTTTCAAATTTCTTATCAACCTACTCACAATTGTTTACTACAGGCTTGCACTACAGTGGAAGTCCCTAACTCGGATAAAGTATCTCTATTTTTGTCTTTTCCAAGCAAGTTGGGAAAGAAAAGTGGTGCAAAAGCACCAATAAAAATAAGCCAAAACTGGGTCGAGTGCAACCGGCGCAGACCCAGTACGGGACGCTCTCTCCCAAGTACAACTCCACGACTTCCGTTGCCAGTGCGCATATATCGTCTCTAAAGACTCATTCTTTTTAAAATCCGCTTCGTGTCGAGATGTTTTTGCACGCTTATCAGTGTTCCACCAGCTCGATGTTTGATGATTCCTGATTCATTATACCACAGTGTATCCTTTGTATTCTCAGGAACAGTGTTTTATATTCTCTTTTCTATTATATGTCCATAATGTATATTTATTTGCTCTCTCTCGAGTCGCGCGCGAATTTCGCGGGCCACGCGGTTCGGACTTAGATTTTTCACAATTATTGTTAATGCTTTTTTGCAAAATTTTCTAATTGTGTTAGAGTTAGGTGTCAGCGGGGTACCACTCCTACAGTGTTTCTTCTTTCTTTTGAGAGTAGTCTTCCTGTTGGGTGGTTCCCGGTCGACCGTCTGGGGTCTTTGTTTCTGTCACCTTTCTCTCTTCTTTGGGGGTGTTCTGTTTTCTCATCTCACCTTCTCTGCTCCTCTCACCTCTATCATGCCCAGGACAATTCCTTGTGGGCAATGTCTGCTGCCAAAGCATGTTGACGATGTACATTCGTCTTGTTCCTCCTGTAATGGGTGTTCGGCCGAGCGGCCGTGTGGTGTCTGTGGAACATGGTCTTCCACCTTCTGGGCGTCAGTAAATCGTGTCGTTCGTTCTCGTGGCCGTGCCTCCCGCTCCCGCGGGAAAGGAGAACGTGGTCGTTCGGGGCCTCCCGAGCCGACTTTGTCTGGTGAGAGTTATTCCTCCTCCGTGGGGGATGTGCAGTCTTTTCCTGTGGTGGATACTGCGGGAGCCGTTGAGTGTTCTGGTGTAGAGATGACTGGTTCCGGGACTACGGTCCCCCTCCAGTCGACATCTGAGGCTGTCACTAGGGTTGTGACTCCTCCTTCGGAGCCGAGCCGGTGTGCTCTCTCCACTTTTTCACCAGCCTCAACGACTCTCGACGTATCTACTACTGCTGCTGGTCCGTCTGCTTCGTTATCTGTTTCAGCCGCCTCGGCTTTTCGCTGCAGGGGACTGCAGGACTGTCCGATACTGTAGACGTGGGATATCGGCCTCAGCCTTCCCTGACTTCAACTCGGCGAAGTCGGAAGGGGCTGCCGGCCGAGCCCATCGCTGTGGTCTCTTCGCCGTCGAGCACCACAGTTGTGTCTTTGGATTCGGATGTTCGTAGTGGAAACACTATGGACTCCGTGGCGTTTCCGTCTACTCACTCTGGTCATACGACCAGTTTTGGGGGACCAACGCCTTTTGTGCAGCCTGGACCTTCTGCCCCGCAGAGGTCCGCGGTGACTCTCATGAGTTCTCGCATTATTGATCCTCGGGGTGCATCGTACCCCTATACACGTCTGCCTTCAGATGTTTCGGCTGCTGCCCGTCGTCCCGCGTCGGGTGTTTTGGAGGATCGTGACCCTTCGCTGGTTAAGAGGGTCAGAGGTGAAGCCACTTTGCCGGTTCGCTCCCCTGTCGAACCGGTCGGTACAGGCAGTGAGCTTAGGGAGGCCCTCTCCTTACTCACTCAGGTTCTTTCTAAGAGCCTTCCTGTTGCTTCCAGCGAGGCTATGGGTGGTTTCCAGACGCCTCCTATGGCGCCGCCTCCCGGGATTGGAAACAGGCCGGTTTCCGATTCCTCTGGTGTCCCGACACCATGGGAGGCGTCGGCTGGTTTCCCCACGATGGGCTATGTGTCTTTCGACTCTGGGTAGGAGTCCGACATGCTTGAGGTCGAGGGCCAGCAGTCTTCGGACTTGGGGGCGGCTCTTGACTTTGTGTTTGGGTTTCTGCCTGAGCTCAAACCTGCTAACCAGCCGACAGTGTCAGCCTGGCCGCGATCATCGGTCGCGCGCCAACAGCCTATGGAGCAACCTGCCTCTGGGCGCCTTCGACCGTGCCAGTCGGTACAGGTGGTTGAAGCTTTTTCAGCATTGGATGCCAAGCTGAATTCCAAGGCTTTGAAGACTTCGTTCTTCACCAGGGTTGACACCTTTTTGCCTCCTGTGCGTTATCGTTCCTACGATTCCGCCAATCCGTCAGTCTGCCAGGCTTTGACGGTTCTGGATCAGGACTCCACTTCCCTCGGGCTTTCCAAGCCCAAGTCTGCCGTCATTCCAATGACGACTCTGGAGTCCACGTTGGGCTTATCTAGAGAGATGCTTGGCATGCTTTCTCTCTCAGATCACGTCGTCTCAGCTTTGGCTGCTTATCTGCCTCCAGATAAGTTTGACGAGGTACAGGCTCCTTTGCGTGTGCTGTCCAAGGCGCTTATGCACCTTACTCACACGCATGCCTGTAACACGGCTAATTTGGAATTAGTTCGAAGGGACTCAGTGCTGGACACAGGACGTTCCCTTCCCGAGGAGCAGCGTGCTACTCTTCGATCTGCTTCTTTGGCAGGTCCGCAACTTTTCCATGGTTCCGTGTCGACGGTCCGGGATGACGTCCTACGTCATTCCAAAGATCAGCTGCTGTTTCGTCAGCTTGATCAGCCTTCTCGGGGAGGCAAGGGCCGTTCCAAGCCTAACAAGTACCCTTCTGCTTCCTCTGAAGCAAAAGGTTGGTCTTTCTGCCGCCGCCTCTACTTCTTACTCACGGGGTAAAGGTAGGGGTCGGCAGAATCGAGGGAAGTCTCAGGATTCTTCATTTAGCAGAGGAGGTGGTTTCTCCTCTCGCGGGCCTCGTCATGGCTCGAAATGAAGGTCCTCACCTCGACTCGTCCCAGGTTGGAGGAAGGATAGCAGAGTTCGCAGACCATTGGACCACCATCACATCCGATCCATGGGTGTTAGATGTTGTTCGGTCCGGGCTGCGCATATCCTTCCGACGGCACCCCACTCTGTCAAGGGTGCCTCTTCCAACCACAGTTCCTTCAGACGTTTTACGTCGTGAACTTTTGTCCACGGAGATTGCCAATCTCCTGGCAAAGGGGGCGATCGAGGTCGTCAAGAACGTTCAGTCAGTGGGTTTCTATTCCCGCCTGTTCTTGGTGCCGAAGAAGGACGGCCGACTCCGACCGGTTATCGATCTGAGTATCCTGAACCAGTCTATCATTGCTCCCAAGTTCAGCATGGAGACTTTCAGGTCGGTCCGCCAATCAATTCACCAGGGAGATTTCGCAGCCAGCATCGACCTGCGAGACGCTTACTTCCACGTTCCGATGCATCGGGCGTCACGGAAGTATCTCAGGTTCGCTTTTCTGGGACGAGTTTACCAGTTCAAGGCCATGCCTTTCGGCCTCAACCTGGCTCCTTGGGCGTTCACCAGACTGATGTCGCATGTGATAGCGTTCCATCGCACACAGTCCAGGGTGACTACTTCGGCATATCTGGACGATATCCTCCAGAGGCATTCCAATGCTGCATTACTGGAATCGGATGTCGCCACTCTGTTGAGCTTGCTCACGTCGCTAGGATTCAGAGTCAACGAGGAGAAGTCGGACCTGGTCCCTTCTCAGTCGTTTTGTCATCTGGGGATGTCTTTCCAAACCAAATTCAATTTGGTGGCTGTTCCCCAGGCCAAGGCTGTGATTCTCTCAGCTTTTGCTCTGACTCTGTCCCAGTCCAGGTCCACGACCGCTCGGAGTTTTCTCCGGCTGATCGGTCTCTGCGGTTCGGTGACGGATCTCATTCCTCTAGGTCGGCTGCGTGTCAGACCTCTCCAACACTTTCTGCTCAGTCGTTGGAGGCCGAATGTAGATTCTCTGGATCAGGTGCTTCCGTTTCCGGACTCTCTGTATCCTCACCTTCTTCCCTGGACAGATGTTCAGTGGATTACGCAGGGTGTTCCACTGGACTTACCCACGTCCGATCGCGTTCTGACGGCAGATGCCAGCGAGCTCGGATGGGGTGCGACGTTGGATCCTCTCGGTCTTTCCCTACACGGTATGTGGGACCAGGATCAAGCAGCTCTACACATCAACCAGAAGGAGCTTCTTACTCTTCTTCTGAGTTTCAGGCAGTGGATCCCTCACCTGTCGAATCGCCAGGCCCTTCTACTATCCGACAATTCGACAGTGGTTGTTTACATTCGGAACCAGGGCGGCACGCACTCGCTTCCGATGTACGAGTTAGCTCGGGATCTTCTACTGCTCGCTCAGGATGTTCACGCCGGAGTGGTTGTTCGTCACATTCCCGGTCGTCTGAACGTCCTAGCCGACTCCCTGTCCCGACAGGGCAGGGTTATTTCCACCGAGTGGATGCTTCACAGGGCAGTGTTCTAGTCGCTTTGCGATCTCTGGGGACGTCCCCACATCGACCTCTTTGCGACTCGTTGGAACCATCAGGTGGACACTTTCGTGTCCCCGTGTCCAGATCCTCTGGCTTTTGCCGTGGACGCTCTGTCACTCGATTGGAACGGTCTAGTCGGCTACGCCTTCCCGCCGGTTCCGATTCTTCCTCAGGTTCTCGCCAAAATTCGAACCTGCAGTTGTTGAATCATTCTGATCGCTCCCCTGTCGCCTCAGCGGGTGTGGATCAATCAGCTCCGCTCGCTGATGGCGGCGGTTCCGGCACGTCTCCCGCTACGTCGCGACCTTCTTTGTCAAGGTCGCCCGAGGAGGTTTCACGTCGACCCGACTTCGTTGTGCCTTCACGCATATCTTTTGTCAGGTCCTGTCTCCTCCGTAGAGGTTTTTCGAGACGAGCAGTGGAGTGCATTTCTTCTTCAAGGAGGCACTCCACTGGTTTGGTTTAGCTTATGCAGCTAAATGGAAGGTCTTCTGTCGATGGTGTGCTGATCACTCTGTTGATTATGCCAATCCTTCGATTTCACAGATTGCGGAGTTTCTGGTATATCTGTTTGATTCTCGGGGTCTCCAGCCTGTTACCATCAAGGGTTACAGGTCTATGCTTTCAGAGACTTTTTCTTATGTGGGGAAGCGTCGTATCGGCACTAATCCTTTCCTCTCCAAGCTTGTTCGGCACTTTTCTTTGAAAAGGCCTCGGACTTTGCAGCTTACGACACGATGGAATCTTTCGTGGGTGCTGCTTTGCTTGGGGGGGGGGGGGGCGCCGTTCGAACCTTTATCCCAGGTGGATATGCATTTTCTCACATGTAAGACGGCTTTTCTGATGGCATTTGCTTCGGCCAGACGGGTTAGTGAGCTTCACGCCCTCTCGGTTGACCCGGCCTTTTTTAGGAGCCCTCCCAACAGTGTTACTTTTACCACTGATTGCTCCTTTTTGGCTAAGAATCAGTTACCAGATACTACTCCTCCTCCTATCTGTATCAGGGCTCTTCCCTCTGTTAAGGGTACTCGCCCTTTGCTCTGTCCGGTCCGTGATATTCGCATTTATCTTGATCGGACACGCTTCATACGGAAAGGCAGAAAACGGTTTTTTCTGTCTCTCATTCCGGGTCGACAGAAGATCTCTCCTCAATCCATTTCTCGATGGATTTGTCTTGCTATTCGTACGGCTTATAGTCGTTTAGCAGCTGGCGATTGTGTTACCAATCGTATTTCTGCCCACGAGGTGCGGGCACTGTCTACCTCTTGGGCTTATTCTAACTCCGTCAAGTTGTCGGCTGTTATGCAGGCAGCCTACTGGAGAAATGCTTCTACTTTCTCCACCTTTTATTTGCGCCAGTTGCAGGAGCAGTCGGAGGACCTTTTTGCCCTGGGTCCTCTTTCTTCTGCTCAGGCTGTTGTCTGCCATAGCCATTAGGCTTCTTGAAGGTCAGTTTCAGCCTTGTGCTGTTACTGCCCTTTTTCTGTCTGTGTGTCACACAGGCTCATATGTCTCTTTTCATTGTCCTTTACCAATGATTGCGACATTATGGTTGATAAGCCTCGGGACCTCTTCCTTCTACTTCACGGTTCCAGTCCACTAGGGTTATGTGGGGGTTGGTTATGCGATTCCCTCCAGCCTTTTGTCTATTCAGCCTGTAGTAAACAATTGTGAGTAGGTTGATAAGAAATCTAAATTTTATAGTAAATTTCCTTTCTTATTATACCTACCACAATTGTTTACATGGAGGCCCTCCCGTCTTCTTTACGGGTAAAGAATCTTTCCTCCCCGCTGATCACATAACTCTAACGTTTACGGATTCAAAAAGAATGAGTCTTTAGAGACGGTATATGCGCACTGGCAACGGAAGTCGTGGAGTTGTACTTGGGAGAGAGCGTCCCGTACTGGGTCTGCGCCGGTTGCACTCGACCCAGTTTTGGCTTATTTTTATTGGTGCTTTTGCACCACTTTTCTTTCCCAACTTGCTTGGGAAAGACAAAAATAGAGAGTATTTTATCCGAGTTAGGGACTTCCACTGTAGTGCAAGCCTGTAGTAAACAATTGTGGTAGGTATAATAAGAAAGGAAATTTACTATAAAATTTAGATATCAGTGTTAATCGTTGGTGTTATCAGCTAGCAAATAATTTCCTACGGGAAATTTGCTACATTACAGCAGTTTCTTTATTCAGTCATGTTACGTGATGACACACGGCCATTTATTTAATACAGTATCATTACATATCCAATAAAAAAATAGTGTATCGGCGTGTCTTGATCGTGCATCATCAGTATCTGACAAAAGCTTTAACGTCCCCACCCATCAACAGATAACCTACCTGCGCTGCTGAGGAGAGATTTTCTTTATATTTTTGTGGAAACTATCAGCTTCTGAACCTTCTCCTCGAAAACCATGTGTAAACTTGTGCGAACTGAGAATCAGTCTGGGTGCTTTCGGAGTATTAGTTGACTATAGGTACCGATCATGATTTGTGATCCCCTTTTCGGGTGGTCATATTCCAGAACTGACTTGGGCTTGCATTTGTTTGTTTTATTTCGCGTTATTGGGATTTATCGACACTTCCAACAGCCATGGTCACATCGTGCCGGAGAGTTTTACAGGTGGAGGAAGTCGGAGTTCCGGGAGGGAACCACCGAGCAGCGGCGTGCAAATGTCACGTCTTTTTACTAGCGGCCGACGGAAGTGCATCACCGACGTGCAGTACGCCTCACCACACACCCCTTCCGTATCCCAACTGGGCAAACTGGATGAAGTGTTTTTGTCGAGTACATAAAGTAGTTACCGCTGGTCAGTATCGAACCGTCGACCTTTTGATTTTAAGTTCAGTGCTCTAAATGCTGAGCCACCACGCCCCCGCCGACTCAAATAATCGCCGATCAGAGTATAAGTTCTTTGCACTAAAGAATGACAATTGGAATAACAAGCACTAAATGTGTGTGCATGGGTTAATCGATATTGCACGAGCGCTAGCTCGGAAGGATAAAACGAGAGACTTGCCAGACATACACTCGCTTGTGAATGGGTTAATCGGTATGGCACGAGTGCCAGCGGGGAAGGATAAAACGAGAAGCCTGCCAGAATGACACACGCGTGTTAATGTGAATGGGTTAATCGACATGGCACTTGTGCCATCGATGAAGGAGAAAACGAGAGGCAGCACACACACGTATGAGAAGTTCTGTGTTTATTACACGCCTTCACATGCATATAAAAAAACAATTATTAGAAGGACACTCAGCAATTCATTTTACAACTACGAATAAAGAGAACACATTTTATCGCCAACCAAATTTGTTACTATATCGTCCCCTGAGTTCCATTGTGTTCGATGTGCCTACTGGCACACACATCACATTGGAATTTGAGGGACGATTTTCAGCTATCTCTAGCGATTCGAACTGCAGTTCTGTTAAGAGAAAATTCCAGTGAAAGTTCGCTTCTATTTAAAAAAATAGTCTGGTAACGATTTCCTGTTCCACAGGTATGTGCGGAACAGATTTCATTTTCCGCGTGGTTTAGTGCTGCTGAAGATGGGGATTACATAGAACAGGCGTGTATGTAATGCAGTGAATTATCTTACCAGCTGTGATGATAAAATGAGCGTTGCCAAGACGCATTTTATTAATATTTTCTTGAGTCCTGCGAAATCTCGAAATTCGTTTCTTACGATTCGAAATCGGCGGCTCGATTGCTTTCCTTTCGCATGTTTGTGCTTGAATAAATAGAGGATATCTAATGTTTTTGGGTGGATACCAAAAATTATCTCATGAGTGACCGAGACAAAATTGTTATTTTTCGAGAGCGTTTGCACGAGCGAAAATAACAATTTGTCTCGGTCACAAGTGAGATAATTTTCGATATCCACTGAAAAAACATTAGATATCCTCAAAAACGCTAGATTTTCTTTTTATTATACGCTTTTTATAAGAATCTGATAATTCCTCTCGTATCAACCTTGAATTGATGCATGAGAGTAAACAGCGCATTGAATCATTGATACGCGGAAGTGATTTGATTGATACTCGGAATAGATAGCGTTTTGCAATTGAATACAGCTAGCGGGTTTCTAGTCCAAACATGGCCTGAAAATTCGTAATATAAGTTTTTGGTTTGGTACGTCGTTTGAAAGGACGTACCAAACCACAAACTTAACATTACCGACTTCCAGGTCATGTTTGGACTAGCGGGTTTCATGCATCAATTCAAGGTGAATGCCTGTTAAATTATTGCTAGCACTAGATTTACTTTTCATTATACGTTTTTAGAACAAACTGATCATTTCCAGTGATAATTTGACTTGTATTCACCGGAAAGTGATGCGTTGAAAGCCGCCACTTTGATCGATACTGTGAAACTGAAAATTTTGGTATCTTCACAATGGGGGATACGATTTCTATCTTTCCGCAATATCTTCGATAATCTATCGTTTAGCGTATAGTAAAAAAATAAAATGCGGGTTTTAAGTCCAAACATGACCTGAAAGTTCGTAATATAAGTTTTTGGTTTGGTACGTCCTTTCAAAGGACGTACCAAACCAAAAACTTATATCACGAACTTTCAGGCCATGTTTGGACTAGCGGGTTTCATCCATCAATTCAAGGTGAATACGTGTTGAAATATTTCTGGAAATGATCGGTATCCACTCAAAAACATTAGATTTTCTTTTCATTGTGCGGTTTTAGAACAAACTGATCATTTCCAAAGATAATTTGACTAGTATTCACCTCGAAGTGATGCTTTGAAAGCCACCATTTTGATTGATACCGTGAAAGTGAAAATTTCTATATCTTCACAGTGGGGGATACGATTTCTATCTTTCCGTAATTTCTTCGATAATCTATCGTTCAGCGTATAGTAAAGCTTGATATCAGTCATCAACATCGTCTCAAAAGTTTTTATTCAGATTAAAATTGTACATAAATAAATGTTAAGAATAAAGAATAGGTGTAATTATTCTCTATAGTTTCATAAATAACATCTGCACCCATGTCACCTCCATTCTGTCTATTCACTACCACTGTTGAAATAAATTTTAAGTTCTCAAACAATATTTTCGGGGAGATGTTCCTAGTGGCGTATCCTGTGCCGTGCCCTGTGTCGGTAATTCTCGCACCCGCTCATGTCTTTTAACTGCAGTCCTCATTAGGCAATATTCCAACTACATCATCAATGCGTGCATTTGACGAAAGCAAGCCTTGATGAAAGAGTTGGAATATTTTATCAGTCGGGGATTGAGACATCATAGGTGTTCAACTCCGCTACTTGAAACTTAAGACTGCGTTCAAATGAGGAATGTCAAACAAGGTTTTCGGGGGGAAATACAATTTGAATTGCCATTTGTAAACTAAATTTTGCCGAAAATAAAACTACGTGTTTTTAATTTCAGCTCGGAATTCATGATGCGGATGTTAATCCTAATATTGTTACCATAAGTGCAGCACACATGTCTCCTGGACAAGATGTTTATGTTAGTGTAAAGCCAACAAAGGTATAATAATTCACTACGTATCACATCTTAACAGTTAACTAACCACCATTTTTTTTTTTAATTTGGCGGAGGGAAGGATTTTATTTATTTTTTTATGAATCTAACGGTGAGAAAAACAAAACTCACCACTGAGTGCACATATGTATGCATCAACTGGAAGATGCTAAATTATTCTCGGTGGTCAAAATCTGTTCACATGTCTTTGCCTTGTTCCAGTTTATGGGAGAGTGCCTGCAGGAACTCTCACACAAATTGTAAGGAACCAAATCCATACAGACCACATAGAAGCACATGGATAAAGTGTGAAGCCTTTTAAGCACTCCAAAATAAAACGCAAATGTGGGCCTCCATCACTCCACCCAAACTAACACCCATTTTTAATGCAGTAATTGCGTTTATAAATAGTAATTATTGTTAAAATTGCACTGTTGACTTATTTAAAATAAAAAAAACAACTTTAGTTACGGTTTATGTGAGCTGCAGGAAGACCAATAAGCTAATGAATTGGATTGCGGTTGGGTTGAGAATTATTAAATGTAGAGGAGCCGGCAAAAGTTGACATAACCGGGAATCACAGACACTCAGTCGGTTTTTAAAAAGCAAATATGCGGTACCAGATTAGGGCTGTTAGGGGTACAACGTGGATTTCAGTACGAATCTAGTAAATAAGAAATGGGAGTGCAGTGCCTATGCAGGGACGTGGCGAGAGGGGGGGGGGCGTGGGTGGCGGGTGTGTGTGCCCCCCCCCCTCTCCCCAAATCATGACCAAAATTTCCTATATAGCCCAAGAACATTAGGTTTCACTAGGGAAAAAAATCGGAGAAAGCTGATTTTTTCAGGGAATGTCGAGTACATGTCACTGAACGATTAGACAAAAGTCCCCTAAAATCCCAGTTGAGCTTTTTTTCTACAGCCTTTTTTCGAAAACGCGTTTGAAAAAATTTTTAAAAAATCGCACGAACTTTGTAACCTCGAATTGATCCAACTGTATTTTTTGTTTACGCGTATTTCGAGCTACATAATGTCTAATATACATTTACCTAGAGGAAAATGTGCATTCTGTGACAATTTCTGCTAAAAATTATTGAAAATTCACAAAAAAGTATCGGATTTACGCAAAAAATGACGATTTTCCTAACGGATTTGCCCAAAGGGTCGTAGTACAGAACGGGATGTTAGTTGGACAGACGATAAAAAATCCACCACCATTTGAAGACTTTTATCATTGCTTACAAAATAGACATTATGGAAGACCCCCTCTGCTTCTGGCCGAGTTCCCCTTTTGGCATAAAATTCGTCAGCATGAGAACTCAACTATTTTCGGGCTTGGGACCGAACAGACACGTCTGTGTCTGGCAGCATTAGATCAATAAATAATATTTACAGAATGTACAAAAATCAATAAATAATATTTACAGAATGTACAAATCAATCAACATGGATTAAGTTACATTGACTATTATCAACGCTATATACAGAAATGACATGACCTATATACATATTATTCATCGAACTCAGAAATTTCCGACAGGACAGTGTTTCTGTGGTTGTTACAAGAATCCGAACTGCAATTACACAAACCTGAGCAAGAGAGTCCTGCCTTCTTACACCCACACCTTTTTGTACAAGCACTCTTGCAACCACAACTGATCAGATTCAGTAGGTTATCGGGGGCACATGGCTTTGTGGCTGCAGTCGGTACAAGAAGTCCATTGTCTAGCGACCACCTCCAATCCGTCGAAGGAAGCGAAGTGCCCAGCCATTGTTGGACCTGGAGTTAACATCTGTAGACATGTTGTTGTGCAGCATCGCTGCTTGGTGGGAGTGAGGCTAGGCCGATGGGCTTATTCAGTTTAGATTTTGCTACATAACGTTTGAAAGTGACATATCTATATTGGTCGAGAGAGGAAACAGTTTTACTCCCGTATAAGATCAGGAGAAGTTGTTCCCCGGCAGCGGCTACTGCACTTGGTGTACTGTCATCCGCCAAAATTGTGTTGGCATACTGTTGTGAGTCGCTAGTAACATCGGAGACAATTGTACTGAATACTTTCTTCTTACCAACTCGAAAGAGTGCAGAAGTAGTGTCACAACCACTTATAGAATGTGCTACAAGGAGGTTGCTTCTATGGTCACCCATTTTGGTTGCTATTTCACTAACTGAAACTAGTAAGTTTGGGATAATGGAATACATCATGTGAATATTACATTCCGGTTGAACTCGAGAGGTAAGAATGACTAACAAGTCTGTGTCTGTTCCCACAACGACAACATTGTTGTCATCTTGAGCGATGTCAAGTGCAGTTTCGGCTATCAGTACATCAGCATCAGCCTCGGCCTGCTTGGACTGAATATTGATAGCAGATAGCTCCTGCATTAGAAGATCGATCAGTTGGGTTTTGTTCTTGGCATTTGCAAGGAAATCGGATTGGGGTGTGGTGGCTGGTAACTCGGTGAGATATTGATATCAATGGAATACCTGTCTTTAGATCTACGGGCTTGTTCCATGCCCTTTGTCGACATTGTACAAGCATAACCATCAAAAACAACCACGACGTTCGCCCCAAAATGTCTCACTAGATAATTGGAATATGATGTACATATGTCCTTATATGACGACT
The DNA here is from genome assembly GCA_031216915.1 of Pictodentalium vernedei. NCBI lineage: Eukaryota > Metazoa > Mollusca > Scaphopoda > Dentaliida > Dentaliidae > Pictodentalium > Pictodentalium vernedei. Next base: position 57,656,150 of record CM062297.1, read on the forward strand.
GTTTAGGCCATACAACTGCCCTCAATAACAATCCACCATCTACAACAAACAGAGAATGTTCTGGGATTTTAGTTTGCTCGGAACCGTATGTTTTGAGGATCTTACCGAGCGTGCTTTTCTGTGTCTTCCTCATTCCGGCAGAATCAAACAATGCTGGTGGTTTCGGGGCGAGTTCATATTTGAGATACTCTTCCATCTCTGCTTGTTACTGAATAACACATGTGATGCGGTTGAACAGAATTGTGGGGTCAATCACTACCTTACTTCCACGGACTTTGATGCTATTTGCCATCGATGCGAAAGACTTCACAGTGTCAACACGTCGTAGTTTGATGCTGTTGAACGTTTTGCTTACAACATTCGATACACAACATTCACCAATTTTGCGAACTTGGTCACAGTTCACAGTTTCGTCGGCCACAAGCCCGGTCGCTATAGAGACTAATTGTAGTGGATCTCTATTCTGAAAGGGGGAATGCACTCTGAGCCAGTTCAATAATTTGGTGATATCATTGGCATCAGTCAATTGTGAACTTTGACGGAGATCCCGATGTTGTTCGCCATGACCAGTGTGAACATGAACAAAATTTTCGAGAGCATTACATATCGGAAGGCAAAGAGGTAGTCCATGTACCCATTTCGCAACAGTGCTATCGGTTATTCCCCTGCCATGTGTGAGACCACCAGGGAGCTTGAACATTCTCATTAAACACTGCTCTATGGTCTGATCAGAATATATCCCGTCCCAGAATTTATCTGAGCGCCTTATGGTAAAGTAACCTTTCTCAGTAAACAACTTCAAATCATCCTGTTGCATTATTTCTGTTAGCTCATTTATCTGCTGCAAATAGAGATGAGAACTTTTTGCGTATGCAAAATGACCATCTGCGTGAAATACTGGAATCATATTGCGAACACAATATGTGTGGAGTTCCCAGTCGCCTGTGCGCTCTGCTCTCAAGAACAACTGGAGAAGACCTATTTGCTCGTAGTATTGTACCCAAAGCTTTCCTGTGCGTCCTACGGGCGCATTCTGGAGCAGTTCGTGTAATTTTGACAGTAGATGGTTGACACTTTCTTGATTGACAGCGTCAGCTGTTGTACAGTCACTTCTGGCAAGTCCACAGAATATTTCATTGACTTCTGTGCAGTCTATGTTATCTAGTGTTCGGCTTTCTTCAAACATAAGTTTTGTAATGGCAATTTGTGTTAGCAAATGGACACGAACTGCTCTTGAATATGCATGACCACTGATCAAATGATGGATTGACCCACCAGCATAAACAGTCCCCCAAAGTTCATCCAAGCCGCTACCAGTCATGATCGAACCAATTGCCCCTAAATATGACATAATCATATGGAAGCCGCCGAGTCTAACGAAAACTTTTGTCAACTTATCTGACGAAGACACAATCTCCACTGCTTTGATATAAAGTGGTTGGTCAAACGTCACTGGACAAACGTTCAGTCACACATTACATGCCAATGCATCTTGAGTGTAGGCGAACACCACATTATGTGATTTAATCGAACATGGAAATTGAAACAATGATGCTATAATACGGTATTTGTATGAGAAAAGTCGATGCCGTTTGAATTTGAGTTTAGGGGGTATGGTTAATATTTCACACGTTTCACCAGTTCATTATGGAATAAATGACTATTGTTATATATCATTATAAAGCCACTGCTTTTCTGCAATCTTTGATATATAATTTAACTCGCAAAGTAGTCGTAGATTTGATTTAATGGACGTTGTGTACCGTTGTGTGTATGAAAACAATAAAAAAATTTTCGTAATTTTGTACATTTTCGTGAATATTTCACCATTGAGTGTGAGGATTGGTACAAAGTTGGCATTTTCTGTTGGGGATATGTATTCTCAATATAATTCAGCACGATATTTATGATTCTCACCCTACTAAGGCGAATAAGAATGAGAAATATGGAGCTGGGTCGAATTTTTTTTAAATTTTTTTTTTCATCAATAAAACGCTATAACTAAAAAAGCTCAACTCGGATTCGCGGGGACTTTTCACACTTTATCCGCAATGTGTGTCCCGGAAACATATAAGAAAATCAGCTTTCTCCGATTTTTTTCCTTACTTTCTCATATTTATGTCTATTGTGCCTGGACTATAATACCAAATATTAATAACAACCTGATAATTCTATCATAAATGTGTTGACATTTCATCAATTTTATGCCCCCATTATGGTTTCATTTTCAAATTTTTTTCTCAGTAGTAAATTTCCAACTAGGGGAAGGGACCGGGAGGAAGGAAGCCCCCCTCCCGGTCCCTCCCCCTAGTTGGAAAGTCACTACCCTACACTCCTCCACTCCCCCCCCCACCCCAAATGGAAACCTTTATCCGAGTCCATATGCGTACGGTTAAAACTAGAAATCCTGTCATGAAATACGCACAAATAGCACGTCGATCTGCGCGTTAATCTACACGTTATGGCTTAGTAAGGCTATCAAACTATGTACATATGGCCTGTGCACAAGCAATGTTTCAGCCAATGGACCTCCGGGTAACCCGGTGGTCCATTGGCAAAAATAGTGCCTATGCTTGTTATGACTAACCAGGAGAACCTGCCGTGCTTTGGATGCCATTCGATATGGCAATTGCGCGCAATTCCTACGCGCAATTAAGCCTAGATAAGCACACAGTTCGTGACAGGACTTCTAGTTTTAATTGTATCTCGTAAATAAGAAATGTGGAGTGTAGTACGTAGCTAGTAAATAAGAAATGTGAAGTACAGTACGCATTAAGTAAGACATTTGGAAGACCGTGCGCCCTGACTACTATTACGTTCTGGGAGGGAACTGGACAAGTGATACTAAGGACTATCGCCACAGTCTATCCAGCAAAGGATCGTGTTCTTATTGCCACATTTGCTCTCTGATCTTGACTCCTCCACCAGGCAAGTCAATAAGGGAAAAAACGTGACAATGAGAACACAACATGGATTAGAGGAACTTTATCATTGGTTACCCTGATTTATGTATTTGTCTGTCCGAAGAGGCTTAACAACTAATCCCCTCTAAGAATGAACAAAGGGAAGTTACAGTTAAAACTAGAAGTCCTGTCACGAACTGTGCTCTTATCAAGGCTTAATTGCGCGTAGGAATTGCGCGCAATTGCCATATTGAATGGCATCCGAAGCACACCAAGTTCCCCTGGTTACGCATAGCAAACACAGGCAACGTTTCTGCCAATGGACCTCCGGGTTACCCGGAGGTCCATTGGCTGAAACATAGCTTGTATACAGGTCATATATACATAATCTGATGGCCTTACTATGGTCATAACGCGTAGATTAACGCGCAGATCGACGTGCTATTTGTACGCATTTCATGACAGGACTTCTAGTGTTTTAACTGTAGGCTAAACCCAATAGAGATACTTACAAACATGTTTTGTGGTGAGTGATGTCGTACAAACTATTGGGATTTTTCCAAGTTAAGGAGCCACCCGACACGAGGTGTATCTGGCTGTCGAAAGTGCCGTTAAACCCCAATAAAAAGGAGGCTGATGTGCCAGGAATCAACGAAAACAGAACATTCTCTAACTGGGCTCTCTGATACCAGTCGCCCATACTCCACCCCCGTTGTGTTTTGTAATATTCGCCATTGAAAAGTATTTTATTGCTGAACAAATGCCTTTTTTTTGTTCTAATATTGCTATCTCACAGTCACGGGGATTTTGTGTAGTGACATATGTACGGAAGATAACACAGCTTGGTTTAATCAAGATTGTTAGTAATGATCGGGTTACCGCATGTCATATCTATTGGGGTTGGTAATAGTGGTACTGGCAACTCAACCTTGAAGAGGTTCATTGACTCTCTACAACACTTATTTGGGAATTGGATTGTCTCACACGATTCCAGCTGCATCGATTGGCCGAATCCAGTACATTATGCATGTAATCAAATGACCGGTGGAGCTGCTGATAAAGGCATTACTGCCCGTCTTCTAATAGTGGCTGTGCACTAATTGGTTTGTCTGAAACAAAGTATCCGATGTTGGCTATATCGTTTACTGCCAGTCTTCAAATCCAATAATGTCTTCCTAATGTCAACAAATACAACCGAGTTAACTTCCATAAAAAATGACATTGGATGTCTTGAGTTTTGGTGAGTTGGGCGATGTTGTGGGTTGTTTCTTTTTTTTTTTGTAGTTGTCGGGTCGTCCCCAATCGGTGGGCCCACTAATCCCCAATGAGTGATTGAAACTTTTAGCATCAAAGAAGAAGTAAGTTATGAACTAGAAGGGTATCATCCACTTATTTACAGTTCTCGCCCTTCCAATGACGACGGAAGAGGTGGGGTTGGCCTATTCATAAAAGAAAATTTATCATTCAAAATACGCAAGGACCTCTCTATCTTCATTCCCCATGTTTTTTAATCATTATTTATTGAAACTACTTCAAATGAAAAATGTATAGTCGGTATTATCTGCAGACCCAATACTGCACCGAAAGCAGACCTCGATTTATTTCTGTCTAATTTAGGCCTACTCCTGGAGAAAATTAATCTTAGTAACAAAAATGCTTATGTAATGGGTGACTTTAATATTGACCTCTTAAATTTTAATAATCACTCTAAAACCAGTACGTATGTTGATTCTATGTTTAGTGCCGGTTTCTTACCGGATATCACGAGACCAACAAGGGTCACACACTCTACTGCAACGTTAATAGACCATATCTTCAGTAATGCCAACAAGGAAAACAAATCGGGTATTATTATTACAGATGTAAGTGACCACTTTGCAACATTTTACTTGGAAGAGTCGGAAAAAGTTACTCCTCAAACTGCTGAAACACAAAAACGTGCATTTAACCGAACGAATATTAACTATTTTAAGAACCTTCTTTCGACAACCGATTTTTCGGATATACTTAATACTATCTGCCCTAATGAAGCACATAATTCATTTTTTAATATCTTTTTATAGACATTTTGACACTGCATTTCCAATCAAAACCACGGCAATCCCAAAGAAATTTGTAAAACGTGAACCTTGGATGACAACTGGACTTTTACAATCATCCCTCAACAAAAACAAACTGTATGTCAAAAAGTTAAAGTCCAGAAATCCTCAGATTGTAGACGAATACAAAAGGTATTGCCAAATGTTTAAGCGATTAAAACGAAAGAGCAAAGCAGACTACTACAGTAAGGTATTATCCCAAAACAAAAATAATGCTAAAAAAACATGGGAAATCTTACGCAAAACCATCAATAAAACGAAATGTGCTCATACACTACCCTCTTCTTTCATCGACGAAAATTCTGATTGATTGATTGATTGATTGATTTTATTCAGCAATATACATAATTACATACATATCTTTACAATAACAAAGTAACACAAGAATATCAAACAAGTCACAAAAATCATTACATAGTATATAGGAGTATATTGCTAGGGAAAGTCATAGCCATATTGGCTGTCTTCCTGATTTCCCCTTGAAGAAGAGTAAAAGAAAAACAAAGAAAGGTAAAAAAAGAAAAGGAGTAGTAAAAGGACACAAAAAAGAAGAAAAGGAGAAAAAGAGTTGATAATAATAATAATAATAATAATAATAATAATAATAATAATAATAATAATAATAATAATAATAATAATCTGGTTTATCAATCTGAATTGACCGGTGCTAAAGAAATAGCCAATAAATTTAACACTTTCTTTGCGAACATTGGCAAATCAATAAGTAATCAAATACCAACACCATCACCGCATTTCTCAGAATACATTGGGGATAGTTGCACTGACTCATTTTTTATATCACCCACCAATGAACAAGAAGTAATTCTCTGTATTCAAAGCCTAAGTGGAAAACAGACCAAAGATTGTGATTGCATGTCGACTAATCTACTGAAAGAGATAAGCTTTGAAGTAGCAAAGCCACTCACCCATATCATCAATCTTTCCTTTTCAACGGGCGTGGTGCCGACCAAAATGAAAGTCGCTAAAATAATACCCATATTCAAAAGCGGGGACCCTCGCATATTTAATAATTATAGGCCAATCAGTATTCTTCCCACGTTTTCAAATATACTTGAAAAAATAATGCAAGTGCGTTTGCAACTATTTTTGGATGAACAAAGCATCATCTACCGGTATCAGTTTGGTTTCAGAAAACACCATTCAACTATACATCCCATTTTTCACTTAGTAAATGATGTCGCCGCTCAGAACGACAAAAGGACGAAGGACTGTACCCTCTCCATCTTCCTAGACTTTTCCAAAGCCTTCGATAGTATTAATCACAACACTTTGCTTAAAAATTGCATGACTATGGTATTAGAGGTGTGGCAAATTCTTGGTTCGAAAACTATTTAACTGGAAGAAGTCAATTTGTACCATTCAATGATAAAGAATCGGATAGGGAACCCACAACTACAGGTGTGCCACAAGGGTCCATCCTAGGCCCTATCCTTATTCTGCTTTACGTTAATGATATCAGCAATTCAACATTATTAAAAATTTTGTCATTTGCAGATGACACCACAGGATATGTGTCATCAAATAACGTGAATGATCTCATTGGAAATGCAAATTCTGAACTTGGGAAAATACAGGAATGGTGTGCTGCTAACAAGCTGGCTCCTAATGCTTCTAAAACCAAATTTATATTATTACACCCCCACGGTGATTTATACACTGCCAGAGACAGGAGCATAGCCATTAATAACACAAACATACAACAAATCGGAAATGAGCAAGAGGAAACAACACTCAAGTTTTTAGGAATCCACTTGGATGAAAATCTAAAATTTAAGCAGCACGTTTCAGCCGTTTGCCTAAAAATAGCTAGAGCAATAAATGCCATAAACCGAGCAAAACGATCTCTCCCACTACATGCATTAAGAACACTACACTTTTCCTTAATCCATAGTCACTTAGCGTATGGTATTCTTGAATGGGGACATTCTCCCTTTGTTAGTAGGATTTGTGGCTTGCAAAAGAAGGCTATCCGAATTATAGCGAATAAATCCTACACATCCCATACTGATCCACTTTTTAAAAGCTGTCGAATACTAAAATTCCACGATCTCTACAAACTGCAGACGCTTTTGTTCATGCACGACTGGTGCAATAACAAATTACCTGTTTCCTTTGACGAAACGTTTGAAATATACCATAATCCGTCGGGCATGAACACAAGGCAGTCTGGCAAAATACTTATACGTAAGCCCAGAACTAGTTTTTCATCCGACTTACCTTTCCATTCTTTCCCGCGTCTTTGGAACGAAATCCCTCCAGTAACTCAACAGTACAATAGGTCCCAATTCAAGAACAGATTAAGAGAGAACACACTAAGTTCATATTTGACTAACATTCCCTGCACCAATTCACAATGTCCTGACTGCATCACTAACCCCTCTGGATCTCTCCACATCGATCTTCAACCCTAACCGTATAGTTCTGGTCATTAACCCATGCTACACTCACAACCGGGAAAAAAAGAAAATTAGGCTCGACCACCCCCACCTCCAACTCTGATGTCAGAACAAATGTGTTTTTTTGTTTGTTTGTTTTGTTTTTTTTTGTTTTGTTTTTTTAAATGGGAGAGGCAGGAAGACAGCCATTATGGCTATTCCGTTTCCATGCAGTAAACTATTACCTTGATTAATACTTTATTTTCATTATGAACTTATCATATAATAGTGTACTGCAAAATAAAAGATTCATTCAAACACGAATGTGCCCATGTGCCCATGTGCCGCATGTGTTGTGCGCTACTGACAACCCGAAGACGATGTCATAGAAGAACACAAAGGTATTCCCCAGAATGTTGTTACATTCACAACTTACCCGACAGAGTCGATGATGTATAAGAAGAAGAACAAAAGTTACAAGACGTACCCATCAAAACATGTTGTGTGTGTCTGACAGCAGAAGCCAATGTCACTCGGCGATCATGCCATCATCTGTGCCTTGCGAGGATTGCTGTAAGGCATAAAAAGGTCCTCTGTGTTGAACAAAACGTATATATTCCATGGTGTTCAGTAATAAAAGTAAATAAAATTTGAAATCTGTGTTGTTATTTCTTTTCAAAACAAAGAATGTTCCCCGGGAAGATGAGAAAAAAGAGATTACAACAAAAAATTGCGAAATACGGGTAGGTGGACAGGTGGGTTGGTGGAGTACGTAAAGAAATCGGATCCAGATAAAGTCCGTTTCTGTAGAGTGGGTAGTACTTGTACGGTCATCTTGGGTAATTCTAGGAAGTAACCGAGGATATGCGGAAAATCTGACCAAGTGAAGATAATTTTAAACAAAGGAACAATCGAATATGGTAGGGTAGACAGAAACAATAACATAGGTAATATATAGGCGCATAGGATTCGGGCCCATATAGGTATTTTCTAGGAAGAATCAGAGACTTTGGGAAAAATTCGAACTGCTAAAATTACTCTTATACAAAGGAACACGCCTTATTGTGGACAAAAAAGAAGCTTCCGGGGGAATTCGCACCAAATAAAGACCGTTTATGTAGTTTTGGGCACTTATCGGACCAATTTGGGTAATTTGTGTAGTTGACGGGTCGTTTGTGATATTTAGATTTGGTCATGTTAAATCGAACGCACCTTTTAGAAGCCTCTTGGCTCTTCTGTAAGCCATTAGGTTACATATGCACACCGTGAAAACATAAAAACCCAGATGGCTGCCTGCTTCAAACAAATTGGACAACGGTTACCCTTTCAACACGGGCTACGCATGCACAATCACATCAACCATCACCATGACAATGACATCACAACATGGTCGCACCCATAGGTTACCGTGAAAACCACGTGATACACATAATACGTAGCAGTATGACGTCACATCCGGAGTCTAGCAGCTGGGGTCCACCAAAAAGGCAGGCGTAGAGCATGCCCTACTACGGCAGTCAAAACTTAAAATGTGAAAAATCGTTAGGTCGTCGGTATGTACAACAGTATCGAGTTTCTTAACCCTTTACCCAACGTAACGGCCGAAAACCGGCCAGCGCTATTCACAAAAATCGCTAAATAATTTTCATGATTTTTTCATTTTCTGTCTCAAAAAACATAGGTTATCACATCTCGAACAATTTTGATTGCCTTACAATTATTTTTGAAGCCGTTCATCACGAATTCGCAATAAGACCCAGGCAAGTCCTAAAATATACCCCCCCCCCCCCCTCCCATTCGATTGATAGCTGTTGGGCAGGTTTGATTTTGTCTCTTTTTCATGGATCGATCTCCCTGAACAACTTCAGTTGCTCAAGTGAAAATTCCCTCAATAAGGTAAGCATTACTCTCCAGTGCGTTAACCCTTCACCCAACGTAAGATTAAAAACCGGCCAGCGCTATTATCAAATATCACCAATTAATTTTCATTATTTTTCCGTTTTTTGTCACAAAAAAATAGGTTATGACACCTCGTTGGAACGAGCTCGTCGAGCTCGTTCCAATGAGGGGTCATAACCTATGTTTTTGAAACAAAGAATGGAAAAAAAATAGTTTTTCAATATTTTTTTGCAAGTGTCGTCTACTTTGTATGTTAGGCAAAGGGTTAACCATTGTGCTTGAATTAATAGGGTTATGGCGATTTTTGGTTCCTACTGATGGGTGGGTGGACGCAGCAAGGCTGGTCGCTATATTCTCTGATGACAGCTATCTGGGGGATGAAAACCGAATTAAAGAGTCATTAAAATAACAATTGACTGTTTCTTTATTGAAAACAAATCTAACTGAAATGGGTTATCTGTCGCTTTATCGGAGTATTACAAAAATTGTCACAGAAACAGAAAATTAATTTCAATTTTTATAATTTGATTTCATTTAGCTGCTTACCTTTTTCAATTTTAATTTAGTAAATTGTGGGTAAATAGATATATTGCTCTACATATAAAAACAGAACATTTACATTGAGCACATGCACGAACACACCACACCCTATAAAACTGCTTGAAATGCCACCGAAGGAGGTAACCCCAATTCCATGCACATTAGGACCAAGCAAATGACGCGTATGATGTTTGTTTATACAATCAAAATGGTGGACTCTTTTACTGCTTCAAATGTAAATTACATACACTATTGAACACTCGTAAATATTGACAATTCACAACACGTCGAAATATAACTATTGAACTTATGACTGGAACATTAAACGTTTCGCAGTTTAATCAAGCCCCCCCCCCCCCTCCCCCCACACACACACACAAACTCTCTATGATTTCTGCGATCGACAAGCCAAGCGAGTTCACGGTTTAGTCCAAGAATGAACTGCGAGAATTACCATGTTCACCAAGCCATGTAATGCTGTTGAGATATTTAGAGATGCACTCTAATGGACAAAAAATTATCCTGATGTGGCGGAACTCGTCTCTGCTCTTGAAATATCAAACGATGACATGACTTTATTTAAAGTTTTCAACACAGGATATATACACAGTGTCGGATACGATAGGGGATGATATATGGAATAAACGTATAGTGTTTTCAAGAAAAAACAATTATACGAGTAGGATTAAGAATGAAACCGACGAGCCTCTGGCGAGTCGGTTTCTTTCTTAATTCTACGAGTAGAATATTTTTATACTTGAAAACACCATACGTTTATTTTGTTTATCCCACAAATCTTTTACAGGGTAGTCGCGGCGAAATCGTGCTGTTACACGCTTCAAATCACAGCAAGAAGTGAGGAGAACATAGGTCCAATTCGATGACAAGCATTATTAACAAAAATAAAAAAGCGCAGAGATACATTTCTGTATAAAAATAATTCCCCTATAAACTTGAGCTAAACTTGCAAAAATACTTTATTAAATGAACAATTTGTAGTGTTTTTTATCGGCATTGTGTATTACTTTCAAAGAAGTTTAAAGAAATTAACAATTGAACTGGTAATTATACTATACGAATGCGGTAGAGGTCAGAGGTCAACAAGTCTGTCTCTACTTTAGGAATAAATTCTTTCAGTGTTAAACCTACAGGGAAAATTTGTCACCATACTAGGTGAATAAAGCAAATATTTATTCAAGGCTTTTATTGTTCGAACAAACAGCCATTTATGGGATAAAAGTATTTACAAACACGTATACGTTACTGTTCTTTCTAATTAATTTGCCACCATTATTATGAATGTAGCCTCGCTCCCGATTAAAATACCAAACCACCACTTGTTCTGTGAGAGTTAAAATGATTGTTTCGGCGTAACAAGCGCACGGAATTCAGAGATTTCTTGGCCCACCTGGCACAATTGCGACAGATTTTACGACAGATGAGTATGGAGAAAGCAAAAATACTCACTGAAAACTTCCTTGCGCCAGCAAATCGGCAGTCACTGAGTCCATTTAAATTATGTTGTATTATTACTTCCCAAAGTGTAATTTACTGGGATTTCTCGGTTTGATTATAAAACGATAACTTAACAAGTGGATTATGCAATCAACATTGGGCCATGTATCCGTACGCGCAAACGAAGACGCTTTGCTGTGGATATAATGGGGACTTCATTGTTTTTTGTTTTTATTAACCCTTTACCTAATATGAAAAGCAAACGACACTTGCAAAAAAAAATTATTTTAATTTTTTGTCTCAAAAACATAGGTTATGGACCCTCATTGGAACGAGCTCGACGAGCTCGTTCCAGTAACCTATGTTTTAGAGACAAAAATGAAAAAATAATGAAAATTAATTGGCGATGTTTGAGAATAGCCCTGGCCGGTTTGGGCCGTTACGTTATTAAAGGGTTAAAATAATATAATTATCGTTAATAATGAAAAGTAATAAACAGAGAAATCGCTTGACTTGAGGAGGTAAGTGAAATAATTCATTCGAGGCGAGTGACTATATTGTAAAACACTCGTGCGCATTCGCGCACTCGTGTTTGTACAACGTCCCTCACCACTCATGAATTATTTCACGTAACCAGTCTAGTCAAGCGATTACTCCCCATTTAATACCGAATGCTACAGGTCACACCGTTTGATCTCGATCTATTATCATTGTGTTTAACTGGTTGAGGGCTAGATTATGTTTTGTTGTCTGAGTTTTTCATTCAATTTGTGATTACAAATTATTGGAGAGTGGTGCCCACAGGCGCTCTTCAATAAGCTGTAATAAAACAAATTTATATGAACAATATATAATTTGCGTTTGTCTAAAAATGAAACATAAGCACGGAAAATGTCGGCTTTTGCTTTGGTAACCTCATTTTTGAGAGCCCTGATCTCTTGCACTCAACCAGCTAAGTTTTGGTTAACTATCTCGTTTAATTTTTCAGTAGCCGTATATTTTGTTTTACAGTTTGTTTATTTGCCGAAGCCATTTAAAGTCAGAAATAAATACTGCTTCGATGATCAGGTTGACACCAATCCATTGAAGTATCACGAAAAGTACAGCGAGCACATGTGTGAAAGAGAATGTACATTTGAAGACGTCCTTGACAAGTGTGGTTGTTGTCAGCCAGGAACGGAAGGTAAAATTTATAAATATGTTGAGAAGTCCCTAAAACACAGCACGTAAAGCCACTTTAGCTGTTTTTTTTTCTTTTGTCAGCCTGTGTGGGGTCCGCCGATAATTTAATTTCCGCTCCCGCATGTGGTGGAGGAACGCACACAATATAGGCTGTTTTCAAACAACAGAAGTAAGCGATAAAGAAGCACGCAGCTTTAACATCAGAGGATGCAGCAGTTGTAGGACGATTTTTAGCTCACCCATTTTCTCTCCCCACTCACCCCCCCCCCCCCCCCCCACACACACACACACACACACACTTTCTATGCAAGATATGCGTGTCACATTTGAGAAGGCCATATGAGATAGCTATTTATTACACATCCATTAAACTTTAAACCCTTGTATTCAACGGAATCGCCGCTATGATATAAATGATTCTGTATTCAACGGATGATATACAAGCCGGAACTTTTTTACCGCACCGTTTATTTACGCTTCGAAATTTTTCCAAATTTCGTTATACAATCATCGACCGTCTGTCGCATAGTGTGAAAATGAAAACGTCCAAAGCAAAATATAGTCGTCGGTTTACAAAACATTAGCCAAAAATGAGATAATATTTTTAAAAACCCAATCAATTCCAATCAGAACATTAACCCAATCCCGTTGCCGTCTCGTTTTGTGGATCCCATTATATCTAAATTGGTCAACTTTATTTCGGTAAATCTTCGTACACCTTGACATGCTTCGAACTTCTTTTAAAAATGTTTCTCCTAGCTGTTTAGCAAATCTGCACATATTTGTACTTGTATTTTTACTAACAGCAATTGCCACCAAATGGTTAGGCGTGAATGGGCACCCGCCCATTCACGCCTAACCATTTGGTGGCTATTACTGTTAGTAACCAGCGATAGGAATTTCAACAAACACTGGTTCCGAAAATGTTGTTTTGATTTTGTATCGATCCATATGATCAGTACAGCTTCAGTCAAAACAAACTCTTCACCTTTGGGTTTAATTATCGGAATTAAAATTTGTTTATTTAAATGCATTTTAATGCATGGGTTGTGTAATAAACATACGGCTCTCGCGAAATATGACTACACCATTCCAACTCGTTATGTAAAACATCCACCGATTCAAACACACATCGCGTCCTGTGTATCTATCTCACATGACCTACGTGACCGGCAACATGGTGTTATGTTTCGGAAATATTAACAGACGAACGCTTGTGGAAGAAAACAGAAACAAAAACACAGACCGCAAAACCAAAGCTCACGCCGTTATGAGTGCAGCGAGTTGTACGAAATTCCCTTTGAAAGGTTATGCGAATACATTACGGAATTCACAATATGCCGTCAGGGAATGTGTCAATGTTCATTTCGTTACAAATCTTTAACCCCTGTTCTCGAGGGCGTTGGGATTTAATTTCGTGGTATATACCTGTGGTATATACAGAATTTTTGTGCACTCTGTCCGATAAGCAAATCAATTTTTCTTCAGAAATGGACAACAAAATTGTTTGATATAGCTGCACTTGCAATTACTTTTCATGACGTCTGGGTGTTTTGGTGGGGAGAAAAAATATCCCTGATGGGGGTGGGTGTGAGATTGGGAAATCTCACCCTCGTGTCTGGCCCAAATATCTTGCCCTCGGGTGAGATTTCCCCACCTCACATCCTCACCCATTAGGGATAATAATAGTGCATGCTCGATGGAACCTGTGTGGAAAATTTGGTTTTCACCAATCTGAGTATAACACACTAAGCTACTCATGACGTCTACCTTCATGTCATGATTGCATTATGAGGTGCTAATACAAGTGGCGTGGCGAAGATGACCAACTACAGTTAAAACTAGAAGTCCGGTCATGAAACGCGCACAAATGTGCGTTAATCTGCGCGTTATGACCATAGTTAGGCTACCAAATTCTGTGCATATGGCCTGTGCACAAGCAATGTTTCAGCCAATGGACTTCCGGGTAACCCGGAGGTCCATTGGCAGAAACATTGCCTGTGTTTGCTATGAGTAACCAGGAGAACCTACCATGCTTTGGATGCCATTCGATATGGAAATTGCGCGCAATTCCTACGCGCTATTAAGACAAGATAGGCGCACAGTTCGTGACAGGACTTCTAGTTTTAACTGTAGGCGGATGTGAACCGGGGTTTTCCCGACTATGATAACTTCAGTCAGGACTGATACGGTACTTGAATAGCTCCGTGGTATCCTAAAATATGGCCAGGGAAGCTTGTCGAATATAGAGGCATTTGGAGCAGTGGTTTGAAAGAAAAACATGTTGTTCATGCCATCATTACATCCCTAAATATGACATGTGCATCTGCCACAATTTTGAAACAGGGGCCTATTGATACCTATGTATTTAGTTCCAGTGACTCGGTTTAAATATAGTTGTGAATCAACCTTGCAAATATGTTAGATATTTATTTACTGGGGTTTAACGACACTTTCGACAGCCAGGGTCACCTCGTGCCTGACCGTTTTACGTATGGAGAAAGCCGGAGTACCGGAGAGAACTACCGAGCAACGGAGCTGTCAGACTCCCTAACATACTTAACTCCACACAAGCAGTGTTAGTTTTGATTGAAGACAAGTGCATCATCGACGTGCAGTGCGCCTTAGTACACAATGGCACTCCGACTTCCTCCATCTGTAAAACTGTCAGACATGGGGTGACCCTGGCTGTCGAAAGTGTCGTTAAACCTCCATTAAATAAATAATAAACTTATATATTATATTATTACCACTTTAGTGGGCGTTCTCTAGTACATTAACAAAGTTTAACAGGGCATTACAAGAACGTAACACTCAACTTAAAAAAATCGCTTGACGTGTCGGGCCGTTAATGAGTGAGAACTCTCATTAACAGCCCGACAGGTCACGTGATATTTGTTCCTTGCTGTCGTTCGCTCGGAAATGGAAATGGCTTCAACTTGTAAACAATATGATCTTATTAAAATTATTAAATATGAGTAAAGTTAGTCCCATAAGAACAAGCAGGTGTATATACGTAAGTAAGTCTGTATACGTTTTAATCCTTTATTCCTGACTTAAAAGCAGTAAACATTGGGTGTGTTTTTAAGTTTTCTAACTTCGTTGCACTTGAAAGCGTACCAGTGCCGATCATGTGATAATCGTGCGACACCAGTTTGTTTGACAACAGACGATATTATCATCTCGTCCCCGGAGTTCCAATGTGTGCTATGTGCCAGTAGGCACATAGAACACATTGGTACTCAGGGGACGATCCGTCGATATTGAAAACTTTAAACATTTCATGTAAGATACAGGGTCAAAACTCTCTCAGACTCCCAGTGGTAATAATAGTAATAACATGACTCTGTCTCGGGCCTTTTATAAGCTGTCGGGCTGTTATTCAAACCTGTTGGGCCGCTAATAAACCACAATGCCCTCCAAAGACATGTTATTATTATATTAATAGTTTGTGTTGCGAAAATAAGGCGGAATGTTTGCATTGTGTGGGGGAACCATATGTGTACGTAAATAATTTTCGGAATTGATGATGTCAGCAAAGTTTGTGGTTTTTACACATTATCCCTATCTGTATTCCAGATTTTTTGAGGGCAGCGAACTGATGTGAATTCAGTAAAATAGCTTCATTTACTAACAATTTATTTACAATTTCTCTTGGTTCGATTCGCGACTTGCGCCGGCAAGTTAGCAATTCAAAAGTAACGATAAATAAAGCAGTATGCTATAAAACGAAATTACAAGTCGCTAAGAGAGTTTGATGCACCGCCCATCGCCTAACAAAGTACTTCTTTCTTCGTAACCAGCTAGGTGGTCGACAGAAATCCAGTAGCGGCGCTACGGGGGGGGGGGGGGAGGGGGCGGGGGGGCGCATTATGAGCCAACAAAGGCATGTCTATCCATATCTCTTGTCTAAAAAAATTCATGGATTTCGCATTATGACAGACGGGCATTATGAGTCTCTCTCTCTCTCTCTCTCTCTCTCTCTCTCTCTCTCTCTCTCTCTCTCTCTCTCTCTCTCTCTCTCTCTCTCTTTCTCTCTCTCTATCTCACGCACAGACCCACCAGACGCGGATCCAGGATTTTTTGAAAGGAGGACCGCTAATTACCATTACATTTAGTCGACACTTGGACCCAAAGTCCGTAATATAATTTTTTGGTTTGGTACGTCCACAGGACGTACCAAACCAAAAAAGTATATTACGGACTTTGGGTCCAAGTTTCGACTACCTCATAACAAAGTAATGATATGATCCTTTACGTATTTGCCCCCCTTCATGGGAGTCTGCCCCCCTAGTTGCCCCCCCCCCCCCCCCCCCACAAAAAAATTTCTGGCGCCGCCACTGTAGAAATCCCCAGAATCAAATAGGAATTCATGTAGACCAATTATTCACAGGACAAACACAGATTAAGTGGAACTCTGACATGTATTTTAACCCTTTACCCAACGTAACGATCAAAACCGGCCGGCGCTATTCATAAAAATCACCATTATATTTTTAATATTTTTTCATTTTTTTTCTCAAAAACATAGCTTATGACCCCTCACTGGAGTGATCTCGTTGATCTCGTTGCAATGAGCGGTTATAAGCCACGTTTTTGACGCAAAAAAATAAAAAGTTTAGTTATTCAAAAATTTTATTTGCAAGTGTCGTCTGATTTTCGTGTTAGGTAAAGGGTTACAGAAATAATTTTTACTACATGCCTATTACTTTTTCTCCAATTTAATATTTACAAATCCGTTCGGAACACGTGTTATATAAGGATTTTCGTTGTCGAACTATTTTTTGCACCTGACATTATAGATCTATCAAAAGAACTAAACACCACCCATTTTCTTCATCGGCCATTCGTAAACTCAAGTTTTGATATTCAGGCAAATATCTCTCAGATTTATTTATTTATTGGTGTTTAAGGTCACATACTTATGCACAACGGCTAATCTCTCAGATAACGGCAGCAAACTTCGTAACTTCGAATAAATGAACTATTTGAACACTGTTTTAATTTATATTTTTCCGTTGAAGTATCAATCTGTCACACGTGTTTTTCAATCACACACAGCGCCATATCTACGGAAAGGAGGTCTTATGGCATACACACATGAATAGAACGGCATGCTGTTTCATCTTAAAAATAATTCCACCAAATAAATAATTACAGCTTCCGTGTGATCTCGCTTCGGCGAGATCGCGCGTTAGTTGTTGGTATTTATATAGGCGGGAATTCCGCCGAGACGCAACATGCATGACTGGCGGAGTGAAAACAGAAGAGGCGGAAAAGCAACACAACCTCCCAAGTTTTCGCAGGAGAATGATCTGTCTTACTGACAGTCGGAACTGGGGTTCAACAGTAGTACTATGAGGTATGTGGTCATGTTGCTCACAGCACTGTATTTTACCTAATAATCTATATAAGTGCTTTAACAATCTAGTCAACCTAGTGTTCTTCACCCATGATGAATGAAGACAGATCAAGCGTCTGAAGATTTTTTTTTCACTATTCGAGGATGGCTTACAGAAACTGCTCAGTGGCGCCCCCGACCTTTAAATCAGTCTAATTTGGGCACAACGGCAAATGTGGATGTGGCCAGCATGGCTGAAGATAAAGCATAGGCCTTTTCGCCCTCTTAGCGTCTGTTTTAGGTTTTAGGTCCCCCGTCTTAAAATGCTAGTTTACAACCCCTTATTATAAGTCTTCACCATTGCCACTGGTCCCCTCCCACCACCCTTTGACGTAAGTTTACTCGACTAACTCGAGAAGGCTTCTTAGTTTCCCAGTGTCGAGCTAAAGGTCTATTTGAATGTAAATAACGCATGGCGTTTACTGAGAAATGCCACAAACGTGAATATACTACATCTGAAGCTTTAAGTGCATGATCATGTAAAATTCGCCACAGAAATGCAATCGCCGTCGACAGTGTCGTATACGACACTGTCGACGCCGATTGCTTTTCTGTGGCGAACTCTGTGGGTTTTCAAAAAACATATTTACATGTATCTGTTGCATTGTTTGATTCTAGGGTAAGCTCTAAGCTACATTGCAAGCATCAATGAAACGTCGCCAAACTATATATTGCAGAAACACTGCAAAACGCTGGAACAAGTTTCAAACTCAGCATACTTTGGGCGCAATTATCTTATTTGAGCACAGCGTTTACAGTCGTTAGTTGGGAAGAATTTAAAGCTCTGCCCCTCCCCCCCCCCTCCACTTAAGTGGAGCTCAGGGTACGTGCATACCTGCCATACCGTGGATACGCCACTGATCACACCTGAGGTTTGTTTTGGCTTTTATGCAAGCAGATGATCAATAAAAACGAAGAGTTTCAAAGTTTGAAATTTTCTCTATGTGTTAATTGAATTTTTAAATAAATGGATTCCATGTCATAGGGATGAGTAACAAACACAGAACGCCACGACGAGTTAGTTTCTGTCGGGTATCCTGAGTCTTAAAACTCTTGATTCACAACATATTAGTCATAGTGGGTAAGCAAGCGACGTTTGCCCACACTGATGATGCAGTACGGTCACCATGAACTGGACATTTTCAACAGCTGGGCACTTTTTCCACGGACGCAATAGTATTAGATTCCAAACAGTAAGTATACAACACGGTGCTTCATTAATTAAAATTTTACTGATGATGATTTCTACAACGAGGTAAACGCACGCGTGGACACCACTTCCCACGCGTGGATTGCGGCCGGTGCCCTGACTGTACTGTGGCATAATACATACCACTGGACACTTTAACTTGTAAGTTCCTTATCAGATATGATTTTCTTTTCCAAAATTGCCCATTATCAATTTCCGCAAATATGACTTCAAACTCGGCTGGAGTTACGCTGGTTTCGACAGACATGAGTCAAGATAGAGTTGCCCCCATCGGTGCATGTCTAGGCGCATCTTAGTTGTTCGCATCAAAACCGTTCACCGATATTCATCGAACGCTATTATGAAAATTTGTGATGGCAATAAGTGAGGACTGGGTGGATGAAGATAAGAAAGGCAAGTTGTACCGAAAATTCAACTCAAACTAAGATTTGGAGTCGTACGCGTAGAGAAGAGATAGTTCAGCTATCTGAACGGCGCGGCTTCCTCATAACTACTTTTTGTAATTATTTGTTTTGGTTTAACCCTTTACCTAACGTAACGGCCAAAACCGGCCAGCGCTATTCTCAAAAATCGCCAATTAATTTTCATTATTTTTTTCATTTTTTGTCTCAAAAACATAGGTTATAACCCCTCGTTGGAACGAGCTCGTCGAGCTCGTTCCAACGAGGGCTCATAACCTATGTTTTTGAGACAAAAAATTAAAAAAATTAGTTATTCAAGAATTATTTTTGCAAGTGTTGTCTGTTATTCAGGTTAGGTAAAGGGTTAAAATTAAAGAGATTGTTACTTGGTTGGTTTCATATCGGCCGATATAGCAACCCGCGGTCTCATACTGATATGAAGCTACCTCCGCTGATATCTCGACAGATATGAAACTAACTAAATGATAACGTCTAAGTATATCCGACGGGGGCGCGGTGGCTCAGTTGGTAGATGTGCGGGCTGCAAGCCGAGAGGTCCTCGGTTCGAATCCCACCTGCGGCAACCGCGTTGTGTCTTTGGGCAAGACACTTCACCCCGATTGCCTACATGGGGGCACGATGACGCTGTGTGCTGAGGCGTACTGCACGTCAATGGTGCGCATGTCTTCAACCAATCTAATCCTGCCTGTGCTGTGCTGCGGTGCAGAGTTCAGAGTTACGATGTTGGGGAGCTGACAGCTGCTCGTCGTTGCTCGGTGGTTCTCTCCGGGTACTCCGGCTTCCTCCACCCGTAAAACTGTCACGGTCACGATTAGCCATTGTGCATAAGTATGTGACCTTAAACACCAATAAATAAATAAGTATATCCGACAACACCAGGGTAACCAGTGCAGCAAAGCAGGCTTTAACCCTTTACCTAACACGAAAAGCAGACGACACATGCAAACAAAATTCTTGAATAACTATTTTTTTCATTTTTTTGTCTCAAAAACATAGGTTATGACCCCTCATTGGAACGAGCTCAATGAGTAACCTCTGAAGACCTCACAATTACTCACCGTTGGTCGGTCGTTCATTCCAGGTACTTCTGAACCATTCTCGGATTAATAATTCACAATTAAAGGAAAGTTTGCAGTTGACTATAGACAAACACTAATACCCGCAATAGAGTATATATATACATTTATTTATTTATTGATTTATTTATTGGCGATTTACAGTTAAAACTAGAAGTCCTGTCATGAAAAGCGAACAAATAGCACGTGGATCTGCACGTTAATCTACGCGTTATGACCGTAGTAAGGCTATCAAATTATGTACATATGGCCATTGGCAGAAACATTACTTGTGTTTGCTATGAGTAACCAGGAGAACCTGCCGTGTTTTGGATGCCATTCGATATGGCAATTGCGCGCAATTCCTACGCGCAATTAAGTCTAGATAAGTGCACAGTTCGTGACAGGATTTCTAGTTTTAACTGTACGCCACATCAGCATCTAAGGTTATTTAAATCGTGGCAACGAAAGTATGAATTGTAAAAGTTATGATTATTGTCAACATGGTATTTAAAAACAAGACGATGAAATACGAAACATGATGAATAAAACTAAGGAGTGAACACATTAATGAGAAAATGAGTGCAGTTAAACAGATTTAAATGATGGATGAGAATTTAAAAGAACCAAAACAGTTTAAAATTTATTAAAAAGGTTGATATCTTTCAAAAAAGAGAGAATTGTGTGCGGGTTAGTAAGATAAAATAAATTTCTTAAAGAACTAACTGTAAAATACTGCCCTCTAACATGATTAAAATCCTTTAAGAATTGAATGCGATTTTTATAATCTTTATTGGAGTATCCTTCGGGATTCATACATAATTTGTACCCATTCCCACACGTCCATACTCCAATAAAGATTATAAAAATTGCATTCAATTCTTTTAATTACATTCCGTAACTGTTCAAACTACTTTTTACCAAACAACAAAGCAGAAAGACGAAATAAAACATGTACGAACGAACGAGGCGAGAAACCACCCTCACACAAAAGACAAAGCGCACAACTCTGATTTTTAATTTTCACAACTTTAGAAATGGAAACGAGTATTTTAGTAACGAGCTTTATGCCACAGTTGGGAAATGTCACCAAAGAAACAGCAGCGGAGTTGATCACTGCGAGAGGCGCTAAAAGTTGAAAACCCACCCAAACACCGCCCGAATTACATTCTGTCAACTGCGCTCTACCGTAAATGCGGGTCAAAGTTCGACCAAATGTATTCATTGGAAAATGAATTACATTTGGTCATGACGTTTTCACCCAGCTGACCAAAGGGAATTGAGTATTTGGACCCAAAACGTATAATTACATTAACAAGGTAATTATTACAATGTAAAAAAATGTGCTCCACTGATAACACCTGCTGACAGGGAACACATTCCGGTCGCATATTACCCTCTAACAATAAGGAATGCGTAAGCCTCGTGTGACCAACACGACATCGTGTCAGAATAACATGATCTTTTCTACAAAGGTTAATGGATAGGTTGTGATCAAACATGTTTGGTCGGAAGCCATGTAGCTTGTTATTTGTCGAGCCATCCCATTCCACCTGCCACATAGATTTGATATAATTATTGATATGTGGTTTAAAATCACTGAAAGGAATGTTAAAATCAGTGATAGGCTTAGTTAAAGCCTGTTTTGCTGCACTGTCTGCTCTGGTGTTACGGAGGATACCTGCGTGCCCAGGTAACCAGCAAAACACGATATCATATTGGCCAGACAAGAGAGTATTCAGCTTCTCACGAAGTTCCAAAATAAATGGTTCTTCAACTTAGGGTTGAGTAAAGCAAGCATAGAGGAAAGAGAGTCGGAAAAGATGATCGACTTCTTTTCCTGTCCATTCTTGATTTATTCAAGCGCTGGTGAAAATGCTTCAATTTCTGCTGTGAAAATAGAACTCTGATTCGGTATTCTGATTGAGGTGATATGATCATCAGTGACAACAGCTGATGATATTTTGACACCATCTTTAGATCCCTCTATATAGATCCTTGTATATGTACTGTACTTTGACTTAATTTCAGCATATTGTTGTTTAAACTGTAAGGAATTTGTTTGGGACTTTTTGGAAGAAGTAAGGTATAAAATAAATGTAGGTTTCTTAAGATGCCAAGAAGGTATGTGTGATTTGCAGTTTTCTTTTACAGAATCAGAATCACTTTTGGCAGACTCCATGTGGGGCTTAATTCTAATTCCCAATGGATGAATATGTTTCTGATGTCGATTAAAAAATTCCAACATTTTGAGGGTATGAAACACAGTTATAAGCAGGATTTGATGGATTAGCCAAAAGTTTAGATACATACTGGAGAGACAATTTAATTCTGCGCTTCTCACGAGAAGGATCCCCTGATTCAACAAGCATCGAATCTATTGGTGATGTTCGAAAAGCCCCTAGACTAATTCTAATACCACTATATGAATTGCGTGAAATGGTTTGAGATATGACTTCCTTGCAGAAACGTAAACTATACAACCGTAATCTAATTGTGACCGAACAAGTAATCTATACAGATGGAGTAATGTTTTTTGGTCAGCACCTAAATCAGTGCTACCAACAACCTTCAGTAGGTTCAGTGCTCTCTTGCATTTAACTTTTATTTGTTTTATATGAGAAGTGAAATTCTGTTTAAAACGTAAGAATTTCACTTCTTTAACAACTTTAATAGTACTCCCATCTATTTTCAGCTCCGGATCAAGGTGATGTTTCCAAAGTTTACAAAAATGGACATAATTTAGTTTTTGTCTTTGAAAATTTAAAACCATTTCTGTGGCCCATTTTTGAATTATATTTAGGCACAGCTGAAGTTTGCGCTCTATAGCATTCATGTTTTTGCTGCTATAGCAGATTAGAAAGTCATCTACATACAATGACGAGTCCACCATATTCTCAATGGCATCAATAATGCTATTGATTTTCACTGCGGAAAGGGTAACAGATAAAATACTACCCCGAGGAACCCCCAATTCCTGTTCGTGCGGATCAGATAACGTTGACCCAACACGAACCTGAAACTGGCGGTCCTTTAAAGAATTTTCAATAAAAAGAGACATGCGCCCAATCAACCCCATGCTAAAAGGATATTTTAAAATCCCATACGTGCACATTGTATCATATGCCTTTTCCAGATCAAAGAAGATGGCGACCACATGATCTTTTCTTTCAAAGGCATTTCGTATAAATGTTTCAAGTCTGACCAAATGCTCCACATTACTCCTCTGATTTTTGAAGCCACACTGAACATTAGCAAGTAGAGTGTTCGATTCCAGAAACCAGACAAGTCAATCATTGATCATCATTTCCATGGTTTTGCACAGACAACTTGTTAAGGCGATAGGCCTGTAATTACTAGGGTTGCTGTGATATTTATCAGGCTTGGGAATGAGAATTATTGTTGCTTTCGCCAGGACGGCGGAAACTGGCCAGTCACCCAAATGTCATTACAAATTGATAATAAAAGCTGAAGTGAATATTCAGGCATATGTTTTAGAATTTTATAGAGTATTTCATCGGGACAAGTGGCCGTATCCTTTGCTCTATGCAAAGAGTTACTTAACTCTTCCATAGAGAAAGGTTCATTGTAATCCTCTAAATCATTGGAGGAAAATTTGATCTTTTGTTTTTCTTGCTGTTTTTTTAATTTTGATAAATTCTGGATTACAAGTTTCGAAAATGTGGAGGCCAATTTGTTTGAAATTTCTCCTTTAATCTTTTTAATCCAAATTTTAGTGATTGGGGTGTTTTGGTTAATCTTAGAAACTTACCTTTCCCAAGAACTTTTCTTTTTGTTTTTGTTATATAGGTTGTCTTGTTTTTGCCCGATTAATGTAGTTTATCTAAATTATGTGTGGTTGGTGACTTGTTAAATTCCCGTTCAGTTTTCTTGCGACCCTTTATAGCCTGTTTACATTCATTATAAAACCATGGTTTGGTGAAAGGTTTCGAATTTGTCGTGGTCTTAGGGATGGCTGTGTTTGCAATGTCAAGCAACTCGTTTGTAAAATGAAATGTTCTATTTGGGGAGCACTATCCAGAAATTTCTCCCGTGTAAGGCGTTCAGAACAAAGCGAAGGAAAAGTGTCCCAATCAGCGTTTTTAAAGTTCCACTGGGGCACCCTCTCATCGTCCGTCGGAACTACACTCTCCAACACAATGTGGAAGTGGTCACTCCCGCACAAGTCATCTTCCACCTTTCAAGAAAAATCAAGGAAGACAGAAGGGCATGTAATTGTAAGATCAATTGGTTTATACGAATCAGATGCGGGATGCAGATAAGTGTTTGAACCACCATTAAACAAACACGGATCATATTTGGTAATGATTTCTTCTACGGTTTTACCTTTTACGTCTTCTTGACTGCAGGAATTACCACAAACGGGGCTATATGCGTTAAAATCACCCAACAAAATGTATTTTTTGGGAGTTGTTGGACCAGTAGCTCAAAATCATTCACTTGTAGCGCTTTGCTTGGTGAAACGTATATCGAACAAAGTGTAACTGTTTTGTCTAAAGTTAGGCGTACCGACAAAGCCTGTAAATCTGTGTGTAATGGTACATAACTGTGAATAATATCGTTCCTAATTAAGACAGACCTTCCACGAATGTGAAGATCATTATCATCTGCTCAGGCATTATACGAAGTATACTGCTTAAAAGCTGAACGATCCTGTGCCTCGGGATTCTTTAAAAGAGTTTCTTGCAGGCAAAAAGCTGCAGGTTTATATTTTTGGCTTAAAAGACCCAGTTCATTAAAATTTGCTCTAAAACCCCGACAATTCCATTGTATAATATTTTGTTCTGATGCATTATCCATGTTTGAGTAGTGACCGGGAAGGTGGACTTATGGGCGAAATTGCCCCCGTGTTTTTCTTTGGTGATGTTTTACGTGGGGACCTATCCTGAGAACAGTTTGAGCGTAAGTGCCCGAACGTTTCGTCGATGCACTCACCGACTTCCATCAATTCAAAGCCCTCAAACCTGTTACGAGTAACGGAGTTCTGAAGGGCCCTAGGTGTTGTATCCGATAACTGTTTCTGTATTTCTTTTCCTAATTTCTTTCCAAGTTTTTCTTGATTTTTTTATGACTCTGACTAAGATTTTTAGATTCTGCTTTCGGTTTTGAGTTAGGTTGATCATTTGACTTCCCTGGTTTCGATTCTGTTGCTTTGTCATCGTCTGGTTCAAGTTTGGCTTGATCGTTTTTCTGATTTGCTTTCAAGTTTTCTGTTGGTAGTGTTTGAGGAGTTGGTGGTGTTTGAGTTGATTGTTGTTGTAGTGGATCGCTGTGCTCTATTGTGAAAGCCTGTAGTAAGGTTGGTATTGTACCTACGAGCCAGGTATATGGTGTCGGGCATTCTATCGACTTTGTCGAAACTTTTTGTTTTGTTATAGTAGCATATGATGGTGTAGAAGTATGGATACCAGGAATCGATGAAATATTTTCTCTGGCCTCTTTAGAACTTATCTGTTTTTCTCATTTTACTTTGTGAATTGCTTTTTCTTTTTTGCCAGATGGGGCAATTTTTTGATGATGACATATGATTGCCCTGGCGATTTACACATTTAAAGATATTGGTGGTACATGGCTTATCGTGTTTTTGACCGCATTTGTGGCTTCTGTGAGCTTCCGCTGTAACTTCAATATCTAAAAGCTTTTGAGTTTTTAACAGATTGAAAGACTGTATATTTGAAGTACATTCAATCAAAATGCCACCCGATCTTAATTTCATAACAGTTTTAACAGTCACGGCGATTCCTTTAATAGCCTTCTCTAATGCAAAAGAGTTGAAATTTATTGCTTTGGTTTCTTTCTTTGGTTGAATAAAAATGCATTTTGGCCAATGTTTCGGAGTATATGTCTTGTGACGAATCCTATTCAGTGTCAGAGTCAAAAGAATTTGAATTGTTTGATGGTTCATACGGTCGTTTTGTTTTGTTTTTGGTTGCTATGTTTTGAGAGTTAAAGATTCATTGCCTCGGTTCCCATCCACCACGGAATCCAACAAGGGGTTGAGTTGTTGCTAAGCAGTGAACCCACAAGGCTGCCAGTACATACTTGGTATGGAGCAGTGTACTCGCCCAGTGTCGATGCCAAGGCATGCCACTGACCGATTGACCCGTATGTGGAAGTGATATGTCTTCAGATGGCGGGCTTTCAGTCAATCACTTTATAAAACACTGTAATTAGAGTTGCCACGTATAACTGAAACAAACAGTGTAGCAAAACTAAGTATTTGTTAAAACTCGAATGTGTTTAAAACAGTACACAATCGCAATTATGGTATGTGATTAAGATTAAAAGAAATGACTGATTGAATGACCACCAAATGCCCCCCCCCCCCCCCCCCCCCGACGTGACACCCTGCATTTTTGGTGTTGCGGTCTCCCGATTGGCCAGAACGGGCCATCCGACCACCCGTCTACTCCCGAAGTTGAGAACAAAGCAGTGTGTTGTACATTATCTCCAATATGGTGACCAGGGCCAAAGCTGTGTTTACGACCTGAACTCCATCCTGGAGATTGCCCAAACCGGGGCCACTAATCCTCAACTGCCAGGATTCCTTCATCCGGGGCCTTCAGAACGCACCTCATGGGAGAACAAGGTGCCTGCAAGATGGCATTAGCAGAGTTGACCATTTTGGTCCGGGGCTGCGTATTCAAATATTCGCTGCAAACCAGCTCAATTGAGCAAACCTGCTAATTATAAATCAGCAAACCTGCCTAATTGAGCAGGCCATCCTCTATCCGCCACCTGAGGACCCGCCTAGTAGGGGATGGTCAAACCCCTATGATTATATATACAATAGTATTAGTCACATGTACATGGAGTAATAACAAGGCAAAGCCTCGCCTGATATGAACTCTCATAGCCTTGTATGGAAATGTTTCAGGCAGCTAACATATTTATTGAATCGAAACTTTATGAAGATCAACAATCAATAATTACATTGTTAATGTAATTATACGTTTTGGGTCCAAATACTCAATTCCCATTGGTCAGCAGGGTGAAAACTTCATGACCAAATGTAATTCATTTTCCAATGAATCCATTTGGTCGAACGTTGACCCGCATTTACGGTAGAGCGCAGTTGACAGAATGTAATTCGGGCGGTGTTTGGGCGGGTTTTTAACTTTTAGCGCCTCTCGCAGTGATCAACTCCGCTGTTGTTTCTTTGGTGACATTTTCCAACTGTGTCATAAAGTCCGTTACTAAAATACTCGTTTCCATTTCTAAAGTTGTGAAAATTAAACTTTAGAAATGGATACGAGTATTTTAGTAACGGGCTTTATGATACAGTTGTACGCTTTGTATTTTGTGTGAGGGTGGTTTTTCGCCTTGTTCGTTCGTACATGTTTTATTTCGTCTTTCTGCTTTGTTGTTTGGTAAAAAGTAGTTTGAACAGTTACGGAATGTAATTATAAGAATTGAATGCAATTTTTATAATCTTTATTGGAGTATGAACGTATGGGAATGGGTACAAATTGTATGAATCCATTCGGGATTCATACATAATTTGTACCCATTCCCACACAGTAAAGATTATAAAAATTGCATTCAATTCTTAAATACATTTCCACTAGAAATAAAGAACGGCACGGCGTTTACTTTTCAGAATCCGCTATTGACGTATCACGCTTTATCATCAACGGTAACTAGCACCGGTACGTATTCATGAATAATCGTCGCACTTCGAAGTGCGATATTTGTTTACAAAATAAAACGTATCGCTGCTGGCACATCTGAAATACCCTTACATATATTTTCTGTCATAACCCCATGAAGAGGGTTAACAAAGCGCTTTTAAATGTTCAAGCAAATCACTTCTAATCTGTTGAGTAAACTGTGAAGAAAATGTTCGCTTCAGCATAACAAAAATCGATTGACTCGTAAAAACAACAAAACTTTGGGACTAGAAGTAGTATTTTCTTGACTTTTTTAAATATTTAATGTTTTAAATGAATAAATGAGGTACGTTTAAAATATTTTTGGTACTTAAATTCTCTTATTTTGTTTTAATTCAAATTTTGAAAATTCAAAGCGAGTGGAAATGCATCAAAATTAGCAATTATCTAATACTATCGGGTTAGTTAACTGATAAGGCAGAGGTCTTAGAGGGTATTCCATCGCGCTGATTGGACAAATTGACTTTGAGGCATAATACGACTAAAATCCAGGCCCTTTGATTGGACGAGGGCTCGCTAAGTTCCTTCTGTGTTTACGGCCCCCATACCATACATGTATGTTACTGTTTGACTTCACCACGCGAAATATTTGGAATAAGGTTGCCCGTTTCGGAATTATCCCGTCAATGGGGTGACGTGTTTACACAATTTTATTCCTTGTGTTTTCCAGTGTGTATGGGAATTTACACCGGTTTGGGAACTCATACACCCTGAGGCAAAGTCGAAGGGTGGATGAGTTCCCAGACCGGTGTAAATGTCCATACACCCTGGAAAATACAAGGATAACGGATTTATTTCCAAGAATTTTGGTGTACTTGATACTTTAACCTAAATTGTGGGAAAAACGGACCGAAAATTTGTACTTTGTGAGTTTCGTAATAAAACCAGACAAATATGGATGTCACTGGAACTGACTCAATGATCCAGTTCTAATGACATCCATATCTGTAATATTTTATTACACATAAACATTAAATTTCCTGAATTTTCATTTTTGTTCTAACATAACCGAGCAGAAGGTATGAATTAATAATTAAAAATGGGTACTTTTTTAGCCATATGCCCTTCTATTTATGTATTCTTGTTTTTACACCGTGGTTAACCACGGTGTAACAAAAAAGCTATTGTGGATTGCAAGTTACACCGTACCTCTCAGCCAATCAAAATGCAGTATTTTGTTACATTTGGAAATAAAATATCATACATACAAGTAATTGTTATTATTACATTAGCTGTACAGAGGTTATAATAGAGAAGTATTACTATATCAACACAGTAATCGACAACGCAAAGAGAAAGGATTCGGCAGAAAGCTTTGAACTTATATAGGCCGTTTCCCAGAACATTTCAGACAATTATAAAATAAAGAGTGGTGACAAATACTGAGTGAAATACTGTTTAAGCTAGTCGTCAGTGTCAGACCGGAGGTGGGAAATAAGAGATGTAGATATTAAGAAACTAGAGGAATAGAATGAAATAAAGGGACAGAGAAGAGCTGTAGATTAAATCAACTTGAAAGCAGTTTTTCTAACCAGTAGCAGATCCAAGAGCGCACTGATTGATGAGAATATCATCGTTGAAGACCCAAATTCGCGTTCGGACGGTTCCTGCTGCTGGTTTAACTCGCGGGAATTCAACAATACTCCTGGCAAGGCAGTATTATTACCGAGCTTACATCGGACAGCCCAAAATGAATGTATTGTTGCCTGGAAAGCTGTTGTCCAAGGTACGAAGAGTGGCCGAATTATGGACGCATTTGCGCTTAGTATATTTAGCAGTTTAGTAGTTGACACACAATGGAACAGCTCAGTTGAAACGTCCACTCTGTATGATATAACCCTGCACTACTCTGAAGACCAGAACGTTTTCGGCGTTCTCAGTCGTTCAGGTCCAAAACAAAAGCATAGAGAGATCAAAAGTAAACGGCAAATTATTAATTGTTAAATTACGAGCATCTGCATAGTTTGGACAGTAAAGAAAAAAAATGTTCAGTTGTCTTCAAGTCATCACACTGACAAAGGGGAAACGTTGAGAGATGGTTATCATACAAGTGAGTGTTAATACTACTATAGTGCAGACGTAACCTACAGTGATAAATTTGAGCAGCGCGAGATTTGGCCCCAGCGCAGAATGTAGGCGGGTGTTGATTCGGGCCGTTTGGGATTTTTTTTCAATTCACAATGCAATAGTTTTCTCTCACTGAGAAAAGAAATGCATTCCACTTGTTGGTACGGCCTTGGAGGAACAAACTACAGGCTAGTACGGGAAAATTGAACACGGTGTTTTTTATCCGAACGGATATGGTTGTTTAGGCTGATGGATGGAATAGTTGGTGGTACCTTGTTGGAAAAGTAAAAGGGGAACAAACCTATGTAACATCTTGAAAAACTGAATGAGCTTCTGCTTTCGGCACATTTCCTGCGGTGAATCCCATCGAGTCACAGAACAGACTAGATTTTTACTGGCACTCATTGTAGCACCCGTAATTATTCTCGCTGCAGCTACTTGAATTTTCTCTAGGTTCGCAGTATGACATGCTGAACAGCTGTCCCAGACAAAGTGGGCGTATTCTAAGAGCGGCTAAATAAACACAAAGTATTTATATTCTATGACTTTGTGGTCAAGAGTGAACTTGTGCGCCCTCAGCTTGTCTATGTTAGTCCAGGCTTTAGCACAAACACGGTCGGATATGTTCATTCCAAGTCTTGTTTAGAATTACATCCAAATGCTTATGGCTATTCACATCGGAGACAGGAGTTGTACTTAAATATAAAGGTGGGTGTGTAGGAGCATTAATTTTACGCTGAATTAACATGGTACCTGGTATCCGTTTTTGAGGATTAAACTCAACCATCCATGCTGTGGCCCAATGTTCAGTTGTGGCCAAATCAAGATTGATAATAATTGCAGCTTGGTCAGGATTCTCAACTATGAGATAAAGAAATGTATCGCCCCTGCGAATAGCCGTATACTGCTTAGCAGGTTTTCAGGAATGTCGTTAATATATATTAAAAATAACAGTGGATCTGGAATCGATTCTTGTGGAACGCCGGAGGTTATTTGTCCCCATGGCGATGCTCCAGAAGCTATTAAAACCATACCGAAAGATAAAATGTTATGAAGCAAAGCAAGTCACAAAAT
Source organism: Pictodentalium vernedei (assembly GCA_031216915.1). NCBI lineage: Eukaryota > Metazoa > Mollusca > Scaphopoda > Dentaliida > Dentaliidae > Pictodentalium > Pictodentalium vernedei. Next base: position 57,687,544 of record CM062297.1, read on the forward strand.
ATTCCATTTCTTTCAAGCTTGTGAATAAGACCAACCTGCCAAACCTTGTCAAATGCCTTACTCACACCGCGAAAAACACCCCTGACTTCTGTACCTTCGTCAAGTGCGTGGCAGAACTCATCATAGATGTCTGTGAGTTATAGAACCGTTGAGACACCTGGGGGGTAAAGCAAGACTGGAACTGGCTAAGAATATTACAGTCGCATATGAAGCGGCTTCAACGCTCGAATACAGATTTTTCGAGAAGTTTTCTACACAGCTAATCAATGATATCGGACGATGGTAACTTTGTTTGGGGATTATTTTTCAAAACTGGTGTCACGCTGGCTGTTTTTCATAATGCTCGCAGTTATTCAGGAGGGTATTGAACAAGATTGGAAGTGATTCGCCCAGAGAGCGACCACACTCATTTAGCAGTCATGGGCTTACAAGGTGAGGCCCAGACGCTTACGATACTTTAATACTTTTACATTCCTTCATACACCTCACTATAATACGATCAAGTGATTTTTGTGCATAAAAGGGATAGTTTGGCAAGAACGTATTAGTGTCACTCATTGAAGAAATAGAGCAAACGTATTCATTAAGCACTTCTGACTTTGCGATATTGGTTTGGTATCCTATTCAAAAAAGGTAGAGGATGTCCAAACTGTTGTTGATATTTTCGGAAAATGGTATTGGATACGCGTGATTGGACACATCAATATGTTACCAAGTTCAGTGTGTATCATGAATGTCATCGGCCCACGAAAACTTCGTGCAGGTTTTTCACACGAGCGCCGCGTTGGCTGTGGGGTAAGTTTTGAAATTGTCATTTGTACTGGACGGGCTTTTTCGGGAGCCACGTCGTTCTGTTCTTAGTATAAGCTTGTTCATCAATCGTTTCTGGTCGAAACGTAACTTTTGAGGCATACGAAGACTGAAACGTGACGAACGTTTACGTGACGATGGCGTGTTGGAAGATGGAAGCCGACAAACTGTTGTGGCTCAAATTTTCAACGTGGCTCAGTCGGTGATTAGCAGGTTGTGGTCACGCTACCGTTATGCAAGCAATGTTGACGGCAGACGTCGGTCAGGTCGTCCAAGGCCGACCACTGCTTACCAGGATCGTTTCATCTGAACCACAGCATTACGTAACCGCCATCAAAGTTCCTCAGAATTTGGACAGCAGCTGTTTCGAGCGACAGATTTGCGAGTCAGTGGTCAGACTATCCGAAATCACCTACACAGCTGGAATTTGTGCGCCCGATGCCTCCAATAATTCCACCTCTGACTGAAGCGTAATTAGTGTGGAGAACGACAGCACTGGGACAATCGCCGGTGGAGCAACGTCGTGTTTTCCGATGAATCGAGGTCCACCCTCGACTGGCACGACTGGCGAAACAGAGTGTTGCGGCGGCGGATAGAACGATACTATGACATAACCGTTAGGCAGCACGATCGTTTTGATGGTGGATCGGTTATTGTGTGGTGAGACATATCAGGACAAGCAGAACAGCAGTACATTGTCATCCAATGGAGTGTCACACGTAAGTAGCTCATGTGGTGCCGTTTTGCGCGACGTCACGGCCGTCGATTCATTTTCCAAGTTGACAATACAAGAGCACACAGAGCCCGTGTCGCTACAGGGTTCTTTCGGGAGAAGAACATCACTATACTGGCTTGGCCAGCACAATGTCCAGACCTTTCACCAATCGAGCACGTCTGTGATATGCTTGGTAGGCGCCTACGACGACGCTAACAGCCCCCTGCCAATGTTCAGGAACTCGCTGCACTGCATGCAGAATGGAATAACATCATTCAAGCTGATATTGGACGTTTGGTGAGGAGTATGCCACGTTGGATTCGCGCTTGTCTCGCGAACCGAGGGGGATTTACAAGGTATTGAGGTCTTGGACTGAATGTGGTACATTCTCTGACTGACCGTCATTGTCTTCTACCGCTCAGTGCGTCGAATGTGTGCTTGTCAGACACCCAACTAACAAATCATTCACCAAGTGTCACAGTGCAATGCTTCAACTGTCTTTTTGATGAAAATATAAATATATGTCTTCATATATCTCACTTTTATCAAATATCCCCTACTTGTTTTGAATAGTATATAATTAATTACAGTGGGTGGTTGTGAGGATTCCCGATGTATTGTTAAAGATGAATACGTCCAAGGTTTTCCACCACTCGGAAGAAGGTGTCTCGGAGCAATGTAATGTTGTGTAAGCAGCCTTAGATTTTCTAACAGATGGGATAACTTCGTTTCGTTTACTCTTATATCTAGCTCAGTCACGAAGTAGACCGGTACGCTTTGCTGTCCGATACAGTCGTCTCCTCTGTCTTATTAGTAGCCGTACTTGATTATGCATCCACTTGGGCCGGTCAGTCCTATACGTTATAATTTTAAGAATAAACTTAGATGTCGTGTTGAGTAATTGATCAATGAGATTAGAAACTAAGGTGTCTGGGTATAAATTATCAAACAGACTATCCCAGTGGAAATTATTGAGTGCAGTGTCCAACTCTTCGTAATTCACCCTGCGTACAGCCATAGCGAGTCATGTCAGATATAAGCTGCTCGAGAACCTCGCATCCTGAAACTTGAACAGGATTACTGACTGCAATGAGATCGATGAGTGTAGCAGATTCGGTAAAGAATGTTGGTGCAATCACAAGCTATCGAAGGTTGCAAAAAAAAGCCGGAATACGATCCAAGACATACTATGAATAATTGGGCGAGCGGTAAAGTACTCCCTGCAGTAACAATTTACCATGACAAGTGAACACTTCAGCACACGGTCACTCGATGCCATTCATCTCAAGCTCATTTCTCCACCGAAAACACAGGCCATCCGTTACGAAAACGGCGACTCCACCCCATCGACAAGCGGTCTAATAGCAGAGGTTCTTGGATTACATGAAGCATGAGGTCAGATGTCAAATCGGTACTTTGCAGCCAAGTCTCGGTGAAGGTTAAGACACATGACTGCGATTCACATTGGATTCGCATTGGATAATGTCTAGGATTTGCCTTCAGGCTTTGAATATTCAAGTGAAAAAAGTTTAAGTGTATTTGAGGTATTGTCGGTGATCACGGAGCATCATCCCGTTCAGGGTCAAGACGATATAAGATACCAAATAAGGGCATCGGTTAATATCAATTTGGATAGTTGACGTTAGTCGGATCCCAACACTTCCATGAACAAGTTTGGATTTTTTGGGCTACTGCGGACGTATTATGTTCTTTTGAAATTTCCAGTGTGAAATAAATTGATTGACCAGGTGATAAAACAGGACTGTCATGACAGTAAAGATTTTCAAAGAGTCAACTCCATTGTACCGAATATACAGGTACGTACGAACACACAGAGCCTGTGTTCCCGTATTCTTCGTTTTAGGTCACAAGCATAAACTATAGTATTGAATGTTCGAATTCGGGCGCTGTAAGAGTCGAGGCAATCCATCTTGTAATCGATGGATGGTAGTAAAACATAGTGCCCGAGTGTTAATAGCATTCATTAGCCGAAGAGTTCTGAAACAATCCAGTAATAATGGTTCGAATTCAACATATCAATATTCAACCAATTGAGCTGGGAAATATACATATATATTCCACCTCATCTGCTGTAACCTTATTTCTGTATTATTCCACTCAGCTATCTATTAATTTAAGCAAAAACTTGTAATATGTTATGCTAATAAAGATTGATTGTTGTTGTTGTATTGGTAAGAGTTTAAGTCAAGTTGTTTTTTTGTTTTGTTTTTTTTTGTGAGAAAATGGTTCCATGTTCCATAGTAACGTGAATAGAGTAACAGAACAGAAGAGAATGAACAGCAAGGATAAAATCGGGTCTACACTATACTTCGTAACAAAACATGACAAAATGTTAGGCAACTAGCTGGCCGTGCAGTATAGAACGACCTGTTGCATTCTTTATTCATACGCACACATGTGCGATAAATATAGACATATTTACACGCAAACATCATAAATCAGCTTAAATCAGCACATACTAAATAAATAACTCATTGATTTCTAGTTTTAGCGACATACAGTTCTGACCTTTCCCGCACTGAAACCAGAGATAAAAACTATTTGGAAGAAAAAACTCTGGAAAGCGTAGAAAGTATTAATTATGGTTCCCGTGTGATTTCAAAGTACGTGTATAAATTAAATTAAATTAAGAGGTAGATATACACAAAACTCCATATAAATGACTAAAACTGCTTTAGCGCCAACCTATAACCTTCGGCAGAATGAATAAGCTTTAAATTTTTGAAATCTCATTCAACTTTACACTGCTCCAGAGCTAATATAGCTTCTCTCAACCGTGCATACCAGAATAAAATCACAACATTCTGAAGAAAGATTAGCAAAAACATTTTCCGAAATTTCAAAAAGGGGTCTAAACTATACGGCGGCGCAAGCTGGAATGATTATTATAAGTTTGTCTCCACCAGACAATGTCACGTGACTACAACCAAGCCAACCATTGGCTTGACTTTACACAAATCTCCACCCACGTCTCGAAACGTACAGACAATATTTTCCCGCTAATTCTCCGATACCGCGGGAAAATTATAAGAAATATCAGTGGAATTGTTGACAAAGTTATGATAGGACAAACTGCTTGTATTCAAAGTCGGGCGTCGTAGGTGTACAAGCGGTTATTTCCAAATGAAACAAAATACTGCATTTTGATTGGCTGAGAGGTACGGTGTAACTTGCAATCCACAGTGGTTTCTTTACACCGTGTTTAACCACAGTGTGAAAACAAGAATATACAAGAGCAAGCTATATGGCTAAAAAAGTACCCATTTTTAACTATTAATTCATACCTTCTGCTCGTATGATTGAACAAAAATAAAAATACAAAAAATTATGTGCAATAAAATATTACAGATATGGATTTCATTGGAACTGGCTCATTGAGCCAGTTATGACATCCATATTTGTCTGGTTTTATTTAAGAAACTTGCAAAGTACAAATTTTCTGTCAGTTTTTGGCCACAATGTAGGTTAAAGTATTAAGTACACCAAAATTCTTGGAAATAAATCCGTCATCCTTGTGTTTTCCAGGGTGTATGGGAATTTACACCGGTTTGGGAACTCATACACCCTGAGGCGAAGGGTGTATGAGTTCCCAAACCGGTGTAAATTCCCATACACCCTGGAAAACACAAGGATAACTAATAATATTACACTAAGATAAAACATGGTTAATGGAATTCCGTAAGATGCTAGAAGAAGAGGAAAGAAAGTTGGAAGATGCTAGGAGGTGCGGGAATGCAATATTCAGCACGTCGAGCGGGGAAGACGTGCCACGCCCCTCCTTCTCCGATCACAAGTGATTTAATTAGACGTCGATCATCAGAATTTGAGGCTGCATTTAAATACACAAACTCCAGGGTTAATGTACCACAAACATGCTCCACTGAATTGCCAGAGACAAGACTGAAGAAAAGAGACAGTGGAAGCTCTTCTGTCATGAACATTGCGAAAGCAGACAAGATGGGCTGCCTTCTGTGTTGTAGGGGTGTAAGATAAGTGGGATCAACCCCATGTCTTATCATGGGATTAAGGATTAAACGGTATTGCAATAAATGAGGTTTTGCTTCTTTAAAAATGTTTGAGACAATCAACTTCTAGTACAGTCTATAAATGGCCGACATAAAGTCTCAGTAGAGGGAATATGAAAGGACTTTTAAAGATGGCTTTAACCCTACACCTAACATGAAAAGCAGACGACATTTGCAAAAAAAAATTCTTGAATACATATTTTGTCTTTTCATTTCGTCGAGCTCGTTCCAATGAGGGGTCATAACCTATGTTTTTGAGACAGAGGATGTAAATTAATTGGGACCTTTTGAGAATAGCGCTGGTCGGCTTTCGTCGTTGCGTTGGGAAAGGGTTAAAATGGTGATGATGATGAAGTATCATTGTCTATTATTACAGTAATCAGATCGCCACACGCATAATGTCTTATGAAGGTTTGTTTTCGAAGTCTTGAAACGTCCGGTCAGGTCGAGGATGGACATGGAATAATGTCCATAATTTTCTGAGACCCCTTTCCCTCTCTGAATGCTTAACTCAACACAAAGTTCAAGACGCTTCTGATATTGGAACCTGGGAGGTTCATTATACTAATGCCTGGCCAATGTGATCTCGTATTATATTCCGATAAGACTAAAATCCTTGCCGCCGATTTGACGAGAGCTTACAGAGTTTTTTTGTGATTACGGCTTCAGTGGCATATGCTACTGTTTGACGTCACTACGCCAATTATATGAAATGAGGTTACCTATTTATTCCATTAACTATACACAATATTCCAATAAAACTAACTCCTCGTCATCTTATTGGACAACTATCTTCTGTTTACGGCTCCAGTACCATATGTTTATTTATTTATTTACTAATGTTTAAGGTCACATATTTATGCACAGTGGCTAATCATGACCGTGACAGTTTTACGGGTGGAGGAAGCCGGAGTACCCGGAGAGAACCACAGAGCAACGACGAGCAGCTGCCAGCGCCCCAACATCGTAACTCCGCACTGCAGCACAGACAGGGTTAGATTGGTTGAAGACATGCGTACCATCGACGTGCAGTACGCCTTAGTACACGGCGTCATCGTGCCCCCACGCGGGCAATGGAGATGAAGTGTCTTGCCCAAGGACACAACGTGGTTGCCGCAGGTGGGATTCGAACCGAGAACCTCTCGGCTTGCAGCCTGCACCTCTACCGACTGAGCCACCGCGCTCCCCACTACCATATGTTACTGTTTGACGAAATATTTGGAATGAGATTGTCTGTTTCGGAATTATTCCGTCAACGGGGTCAATTGCAAACAGCTTCATTTTTTTGTAGATTTTTAACACGAGTAGCAGAAGATGTTCCGTATCCATCTTAGTTCAAATCATAAACGAATTTGTTTAAATTACATAGAGAGTAATCGCTTAACTGGACTGGTCACGTGAAATAATTCATGAGAGGTGAGGGACGTTGTACAAACACGTTTGCGCGAATGCGCACGAGTGTTTTACAATATAGTCCCTCGCCTCGAAAGAATTATTTCACGTAAGCAGTCCAGTCAAGCGATTACTCTGTTTATTACTTTTCATTATTAACGATAATTATATTATTTAGCCCTTTACCTAACGCAACGGCAAAAACCGGCCAGCGTTATTCTCAAAAATCGCCACTTTTTTGTCTCTAAAACATAGAATATGACCCCTCATTGGAACAAGCTCATTGAGCTCGTTCCAATGAGGGGTCATAACCTATGTTTTTCAGACAAAAATGAAAATAATAGTTATTCAAGAATTTGTTTTTGCAAGTGTCGTCTGCTTTTCATTTTTCATGTCAGGTAATGGGTTAAAAAAAACAATGAAGTCCCCATTACATCCACGGCAAAGCGTCTTCGTTTGCGCGGACGGATACACGACCCAATTGTCGATTGCATGATTCACTTGAGAAGTTATCGTTTATAATCAAACCCAGAAATCCCAGTAAAACACACGTTGGAAAGTAATAAAAATCAGTTGGGGGCGCGGTGGCTCAGTAGGTAGAGGTGCAGGCTGCAAGCCGAGAGGTCCTTGGTTCGAACCTCACCTGCGGCAACCGCGTTGTGTCCTTGGGCAAGACACTTCATCCCCATTGCCCACGTGGGGGCACGGTGACGTCGTGTACTAAGGCGTACTGCACGTCGATGGTGCACTTGTCTTCAACCAATACTAACCCTGCTTGTGTGGAGTTAGTATGTTGGGGAGCTGACAGTTGCTCGCCGTTGCTCGGTGGTTCTCTCCGGGTACTCCGGCTTCCTCCACCCTCCATGGTCATGATTAGCCATTGTGCAAAAAGATGTGACCTGGAACCCCAATAAATAAATAAATAAAAATCAGTTTATAATTTGAACTAAGATGGATTGACATTAAGCTTGATGTGATTTATTATTTGTCCAGTGGCGTCGTGTGGTACACGCCGTCTTGTATATTTCACGATGTTGGTTTGGGGCTATGGGTATTTGAACACATACATTATTGTGATGAATTGTCGGTGACAGGATCTGAGATTTTCGGCTCGGGAATTTTATTCAACCGAAATGCGAATCGAAGCGTCTATGTTAAGCTCCGTACCACAGACCTCCGACCTGTTTACCGTCAATTCAACATAATGACTTATAATGGGGACGGAAGTAGTTTGGCGATTGATATTTACTTTACAAGTCGTTACTTTTTACCCCTTTGAACTCGAGTGGCATCTTCCATGCCAGTTCAATAGAAGCACTTGGAAGAGTCCATATTCATTATTTGTAGTAGACCAATCAATATTTTCAACGTGCAGCCCCGAGGCTGCTTTGAAAATATTAATTAGTCTACCCCACACATTTACTGAACAGCCATCCTATTCAATAACGCTATGACCTATCGTGTCCCTTTCCCTAATCTCTAACCACATCAAATTTGGTTCTAAATCAAACCTTAAACATGTGATTGGATTCATATGAGATTCAAACAGAAAAAATCTGATTCGCAGGGCCCTAGGTCTCATTTTAAAAGTTGACAGAAACAATATGTCAAGGTTCTATTCGATTCAAACAAAAAAAGGCTGATTCGCAGGGCCCTAGGTCTCATTTTAAAAGTTGACAGAAACAATATGTCAAGGTTCAAATAAAATAGTGATGAAATCCAAGTAACCATATTTGTTTTTCTTTAATTGTGAGTTGAAAAGGAATACAGGTGTATCCTGATAATCAGTCACTTTGTCAGTGAAAAATATTTAATTACCTGCAATAGTCAGTTAACCCTTTACCCAATGCAGAGGATATCAAAATTTATTATTTTAATTAGTGCGTTTTATAGGGACCTGTGAATTGCCGATTTGGATCGAATCGAATATCAAATTGAATTATGAAAACGAATCAAATTTCAGATCAGATTTCGAACCACACTCAGAATCGAATCACAGTTAATCAAAAGAATGTTTTTTTAAAAAAAATAATAATCCTGATTATTAACTCTTTGAAGTTTAGTATCTTCCGTGTCAGTTCAGTGGCAGCAATTACAAGAGTCCATATTCATTATCTGGGGAAGACCAATCAATATTTTCAACGTGCAGCCCCGGGGCTGCACGTTGAAAATATTGATTGGTCGGCCCCACACATTTACTGAGCAGCCATCCTATTTAGTGACGTTATGACGTATCATGTTCCTGGTCAGAAAAGCGGCCGCTAGGATTCAAAAAAGTTAATAAATATTACGAAACTCCATGCATTCGCTTCGGTGTCTCGTTAAAATATGGGTAATGCCTAGAATAAACCTCAGATAACCAAGTGGTGAACAACTGAAGCAAACCTGTATCTACTTTTGTGACACACAATTAGTAAATCTGAAATATAATACACAATTTTCATGAATATATGTTATCAATGTGATGAATGTCAACACAATTTGTCCCTACATCCCGATAAATTATGTCTTTTGATTGGTAAGAATGCCTTGGACAAATAGTCATAGCAAAGGGTGCACCCAACTTACAAGGTATATGAGAGCGTGGAACATTCAGGGTATAAGCGTACGCGAAACATCGGGGGGTGTATGGTTTAAATGAAAGCTTTCCCCCTTTGCTCGCATCGATATAAAAATCGAACCACAAAAACATGAAAATCGTCACAAATATCATCAGATTTCCGACAATCCGATCATATTTTGCTGTTATAAATTAAATAAGCGAATAATTAAATGAAGCAACTTGAGAAAAACAAAATAAGAGCAATTATCGTCCCCTCAGTTCCAATGTGTTCCATGTTGGCACACAGAACACACTGGAACTCGGGGGACGAAATGTAAACAAAATACTGTTCACTTGTTTCCTTAACGACCCAAGGGATGTAACGCTATCTGTTGTCTTCTGCGTTTGTAAAAAAAAGTTATTCACGAAGTTGGTCCCACTGATTACGGAACGTGAGAAAGGCGTCCACCAGTTTTTCTCCATTATGTGGCTATTGTGTTTCAAAAACTTTATCTCAGTCAACATGTATGGAATATGGAGATTTAACACCTGGATGTCTAATTTAAACACCTCGCCTGCGGCTCGGTGTTTAAAAACTGGAGGTCCATTGGCAGAAACATTGCCTGTGTTTGCTATGAGTAACCAGGAGAAACTGCCGTGCTGTGGATGCCATTCGATATGGCAATTGCGCGCAATTCCTACCTGCAATTAAACCTAGATAAGTGCACAGTTCGTGACAGGACTTTTAGTTTTAACTGTATGGCAGAAATGATCGACAAGGTGACGAAATCATCTCTGCCGCAAACTTGCGAAGGTCTGATTCGCGACTCGTGGATTATATGAGGATCATAATGTTAATGATTTGCTAGAGACAAGATTTTAACACTTTTACAACTAAAAGTAACCTTTTACTGAATGCGTTCCGAAGCACAACATGACAAATAAGCTTGACGACCCAACCCAACAAATATTTCGCCTCCGTCCCAATTCGACACGCTGGTTTGTTCTCCAGTGTGGTTCGACCCTGAAGCTCGACGGGACGAACGAAGTCCGATCCGCATTTTGAAAAAAACGGATTAACATTACTATGTATACTTATCCACTTGTCTCTAACTTGTGTCAATAATTCAACTCGACGTGTGTCTGGAATGTCTGAAACAAAAATATTGATTTTGAGCATGTAATTTATATTTTATCGTCATTTTATTTTAGCCGAATGGAGAATGCCGGCATGCAACCGAAGTCATTTCAAAGATTGTTTCAAAGTAGCACAAGGTTTGTTATACTTCATTTCTATAATAAGTAATTATATTATGCACCTTGATGTATTTGAAACCTTGTTACACGCTATAGATGACAGTGTTAATGTATGCATTTTAACCTTTGTTAACCCTTTACCCAACGTAACGGCCAAAACCGGCCAGCGCGATTCTCAAAAATCGCCAATGAATTTTTAATATTTTTTCATTTTTTGTCTCAAAAACATAGGTTATGACCCCTCGTTGGAACGGGCTCGTCGAGCTCGTTCCAACGAGGGGTCATAACCTATGTTTTTGAGACAAAAAATTAGTTATTCAGGATTTTTTTTTGCAAGTGTCGTCTGCTTTTCATGTTAGGTAAAGGGTTAACTATTTTGACTGTTCTTTGAGCTAACGAAGGGCCACAATAATAGAGTGAACTGTCCCTTTCCAACTTTATCTACTCACCGCGTAAAATGTCTTGATCCTTTTGTTTAAGGGACACTTTTATTTCCTGGATACTTAAACGTTAACCCTCATCCGAACAAAGGGGGGTCCAGACATACCCCCCTGACGATCACCCCTCCACCAATATCTAAAACTCTTGCCCCCAAGACTAGCATTTTATGACTTTTCTAATCTTGTTCCATATAAACGATGAGTGAAAGAAAAAGTCCAAAACGCTACTCCGCTCAGGAGGCTCTACGGATTATACTGTCTGAGGAACATGAAAGTGGCAGCGAAGTGTCAGATGATGACATTGATAGCATCGAGACTGGGGAGGAAACTATTGGAGTTGCAGTGTCTGAGCAAGATTTCGAAATAGAAGATAGTGTAGAAGAAATGTCTAGTGATGAGATCGCCTACAACAGTGAAGAAGATAGTGATTTATCGGTAGATCATGACAGTAATAACACCAGACAGTCTCATAGCAATCAGGATCATAGCATTCAGGCTCATGGTAGGGGCTTGTATACATCCACGTCAGGGTATATTTGGCAGACAGCAGCAGATGGTAGAATGTAATAGACCCATTTGTCTAACCCATGCTATCAATTTCATCAAATACAATTGTACTCTCCGCCAGGAAGAGTCAGACTAGTTGACTAGATGGTGTGATGGTGTATGTTCAGAAATAATCTACTACCCTCCCAATATTACAGTACCACTGGAAATAAGTTGCCATATAATCGCAAAATAATGTTATCCGTAACAGCGCTTCAATGATAGCACTGGCCTTTGGCACCATTTTTTAGAAAGCTCTCTCGGAGAGCTTCCCAAGAAACGGTGCACAAGACTAGTGTTATCAATGAAAGCAAATGATGATAAATTGATTTGCGTGTGTATGACAACTTATTTCCAGCAATACTGTATATGACTTTGGAGTGTAAAAACTGATCGCAAGCAGAGAGTTTTTCTTTTCTTTTCATAGTGTATGTTAAATACAATAAACAGAATTTTGAAAAATAATGAAAAATCATGTCTACATGTGTTTTATGTTCAAGATTTATGGAGGGGTCTGATTGGACCCCCCCCCCCCCCCCCCTTGTTCAAATTGAGTTGTAAGTTTCTTGTTCGGGTGAGGGTTAAAGATGTACTCAATGTATCTTAATGAGAAGGGTGGGATGAGGTGGTCCTCCACCTATCTAGGATATATACTGCTAAGTATGCTTGACGTAAAATGAAGTGGGAGCAGACATTTATTTTATCACCTATTTCACTTAGCCTTGCTATGCCACTGGCTTTAGCCTTTGTTGTTGTTTATTTATCGGTAAAAACTGAGGTTGTGCCATAATGAGAGACGCAACCTCTCGATGACCACAAATACGTTTAAGTTGCTTTACTGAAAGATGCAGATAAATAAACTAAGAATGCGATTGAAATTAATTTCTCCATTTTTTGTATCGCTGTTTACCTGTAGCTGCAACATGCCCGTAGCATGAAATGCATGTTTCTGTCCCACTGAACACATTTCGAGGTCTGTCTCCACCACGTGGTCATGACTCCCACATTGGGCATGTGCTATCACATAACATTACGTCACGCTCGTGCGCGAAGCACTATGTTGAATGCTGTCACATGTATACCAGCCGCCATCATATTTTCAATCGCCACCTTGATTAGGGTCGCCATTTTGCTTTGGTTCCCATCTTAAACGTATTGGCTGTTTTTATCAGCACACGGGCTAAGCATACAAGTCATCACTGACGCCCAACATCACGCTGGAATACTCTTTTATTCGACACTCGTCCGCCGTTCGAAAAAAAATATCCCCGGCGAACCTGTGGTAATCCGAAACCTCTGAATGCGCCCACTAAACGTGTGTCGCTCCCAAATATACGACAGTGATGGTTCACCCAAATACAAGTTTTCACAAGTCAAATCGTAGAATTATGAACACACTGACAGGGCATTCTTCCGGATCATCGACTTTCCTGAAAATATTTATATTTTTTATAAAATATTTATTTTTTAAAACTATTTTCTATTACAGATTTTGTTTTTACGCACGATGCGTGGTCTCCATAGAAATAAGTTAACCCTTCACCTAACTTGAAAAGCAGACGACACTTGCAAAAAAAATTCTTGAAAAGCTAATTTTTTTTCAGTTTTGTCTCAAAAACATAGGTTATGATCCCCCATTGCAACGAGCGCGACAAGCTCGTTCCAAAGAGGGGTCATAACCTATGTTTTTGAGACCAAAAAATTGATGAAAATTAATTGGCGACTTTTGAGAATAGCGCTGGCCGGTTTTGGTCGTTACTTTGGGTAAAGGGTTAAGTTAGCAGATTCTTTCTGCAAAGTCGGATAGTTTTCAAAATTGATCAGTAATGTAATCTTAAACCCGCTCTATATTTATCTTAAGAATAAAATGGTTTTGTGGAAAAATAATGGAATAAATAAATAAAATACATGAAGTAATTTCTGATTGATGTTTAAGACGTAATAGTTATTCTACACATATGCACAATCGCTTACATTTCATGTCTCCAATGTGATGTGCTTACGTAATATCGACATTATTATGTACCAAACAGTAGGTGGAGAGTGGATTGTAACTAAATCACCCGCAGAGTGGAGTTATAACCCAACGTATCACTTTCAAATTCCGTACACATGGACAAAAAAAAAACACAAGCAATGTTTCAACCAATGGACCTCGGTGTTTAACTGGAACTTTGCTTGTGCTCATTATGTTTTGCAATGGGGGCGCGGTGGCTCAGTTGATTGAGGTGCAGGCTGCAAGCCGAGAGGTCCTCGGTTCGAATACCACCTGCGGCAACCGCATTGTGCCCTTGGGCAAGACACTTCATCCCATTGCCCACGAGGGGGCACGGATGCGTTGTGTACTAAGGTGTACTGCACGTCGATGGTGCACCTGTCTTCAACCAATGCTAACCCTGCTTGTGTGGAGTTAGTATGCTGGGAAGTCGACAGTTGCTCGCCCATGCCCGGTGGTTCTCTCCGGATACGCGGGCTTCCTCCACCCGTAAAACTTTCGCGGTCATGATTTGCAATTGTGCAGAAATATGTGATCTTAACCCTTTACCCAAAGTAACGGCCAAAACCGGCCAGCGCTATTCTAAAAAAATCGCCAATTAATTTTCATTATATTTTCATTTTATGTGTTGTGTCAAAAATATAGGTTATAACCGCCTCTTTGGAACGAGCTCGTCGAGCTCGTTCCAATGAGGGGGTCATAACCTCTGTTTTTGAGACAAGAATTTATTTTTGCAAGTGTCGTCTGCTTTTCATGTTTGGTAAAGGTTTAAGCACCTATAAATAATAATAATAATGTGCTTTGCAACAAATTTGCAGTTATTGCTTCGGTGAATGATTTAGTGATACTACATTATCCATGTACCATATGTATTAATTATCTAGATTATATTTCTATGTGTTTATTTTAGTCGAGAGCCAAACACAACATTCAAAAAGGAAGTTCAGTGGATATGACACATGCCCGCCTTTGTGTACGTCGACATTCTACGAGACGTCTATATCAACAAGTTTATACCCATCTGACCAAACAGCTGATATTATGGATAAACTGTATAACGAAGATCATGCCTACTCCGATGTCTTCAAGGAGAGTTTGAGGTAAGGCAACATAATTTAATAACCTTACTATGGTCATAACGCGTAGACTAACGGGCATATCGACGTGCTATTTGTGCGCATTTCATGACAGGACTTCTAGTTTAACTGTACGCTGCACGATAAACTATCGAAGAAACTACGGAAAGATAGAACTCGTATCCTATACAGTGAAGATATAGAAATTTTGACTTTCACGGTATCAATCAACATGGCAGCTTTCAAAGCATCACTTCAAGGTGAATACGAGTCGAATTATTACTGGAAATGATCAGTTTGTTCATAAAACATATAATGAAAAAAAACAATATAATGAAAACAAAATCTAGTGCTTTTTGAGTGGATACCGATCATTTCCAGCAATAATTCAACATTTATTCACCTTGAATTGATGCATGAAACCCGCAAGTTCAAACATGGCCTGAAAGTCGGGTGATATAAGTTTTTTGGTTTGGTACGTCCTTTCAAAGGACGTACCAAACCAAAAACTTATATTACGAACTTTCAGGTCATGTTTGGACTTAAAACCCGCATTTTATTTTTTTACTATACGATAAACGATAGATTATCGAAGATATTGCGGAAAGATAGAAATCGTATCCCCCATTGTGAAGATACCGAAATTTTCAGTTTCACAGTATCGATCAAAATGGCGGCTTTCAACGCATCACTTTCCGGTGAATACAAGTCAAATTATCACTGGAAATGATCAGTTTGTTCTAAAAACGTATAATGAAAAGTAAATCTAGTGCTAGCAATAATTTAACAGGCATTCACCTTGAATTGATGCATGAAACCCGCTAGTCCAAACATGACCTGGAAGTCGGTAATGTTAAGTTTGTGGTTTGGTACGTCCTTTCAAACGACGTACCAAACCAAAAACTTATATTACTAATTTTCAGGCCATGTTTGGACTAGAAACCCGCTAGCTGTATTCAATTGCAAAACGCTATCTATTCCGAGTATCAATCAAATTACTTCCGCGTATCAATGATTCAATTCGCTGTTTACTCTCATGCATCAATTCAAGGTTGATACGAGAGGAATTATCAGATTCTTATAAAAAGCGTATAATAAAAAGAAAATCTAGCGTTTTAGAGGATATCTAATGTTTTTTCAGTGGATATCGAAAATTATCTCACTTGTGACCGAGACAAATTGTTATTTTCGCTCGTGCAAACGCTCTCGAAAAATGGAATTATCAGATTCTTATGAAAGTCGGGTAATATAAGTTTTTTGGTTTGGTACGTCCTTTCAAAAGACGTATTAAACCAAACACTTCTATTACGGAGTTTCAGGCCATGTTTGCACAAGACATCCGCCAACTGAATCAGATAGCAAGACGCTGTCCTTATCAAGACGTTTATCTATCAAATCACTTCCGCGTATCAATGATTCAATGCGCTGTTTACTTTCATGCATCAGTTCAAGGTGAAAACGAGTGGAATTATCAGATTCTTATAAAAAGCTAGTGCTCAAACGACTAGTGAATTCCAAAGTCGACTAGTCAATACCCAAAAGTCAAGTCGACTTCGACTAGTTATTGGTGATAACTTGTCTCCTTATAACAGTGTTGGTGTTCTGGTAGAGTGCTGAAAGTCCAAATTTGGCTTCACTTGGGCATTCATATACAGCAACTTACTGGAACATTATTTTGTTAATGTGCTTCTAATTATGCTAAGAGTGAAATTATATAGTCTTTTTTAATTTGCCTTGTTGCGATTTATGGGAGAGTGCCTATAGGCACTCTCCCATAAATTGCAACAAGGCAAATTAATAACATATCCTGATAGCCCAAAATAATTCAGCACTCTACTAGTACCAGTTAAAACAAACTACTGTCACTAATATTAGATGGCAATAGATGTATACATTGATTGCCCAATATTGCTGTTCAAACTGTCTGACAGTGGCACAGAAGGGATACTATTTATCTAAAAGCTTGAACTCCTCCGACTAGTCGACTGCACAATTGAGAGTCGACTACTGGTTTGCCCAGAGTCGACTTCGACTAGTCGACTAATCGTTGGGGTACTATAAAAAGCGTTCAATAAAAATACAATCTAGTGTTTTGGAATGGATACCGAAAAATAACTCAATTGTGACCGAGAGAAAGGGTCACTTTCGCTCGCGCAAGACCTCGCAAAAAATAAGCATTTGTCTCGGTCACTGATGAGATAATTTTCGGTATCCACTCAAAAACACTAGATATCCTTTATGTATTACACGACTAAACGCATGCGTGGACAACACAACCCAAGCGTGTATCACGACCAGTGCACGACGACTCTACTGTACGCCCTTTGTAAATGCATTTTTGACTAACCATTTCCCGTCCGTCGTCCGTCCATGCGTCGACCGGTGTTAACTTTACATTCCCAGAAACCATTGGACCGAACTGAACCAAATTTGATGTTCATGCTCCTTATCATAAGACAATTCAAGTATGTTGAAATAAAGCTGCCACGCTCCATATGAAGGGGATATAGGGGAAAATGCTCTAAAATTTAAAAACAAAATCTTCCAATGAACCAGTGGGTACATACAATGACTTGATATTTGGTATGGAGCTTCCTTTTGAGGTTTAAAATCAAGTTTGTCCATACGAAGTTCATGGAGCAATATTTGCCTTGTACTGGCGGGGGGGGGGGGGGGGGGGGGGGGGGACTTTGACCCCTGCACATAATTTATATTTTCTAAACCGATGGTCCGATTTTAACCAAATTCGGTATGTCGTATTTTTGAGTTATAAGTGCTTGATTCCTGCAAAAAAATATCCCGATTCAGCATATTGGCAAAAATTGAAAAACAATTCATCTCCAGGACCACTGATCAGAATCGTTCGATATTTAGTATACAATATTCATAGAGGGTAAGATACAAGTGGGTACAAAGTAAGCCCCCTCGTTTCATATTTGAGCTCAATACAGTAACCAGAATCTTATCTTAGGGCAGTATGGGGAATAAACTTTAACCCTTTACCCAACGTAACGGCCAAAACCGGCCAGCGCTATTCACAAAAATCGTCAATTAATTTTCATTATTTTTTCATTTTTTGTCTCAAAAACATAGGTTATGACCCCTCATTGGAACGAGCTCTACGAGCTCGTTCCAATGAGGGGTCATAACCTATGTTTTTGAGACAAATAATGAAAAAAATTAGTTATTCAAGAATTATTTTTGCAAGTGTCGTCTGCTTTTCATGTTAGGTAAAGGGTTAAAAATCTTCTCCTTGAGAACCACTAGTCAGACTATTTTAATATTTAGTGTGCATCATTGTTACGAGGGTCAGATTCAAAGTGGTTCGAACCAAGTACCTCAGTTAATATTTGGGATTCCTATGGGGCCACAATTTTAACTTTGTTCAAATCGGGTACCTAGGTTAACATTTGAGTCCTCTACAGGATCCCAAAGTTTAACTTCGTGCTGTATGAGGAACGTTCTTTAAAAATCTGCTTCAGATTCACCAGTCAGAATCCTTTCATATAGCCCGAATTTTAACTTTGTGCAATATGAGGGAATGACTTTAAAAACTTCTTCTCCAGAACCATCAATTAGAATTTTAATGTTTGGTATTCAACATCTCTAGGCGGTCCGATTCAAGTTTGTTCAGTTCAGGTCTCTGGTTTAATATTTGGACACCCTTTGCTGGGGATGGGAGGTGGGGGGGGGGGGGTGGTCACGTTTGTTCAAATTCATTCCTTAGTGTTTTTCCATAAAATGTGCATTTCAAACTGCCGTGACATAACAAACCTTGGAAATTTGGCAGTGCTTGTCTGCAGCTGATAGAATTGGAAGCAGTCAGGAAGACTTATGATAACAATCACCTGACATGGACACCAGATTTATGATTAGATTAGTTTTATGACTTTTTTCCTCTGCAGTGTTGATGAACCATGATTAACTGAATGTGACCCAAAATACTTCCCTTAGCCACTCTGTAAAGTGAGCAATTAAGGCCCCTTGATGCCTCTTGTTTATCTACTACCCCACGAGAGTAGTCAACCAAGAGCAAAAATGAAGATTATCAGTTTTCCTGGAAGATTGTGGCACTTGAATGCATGTCTTTACAAATGTGAAATCACAGTGACCAACAACTATGTTTTATAAATTGTTCCTGGCAGTCCATTTTCCAATCACCCGTCTTCAAACTATTTATGTACGGGAGATAGGTAATTCTATGTTTACCATTCTGAATGGAAAGTTAGAAACGAAAACTCAGAATTAATCCGTAACCAAACACACACAATAAATAAAACAGTTTGTAATTTTTATTAGTTGTGATAGTTTCTTCACAAAAATTTAACAAGCTCTATCATGTAATAACTAACTGGAATGAGCTTGACAAGTGCGTATCAAGTTGGAATTTTGGATTTTCTTTTCAAAGGACATGCTACCACATCTTGTGAAGAACAACTCGGCGAGCTCCTCCGATCATAGCATTATCGCGCAGTATTTCAGCGTCCATATCGAACATCATGACTGTTAACATTAGAAAAGAGATCACAAGTTTGTAAGAGTTGAAAATACCAAGTTCAATTGAGAAAAAATTGCTATTTGTCTAAGATCTACATATAGTACAGTTAAAACTAGAATTCCTGCCATGAAATGTGCACAAATAGCACATCGATCTGCGCCTTAATCTACGCGTTATGACCATAGTAAGGCTATCAAATTCTGCACATAGGGCCTGTGCACAAGCAACGTTTCAGCCAATGGACCTCCGCATAACCCGGAGGTCCATTGGTAGAACCATTGCCTGTGTTTGCTATGAATAACCAAAAGAACCCGCCGTACTTTGGATGACATTCGACATGGCAATTGCGCGCAATTCCTACGCACCATTAAGCGCCTTGATAGCGCACACTTCGTGACAGGACTTCCAGTTTTAACTGTAATTAGCGCGAACGAAAAATAGATAAGCTTATGTGTTGTAAGTTGTTGGGCCAGTTTTTGACATGACTTCAAACGAAGCGGGTGATCCAACCAATGCGAAACCCAACATACCTAAGTGAGAAAATTCATTTATACCTCGCCCACCGCCTTCTTTATTCGTAATAACCATACATGGTCACCCGCATTTTCTCGAAAAAACAAACCAACACAGAATACTAGAACTAGTAATAAAATCACTATAGAAACAACCAGGCTTTCCTAACAGTGAAAATCCACTGCTCCCAGTTTTGATTGGATTGAATTTTGATTGTCGGTCCAAAAATTAAGACTGCGTGATAAATTAATTTCCGTATCACTTTGCTATTGTTTTGAAAGTAAACAGTTTTATTACCATTTTGCCGTGATAACTTGACTGGTTCCAACAATGCTATATACATATATACTATTCAAACAAAGTAAGGGATGTTTGATAAGAGTGAGATATGTGAAGAAATATATTTATATGTTCATCAACAAGACAGTTCAAGCATTGCACTTTGACATCTGGTGAAAGGTTTCAGCGGTAGTGGGTGTCTGACAAGCACCCATTACACGCACTGCGCGGTAGAAGACATGGACGGTCAGTCAAAGAATTTACCACATGCAGTCCAAGACCTCAGTACCTTGTAAATTCTCCTCGGTTCGCAAGACAAGTGCGGATCCGACGTGGTATACTCCTCACCAAACGTGCAATATTCATTCTTCAGGCAGTGCAGCGGCGAGTTCCCTAACATTGGCAGGGAGCTGTTGGCGTTGTCGTAGGCACCTGCCAAGCATATCACAGATGTGCGCAACTGGTGAAAGGTCTGGCTTAGTGCTGGCCAAGGCAGTGTAGTGATGTTCTGCTCCGGGAGGAACTCTGTAGCGACACGAGCCCTGTGTGCTCTAGCATTGTCATCTTGAAAATGAATTGACGACCGTGACGTCGCGGAAATGGCACCATATGAGATGCTAACATGTTGTCACGGTAGTACTTCCCTGTGACACGCCCTTGGATCACATGTAATGATGTTCTGCTTGTCATGGTTATGCCTCCCCACACCATAACCGACCCACCACCTATCGCCTGTCGTGGAAGTCGTGAGTGAACCTCGATTCCTCGACAACATGACGTTGCTCCATCGACGATTGACCCAGCGCTGTCGTGCTCCACACCAATTAAGCCTTGATGCGATGTGACGTTCAGCCAAACGTGGAATTATTCGAGGTCGTCGAGCGTACAAATTGCAGCTGTTTAGGCGCTTTCGGATAGTCTGACCACTGATTCGCACATCTGTCGCTCGGTGCAGCTGCTGTCCCGTGTCTGAGGCACTTTGATGGCGGTTACGTAAAGATGTGGTTCGGATGAAACGATCCTGGTTAGCAGTTGTCGCCCTTGGACGATCTGACCATCGTCTGTCATCAACATTGCCTGTCTGATGGTATCGTGATCACAACCTG
Organism: Pictodentalium vernedei; assembly: GCA_031216915.1. Classification (NCBI taxonomy): domain Eukaryota; kingdom Metazoa; phylum Mollusca; class Scaphopoda; order Dentaliida; family Dentaliidae; genus Pictodentalium; species Pictodentalium vernedei. The sequence goes on from CM062297.1 coordinate 57,708,760, forward strand.
CTAATCACCGATTGAGTAACGTTGAGAATTTGAGCCACTGCAGTCTGTCTGTTGCCAACTTCCAACATTCCAACGGCACGTAAACGTTCGTCGCGTGTCAGTCTTCGAATACCTCACAAGTTACTTTTCGACAAGAAACAAGTGATGCACGAGTTTATAGGAAGAAAAGAACAATGAGACCTCCGAAAAAGCCCGTCCAGTACAAATCAAATTTTCAAAACGTACCCCACAGACATTAACACTCGATCGTGCGAAAACAACCTGCACGAAGTTTTCGTGGACCGGCGACATTCATGATCCATTCTAAACTTGGTTAGATATTGATGTGTCTTTTCACGCGTATCCAATACCATTTTCCGAAAACATCAACCTCATTTTGGATATCCCCTACTTTTTTTTAATAGTTTTTCAATCACTGCCAAACATCAATACATCGAGCGAACAGCCCCTAACTATTCAATAAGTATGCCAATCGTTATTCAAACTTTGAATACATGTTCGTGGGTAGAAGTGCAGCTGCTAACCGAAGGAATAATCGCCACGAACAATAGGTGTGCATTATTTATAAGAGTGACTCGACATTATTAACCCTGTGGACTCTGGTCGTATCTTCCATGCCAGTTCAATGGCAGCAATCAGAAGAGTCCATATTCATTATTTAGGGTAGACCAATCAATATTTCCAATGTACAGCCTCGGGACTGCACGTTGATAATATTGATTGATCTACCCCACATATTTACTGAACAGCCATCCTATGTAATGACGTTATGACGCATCGTGTCCCTTGCAGGAAAAAAGGCCACTTACGCTCAAAGGGTTAAAGAATGACCAGGCATCCTGATAAATAATACAAGTTGTTGTTCTAATACAAATCTTCAACTCGACATTGTCGAATTGCTTACCTCTCGTTTTTAATGAAACGCTTAAGCTCAGTCTGCTATTGCAGTTAAAACTGTAAGTCCTGTCATGAAATGCGCGCCAATAGCACGTCGATCTGCGCGTTAATCTACGCGTTATGACCATAGTAAGGCTTCAAATTCTGTACATGTGGCCTGTGCACAAGCAATGTTTCAGCCAGTGGACCTCCGGGTAACCCGGAGGTCCATTGGCAGAAACATTGCCTGTGTTTTCTATGAGTAAGCAGGAGAACCTACCGTGTTTTGGATGCCATTCGATATGACAACTGCGCGCAATTCCTACGCGCAATTAAGCCTAGATAAGCGCACAGTTAGTGACAGGACTTCTACTTTTAACTGTATCTCCCGTGAGTTATCCCAAACGAATTATTCGCATTTTCAATTTTTATTCTTCCCAATGTGCAAAATTTATTAACTGATCGAATACCTCTCGTCTTGTGTATTATCGTGTACCAACTGACAAGCATGGCGGCATATGGACACATTAAAGCGTAAATAAAATATACAGTTATCAGTTCTCAGATCCAGTATAGGTTCTTCTAGCATTTATTGTCCCGGATGACAAAAAAAAAGTTTAATCAAATCGTACTCGCTCATTTCCAAAACAACTGTTTGTGATATGTGTATTTTGTACCTAATAGCGTCCTCATAATGCATTACTTCGTTGGGATCTATTGAAAAGTTCCCCTTGACTATCCCCAACAGACGGCCATCCGAGTCGTTTTCCTTCGAATATTTTCACTAGAATTTTTTCTTGGTATCTGTCATCTTCATTGTCTCACAACACGTATAGTTGAGGTAGAAATTCCACATCAATAATGTTGAAAGTAAAGAAAGAGTGGGTGTAATTTCTGCTATATTCACATACAAGTAATTAATTCCAGTTTTACTTGTCACTAACTTTGCTGAAAGCAAATTTGAAGTTCACAAGCAATGTCGATGATGAGCTCACGGATGCTAGTGGCTAGCCCTGTTGCAGTGCCCCGTACAGTAATTATCGCACCCGTTTCTGATTTTGAACAAAAATGCTTTCTGGGTAATATTTCAACTACATCATCATTGCATGCCTTCGATGAAGACATGCCTTGAAGATGTCGATAAAATATTTTCTCAGTCGGGTCTTCAAGGCGGCTTCATTCGGTTCGAAACGCGAGCAATACGAGCGCAGCAGCCTTGGAGGCTTGGTCGGGCTTAGAATGCTCTTCTAAGTAACCGGCGTGCTGGAGAGTGTCATAGCCCTACCCATTTCCAGAACAAATGGTGGCATCAGATGGCAGACACTGCTTAAATATTCACATGCTGAATTTGTAAAAGAGTATACAATCGGATCAGCATTTTGATTTTATCCAGTTATATTGCCATGTTGGAAATCGGTATAACAGTTATAGAAAATCTGTGAAATCCAAATTTCGACTGGATAGCCAAACACAAAAAGAAAACAAAATATGGCGGCCTCAACCAGCCTATACTGATCCACTTGAACTCCTAAATATGCGTATAAAAATAACAAAATATGGAGGACTGTCCCAGCCTGTACTGATCCACTCAAACTCCTAAATATGCGTATAAAAATAACCTTTCGCATCTCGCTTCTTTCTCCAGAGAATCGCGAGTCGCGCGACTCAGTAGAGCGTGAACCGAAACGAGAAAAGTTCGTTTTGATTGAAGGACTAATCTCGCTATTACACGCTAAAAACTAAAGTGTTAAAAACTACACTCGAAGTGCTGTATTTAACACTTACTAAGTGCCGAACTAGCACTTTGTTCAAGTGTAGAGATCCCAGAACTTGACAGGTGTTACAATAATACCACTTGACAAGTGTAATGTCGCGACACTTGAAAAGAAACAACGCAGATGACGCGGATCAGGCTCGAACTCTCGAGCCTGATCCGCGTCATCTGCGTTGTTTCCTTTTAATTATGTACCCACCAAGCGCAAATCAAATTATGGACGATTCTGGAAGAACCATCAATGCTAGACACATGGGAAGTGCCATCCATTCGAGTTTCAGATGTCTGACGATTGTAATGTCTAAGTACTTAAAGCATTGCACTTTGAGCGTTAAAATCAAACCCTAAGAGTTAGAATGGGTTTAACACCTTGAAAGTGTCAGTTTTAACACTTTAGTTTTTAGTGTGTACCTGAAATGTTGCTAAATGATTTGGAGTGAGAACATTTTCCCAAGATGTGCATACTCTCAGACAGCGGTAGAGAAAACCTGGTTCTTTCGGTGCTCGGATTCAGCAAACCTATCGTCTTGCTTGGCAATCACTTTACTTTGCGATGCGATGAAATATTGTGAACATTTTCTTTCCTCAAGCATCTCTAATGTGAAGTAATTACACAGAACAACACTCGTGTATGAATGGGGTAATCGATGGCACGAGTGCCAGTGTGTAAGGGTAAAACTAAAGTCCACAGGCCTCGGGTTTTATCCTTCCGTGATGGCATAAGTCGTTCTCTGTTTATTACACACATCCACGTCTAAAAAAGCAATTATTAGAAGGACACTCAGCAATTCATCTGACAACTATCAACAATAATAACACATTTTATCGCAAACCAAATTTGCGAAGGAAACCCGTGTTACTATTTCCTCTCCTTAGTTCCAATGTGTTCTATGTGCCTACTGGCACATAGGACACATTGGAACCCAGGGGACGATTTTCAGCTATCGCTAGCTATTCAAATTGTTATCCCGTTGCACGATTTGTATAAAATTCCAGTTTAGAATTAGAAGAAAATTCCATTTAAAAATAGGCCGGCAACGATTTCCGTTCAGCACAAATGTGCGGAACAGATGTACATTATCCACCTGGTCGAGTGTTGCTGTGGATGAGGATCTCATATAACAGGCGTATAATAAACAACGATACTTGTAAGCAAACCAAAGGGTTCTGTACAGAGAATACGAATATAACAATAACATGATTTTGAAGGGCATTACAGTGTATTAACGGCTCAACAGAAATGGTTAACAGCCCAAGAGTTTATTAGCGGCCCGCGACGAAGTCGAGGGCCGCTAATAAGCTCAAGGGCTGTTAACCATTTCTGTTGAGCCGTTGATACACTGTAATGCCCGACAAAGTCATGTTATTTCTATTATTGCCACTTTCGTACATCGGGTACATTAGAATTAAATTATATGGAAAATAAGATAAATAAATGAAGTTTGACATTTTAGAATTAAATAAACAGCGACACTCTCGTCTAATTTGTTAACAAACAAACCGGGTAACATGACTATCGTCTGATCAGTCTACGGCGAAATTTGGGAAGGTAGATGAAGAAATATATCTTCGAAATGCGAACTTTAGGCAAGGAGTTTATTCATCAAAGATGTCATCACTTACTTTGTGCGTATCGCTTCCTATATTTGATACATTATCTATCCGTGACACAAGGGGAGACACTTGAAACAAATGTGTTAATTGTGTTTACTAATTAAAAAAATCCGAATTGAATTTCGATCCCAATGGAAATGTGGGAAAAATATTGTTGATCGGCTGAGAGATGTGACGTCATTGTCTATATTTAGACATGTCGAGCTGTTTTTGACGTATTGGGCTGTTATAGTCAATAACGGCCCAACACGTCACATAACGTGTACTTGTTAAGCATTACGAGGTTTCAACGCCCGGTAAAACATTGTTAATGTGCTAGGAATGCCCGCAAAAGTGGTAACAATTATTATTTAGTTTGCATGGGTTAAGTGTAGAACAAATTGAAACGGAAACATCAAAACGACAGTATTTTCGTCCACATCCCTTTTACAACTAGACTGGCATTTCTCCCAATCATTCACAAAAGACATGGATCTGTCGTAGGTTTCGGACAAAAGATAGCAGTTGTTCGGAAGGCGGCTTTTGAAATGGATTGCATAGCAAACGCCATTTTATACTATTTTTGAAACATACAAATATACACATTTATATAGCCCCAAAATTATAGTTCAGAAGATATAGAATCATATTTTAAGGCACTGTACATGTTACTGAGCTCATGCAAATATACAAACGGAATATATACAGTATCTTACAGTCCAGAACATCAATTATAGGCTTTTTGAAACAAATATGTTTTGAGATCTTTCTTGAAAAGGTTGACATTTGACAGTCTTTTTAGGTTGTCTGGTAAATTACTCCACAAGTGAGGGCCAGTAAATGAGAATGACCTATCTCTAAATGTCTTACACCTATGTTTTGGAACATTTAGCAGCATTTTACCATCGGACCTCAGGTAGTATTGACACACATTCTTGGTATTAAGGAGTTCTTCTAAGTAGGCTGGTGACATGTTGTTTTGTGTCTTAAAAACTAATAAATAAGTTTTGAAAATTATTCTGTACTTGACTGGCAGCCATTGCATATCCCTCAGAACTGGAGTGATGTGTTGAGATCGTGATACCCTACAAACCACTCGGGGGTGATGCATTTAGTACCATCTGCAGGCGAGAGTACTGATATTGTGGAAGGTTGAATAGTAGGGCATTACAATAATCCAAAGGTGAAGTTACAAAGGCATGAACTAATGTTTTTGTTGAGTCTCTGGTGAGGAACTGTCTTATCTGTTTAACTTTGTATAGACCTCTGATAACACATGATAAATTATTGTGTATTAGTAGTAGTGTATGCACGTTTGAGTCCTCATTGGCAGGATCTCATTGCAGGATATCATGTGACGTCATAGTCACGTGACCCAGTGGCGCCATGTTGTGTTGTTATGGTAACCCGCGTGAGCGGCCATCTTGTGACGTCATCTCCATAGTGATACGTGGTGTTAGTGCGCATGCGCAGCGCGTGTTGTTAGGGTGATACGTGTTTCCGTCGTCCATTTTGTATACTGGAGGCCTCCATCTTGGTTTCTATGGTAGCGCGTGATTGCTTTGCTACCAATGGCTTCTAACAAGACAGGGTATGTTAAGAGGGTGTGTTCGATTCAATCGGAGTAAATCTAATTACCACAAACAACCCGACAATCCCTCCAAATCACCAAAATCCACCAAAAATCACCGAAATTGACTTTATTTTCCCAATTTATCGGCTTATCACGTAGTGCTATAGTACTAAGGGTGTACTGGGGGTGCGTTCGATTGAACAGGAGTAATGTTCTGGCTCGGATTCTTTCAGAATTCCTTTTTGGATCCCTATCCCATGACGTTTTTCCCATTAAGACACGTTCCTTTGGTCATTACCCAGAATTCTCTGCTTCTATCTATATATGCAATAGTTTACGTCTATCTGGCCATGTTCCTTTGTTCTAGAGTATACTCCAGTAACGTAGAAGAGCCTATTAGTTGGAACAGCTTTGCTTATTATCACTATATTTAGCAATTTCTGGTCTATTCTTGTTAGTTCTGACCCTATTCCGTGTACTCTTGTTGTTTCATTTATTTAGATCATTTATATAAATTATAACTAGCCAATCAGATTGCTTGATTTCCCATTACCTGTATGCAGAGTTATCTCCCCTTATTACAACGAAGTTGTATCAGATTCTCATCACATCTATATCCAATGGCAATATCCCCGGGCACCCCAATTTCGGCACCCCTTTTTGAAAAACATATGACCTTCGGCACCCCTTTTTTGTCATGTGCTTATGTGAAAAAGCACAATGTGACACAATATGCCCTATCTCATTGGCACATACGGGTATTTGAGGATACCTATAGCCTAGTATTGTATTATTTGAGGATACCTATCTAGGATACCTTCTGGAGAATCCCTTTTTGTCATATGTGCTTATGTGAAAAAGCACAATGTGACACAATGTGACCTAGCACATAAGCACATGCTTTATGTGCCGATATGTGCTTATGTGAAAAAACACAATGTGACACAATGTGCCCTATCACATAGACACATACGACCAAAATGGGATCCCATAGCCACAGGCGTTTTCGAAAAAGGGATTCCACAAATGGGATTCCAAAAAAGGGATTCCACAAATGGGATTCCGTTTCCATCTTGTCGCCAAAGCTCCAAGGCCACTACAGGTATATGGTCTATCTCTCCTATAATTAGCTTCAACAACAGTCTTGGTCCATTGCGGCCTTGTTATTTATTTATTTATTGATGTTTAAGGTCACATATTTATGCACAATGGCTAATCATGACCGTGGCAGTTTTACGGGTGGAGGAAGCCGGAGTACCCGGAGAGAACCACCGAGCAACGACGAGCAGCTGCCAGCTCCCCAACATCGGAACTCCGCACTGCAGCACAGGCAGGGTTAGATTGGTTGAAGACATGCGTACCATCGACGCGCAGTACGTCTTAGTACACGGCGTCCTCATCGTGCCCCCACGCGGGCAATGGAGATGAAGTGTCTTGCCCAAGGACACAACGCGGTTGCCGCAGGTGGGATTCGAACCGAGGACCGAGGACCTCTCGGCTTGCAGCCTGCACCTCTACCTACTGAGCCACCACGCTCCCATTTCGGCCTTGTACCAGTACTATTGGCTAAACTACCATCAATTACTTCCTAGCTATACCTTCGCTGAAGCTTTCAAAATGTTCCTTCTGATTTCCCCTGTATACATATAAGGCATTCCGTAAGTGGCCCAGTCCGTAAAATTTGGATTTGGATTGGCCGCAATGGACCAAGACTGTTGTTGAAGCTAATGATAGGACAGATAGACCATAGACCTGTAGTGGCCTTGGAGCTTTGGCGACAAGATGGAAACGGAATCCCATTTGTGGAATTCCTTTTTTGGAATCCCATTTGTGGAATCACTTTTTCGAAAACGCCTGTGGCTATGGAATCCCATTTTGGTCGTATGTGTCTATGTGATAGGGCACATTGTGTCACATTGTGCCTTTTCACATAAGCACATATCGGCACATAAAGCATGTGCTTATGTGCTAGGTCACATTGTGTCACATTGTGCTTTTTCACATAAGCACATATGACAAGAATGGATTCTCCAGAGGGTATCCTAGATAGGTATCCTCAAATAATACAATACTAGGCTATAGGTATCCTCAAATACCCGCATGTGCCTATGTGATAGGACATATTGTGTCACATTGTGCTTTTTCACATAAGCACATATGACAAAAAAGGGGTGCCGAAGGTCATATTTTTTTCAAAAAGGGGTGCCGAAATTGGGGTGCCCGGGGATATTGCCATTGGATATAGATGTGATGAGAATCTGATACAACTTCGTTGTAATAAGGGGAGATAACTCCGCATACAGGTTATGGGAAATCAAGCAATCTGATTGGTTAGTTATAATTTATATAAATGATCTAGATAAATGAAACAACAAGAGTACACGGAATAGGGTCAGAATTAACAAGAAATTGTTAAATATAGTAATAATAAGCAAAGCTGTTCCAACTAATAGGCTCTTCTACGTTACTGGAGTATACTCTAGAACAAAGGAACATGGCCAGATAGACGTAAACTATTGCATGTATAGAAAGAAGCAGAGAATTCTGGGTAATGACCAAAGGAACGTGTCTTTTAATGGGAAAAACGTCATGGGATAGGGATCCAAAAAGGGATTCTGAAAGAATCCGAGCCAGAACATTACTCCTGTTCAATCGAACGCACCCCGGTACCTCCTTAGTACTATAGCACTACGTGCTAAGCCGATAAATTGGGCAAATAAAGTCAATTTCGGTGATTTTTGGTGGATTTTGGTGATTTGGAGGGATTGTCGGGTTGTTTGTGGTAATTAGATTTACTCCGATTCAATCGAACACACCCTCTTAACATACCCTGTCTTGTTAGGAGCCATTGATAACATAGCAATCACGTGCTACCATAGAAACCAAGATGGCGGCCTCCAGTATACAAAATGGACGACGGAAACATGTATCACCCTAACAACACGCGCTGCGCATGCGCACTAACACCACGTATCACTATAAAGATGACGTCACAAGATGGCCGCTCACGCGGGTTATCATAACAATACAACATGGCGCCACTGGCTCACTTGACTATGACGTCACATGAGATCCTGCAATGAGATCCTGCCAATGAGGACTCAAACGTGCATACACTACTACTTGTATTCCTGACTTGCACATTATGTACCCTCTCTCGACTGATTTCTGATGTAATAACCCACCGTATCGCAGGGTTTAACGAAACTATTCATTTAGGTTCGTTATGGTTCGTCCTTCAACCATCCCTCTGACACAAAGTGGTTCCTTGCTTAGTGTTCTGTGTGTTTTGACAGAGTGTCCCCTCATCCACACGATCCTTTTCTGCTGTTGTTAATGCGCCCACCTCTGGTCACTCCGTTCTTGACCGACATAGCTAACAATGTATTTATTTATCCGTTATTCACTCTATTATTCATATTCCTGAACACACAAACACACCCGCAAAGTAAATTTTATCTTCCGTATATCGTAAACAGTTAAGCAGTATCTGGCGAAATAATTTAATATCGGACCCCGCGGTATCCACGGATGATGAAAGTAAGAAAGAAAAACATTTTGAAAAAATTGACTTGACCACAAATTCAATAACACTAAACGTGACTTCCATCAAACGATCAGCCTACCCCCACCCCCCACCCCCATCCCACCCTTTCCTCCAACATGTGTCGTCTTACACTCGTATTGTTGCTAAAGTACGTTCCTTTTTCGCCTTTAACTTTCTGGCCCTAGGTCAACCCTTATCTAATTAGAAATCTGTCTGTATTTTCTGATGGCCTGTCCAGTCTCGTCATCCTCACATTTCAGCTTCCATCGGCATCATTTCGACTGTGGTCTTCCTTTTATCTTGTTTTTCCTCGTTTTAGTTTGTTAGTTTTTTTATTTTGTTGTTGTTGACAATATAAAGGACGAATGTGTCTGCTTCAAATTTCAAGAGCGGTAAAAGTACACACTGCAAGACAATTAGCCATTTTCTACAGCTGTTTTGGTGCAGATGTTTGTTTATGTTGATGCATCATTTCATTGTATTTCAGTGAAAGTGTGATTGAACTCCACGTCTACTTTGACACTCTTACAGTTACGACGATTTCATATTATCCTATCTACTCCTGGGATTATATAATTGGTAAGTAAATGGACATCCCTGATTATGCACAAGCTGACCAAAAACAGCATCCGTAAGTTTTATTATCGGCAGGGACGTTACAAGCCACAATCACATGGAAGTTAGATGAACTTCACGTGCCTTCTCCAGCGTATTTCTCGGTATCCCTTCACATATTCCTGTTAACTTAGTAAGTGCACACGACCCATATAAACCCGTTACACATTAAAAGTTTTCTCCGCCAACATGTATGGTATTTTTGAGGATTTAATACCTGGATGTCGATTTTTAAACACCGAGCCGCAGGCATGTTGACGGAGATAACGTGTTTGTTCCGTTTTGAAACACAATAGAAACAAAGTGGAGAAACATTTGTGGACGCGCTTCTTACGCTCCGCAATCAGTGGGGACAAATTCACGAATAAGAGTTTTGTTTTAACAAACGCAGAAGACAACACAAAGAGTTACATCCCTTGTGTCGTTAAGGAAAGGAGTAAAGAGTATTTTGTTTACATTTCCTCCCCAAGTTCAATGTGTTCTCTGTGCCTTCTGCTGGCACAAAGAAGACATTGAAACTCAGGGGACGATATTTGCTCTTAATTTTATTTTTCTGAAGTTGTTTCATTTAATTATTCGACTATTTAATTTATAAGGGCAAAATATGATCGAATTGTTGGAAATATGATAGTATTTGTGACTATTTTCAGGTTTTGAGGTTCGATTTTTATAACAAGGTCATCGGAAGCTTTAATGTTGACATTTTGAAAATTGTTTTCGCACTGTCCCATTAAAATATCACATCATTACCACCCTGGAAGATGGAGGCGAAATGAAGTATTGAGGTTTGAAGTCTTTCACCCGTCCTTGCGCCCTGTATTAACTCGTTCATGGGTTGGGACTCATGAATATAGTCCCAGGGCGAGGACCCGACATCTTAGACAGCCCCACACCAGGGTGGTAATAACCGTATATGTCCGTGAATGTAATCAACGGTATACCTTGTTATCGCTTCTTCATGTTGAGTGTTCAAACTTTTTTTCAGTTATTTCAGTTATATCCATCATATTATTTATTTATTTATTGGTGTTTAAGATCACTTATTTATGCACAATGGCTAATCGAGACCGTGACAGTTTTAAGGATGTGGGAAGCCAGAGTACCCGGAGCAACTGTCAGCTCCTCAACATTGTAACTCCGCTCCGCCCAATCAGGACTGCAACGGTTGAAGACATGTGCACCAAAGACTTGCAGTACACTTTAATACACAGTGTCACCTGTGCCCCCATGTAGGCAATCGGTATAAAGTACCTTGTCCAAGGATACAACGCGGGCCGCCCCGGACGGGGATCGGGACCTCTAGCATAGAAGTCCAACAGTTTTCCATTGAGCCACCGCGATCCATATTTCCATCACAATTTGTATATAAGATCCTGAATTAATATTTGAATGCATGGATTTTTTAGTTGAAATATAGAGGATCTCAAACTCGTGATGTTTGGATATAAGTTTTTTGAAACTAGTTTGATGAATTTGATTCACAACGAGCCTTCAGGCGAGTTGTGAATCGAATTCATTAAACGAGTTTCAAAAAATCTTATATCCAAACAGCACGTGTTAAAGATTCGGTATATCACATGAATTTTCGAATGTTTTTTCACTTTTTATTTAATTCATTGTCGCTAAATTCTCCCCAAACAACCGACAATCAGTTCGTTGGCTCAGACGCTTCACACTATGACGTCATGAATGCGCTTTACTTGCACCTGTTGTCATAATTGACGTCATGTGAACGTCATGTCAAGAATACAATGCTGCTGCTATGGGACCACGTGCCGATTAAACACTAGTTGATAATCAGGAAATAAGACATGGGTTGTTACGTCGAAATTAACGACGTTTCATGTGATATATTAATATTCTTCTCAGGGTCTGTCACGTAGAGTCCCCCAACACTGTTTTCAGGATTTTTTTCGGGCATTTCCTCCTCCGCCTTTAGAACTGCAATACACATTACATGACTATTAATTTATTTACACTAATTGGAGTGTGTGATATGGGAAATTATATAAGGTCGCATTTTGGATTTTGATATTACAGCTTGCAGTAAGACCAATCAGTATGGTCCTGCGAATATTCCAGATTCGATTCGTTATCGATATCATGCATCTGCTTCGAAGCCGATTCCGAATAATTATTCAGATTCATTTTTTTCGAATCTCTTGCACTAATTTCAATTTGTTACATTTCCAACAAACATTGTAGAACATTGACATCAGAAAATTCATTCATGTAGGCTCAATTCATAATTGAGTAACTGGCAATGTTTAATTGGTAGGTAAGTAGTGAATTGTGCCCAGAACGTTATCCATGGTTTTAGTTTTTGAAGGCTTAACTTGTTACTATACACGTTTTTAACCGCTTACCTAACATGAAAAGCAGACGACACTTGCAAAAAAATTTTTCGAATAACTATTTTTTTCATTTTTTGTCTCAAAAACATAGGTTATGACCCCTCGTTGGAACGAGCTCGACGAGCTCGTTCCAACGAGGGGTCATAACCTATGTTTTTGAGCTCGTTCCAACGAGAGGTCATAACCTATGTTTTTGAGACAAAAAATGAAAAAATAGTGAAAATTAACTGGCGATTTTTTAGAATAGCGCTGGCCGGTTTTGGGCCATACGTTTGGTAAAGGGTTAACGTGTATAGTAACAAGTTAAGCCTTCAAAAACTAAAACTATGGATAAAATAGGCCCAGCTGTTTCAGCGACGGTGCTACAGAGAATATTTATTTATTGGTGAAAAAGTGTTTAGTTAGTCTTGTAAGGGTCATCACAATATTCAGTCGCGTCCGTTTGGCGCAATATGAAATAACTTGTCTATTAAGTATCGATTCGAGAATTGAGTCGATATCGATATCGGAGACAAGATTCGATTCGAAAAAAAAAATGTGATTCGCAGATACCTACCAATCAGCGATCATTGGCTTGTATGCATCACTGAAAAGTTAATTGCTGAAATCACAATTGGTGAAGAGAAAGAGGGTAAACACTTATAGAACAAATGACGTGTACGCTGCAAAAGTCAACTATTTTGGAAAAACCCTTGCCGGAAGAGATACAAATCGATTAAGAGTAGTCTTTCTTTGATTAACGGGGATTAACAACACTCTTCAACAACCGGGGTCACATCATGTCGGACGAAAAATGAACTGAAAGGACAAGAAACAAAAGGTTATTCACTCAATCATTTCGTTAATCTCATTTTAATTGCCATTTAATATAACACATTAAATTTTAAAACATGTTCAATTTTATTGCACCGTTTGGGTTAGTTTTCAGTGGTAATTTACATTTCAAATGATTGAATGAATGTCCGACATCTAAAGACCTGGCACCACCCTCGCACAAGCAATTCGCTCAGTGGCATGCCTTTGCATCAACTCTGCCCCAGTATAAGTAAGTGAGTATACCGATATCTCACGGGGTTCACTGCGTAGCAGTAACTCTACCCCTTGTAAGACTAGGTTGTCGTGGGAGCTAGAGACAGTTAACCATTTATTTTATAATATGATAAAGATACCAACAAAAAAAACCCAAAACCCAGGGTGCGAACTTTAATTAACCAACTTACCCAGTTCAAGAAAAAGAGATTATTACTGGAAACACATGGGTAAAATTAGTATCATCTATAGTAGGATAAACTAGCATCATATAATTACCTCTTTGCATTAGAAAAAATGGTATAGCACTTTACCTAACATGAAAAGCAGACGACACTTGCAAAAACAATTCTTGAATAACTATTTTTTTTTTTCATTTTTTGTCTCAAAAACATAGGTTATGACCCCTCATTGGAACGAGCTCGTTCCAACGAGGCATAGGTTATGACCCCTCATTGGAACGAGATCGTTCCAACGAGGTGTCATAACCTATGTTTTTGAGACAAAAAATGAAATAATAATGAAAATTAATTGGCGATTTTTGAGAATAGCGCTAGCCTGTTTTGGCCGTTACGTTGGGTAAAGGGTTAAATGTGTAAAACATGACGATGATGGTGGGATTCTAATCGAATATAGAAGAGAGATGCAGGCCATGAATTTACTAAAAATGGAAAAACTCGTCGATAAGAGGTCAACGTCTTTGCACACAAAACTAAAATCACAGGGTGTTACTTATGTCAAAGGTGTAGAGATCAAGAGATGGTAAATGTATACAAACAAATACTTACATTTTAACTATTAGCTCCTCTTAACCAACAAACTCATTAAAATAAGATACATGAACATCAAAGTGGATTTGTATATCCCAAATCTACTTCGATCGTTTAAATATCATAAGTATAGTTATGCCCAAAATAATTGTAGAGGGCGCACTGAAGGTTGCAAATGTGGCGAAGAACACTCTGAGACATGTTCAAATACCATCAAGTGTTGTAATTGCCAGGGGAATCGCGTAGCTGCATCAAAGGATTGTCTCGTTTTGGAAAAAGAAAACAAATGTGAAAAACAAGTTTCAGACAGGCCAGATAAATAGAGGACATCTAGCGGTTTTAAGTGGATACCGAAAAATATCTGATGAGTGACCGAGACAAATGTTTATTTTTCGCGAGCGCTTGCGCGAGCGAACATTACCATTTCCATCGGTCACAAGTGAGATTTTCTGTATCCACTCAAAAACACTAGATTTTCTTTTTATTATACGCTTTGTTTCAGAATCTAATAATTCCACTCGTTTCAACCTTGAATTGATGCCCGAAAGTAAGCAGCGCATTGTATCATTGATACTTGGAAGTGATTTGATCGATATTCGGAACAGACAGCGTCTTGCAATCTGAGCCAGCTGGCGGGTTTCTAGTCCAAACATGGCCTGAAAGTCCGTAACATAAGTTTTTGGTTTGGTACGTCCTTTGCAAGGACGTACCAAACCAAAAACTTATATTTCGAAACTTTCAGACCATGTTTGGACTAAGGAGGGGTTTCATGCATCAATTTTAGGTGAAAACGTGTTGAATTGAATTATTGCTGGAAATGAACGGTATCCATTAAAAAACACTCGATTCCCTTTTCATTACACAGCTTTAGAACAAATTGATCATTGCAGTGATAATTTGACTCGCATTCACTTAGAAGTGATGCTTTGAAAGCTGCTATTTTGATCGATACCGTGAAAATGAAAAGTTCTATATCTTCACAGTGGGGGATACGATTTCTATCTTTCCGCAATTTCTTCGATAATATATCGTCTATAGTATAATAAACAGTAACATCAATGCCTGGCATGTATACCGTGTTTGAGAAGCAAGAGAAAGTACATGGAACTCTGAGACTCGCGCATACGGCTTAACTCGAGCCGAGTCGGGCTATTGGGCCACCAACCAATTCTGTTCGGAATTCGACGCTGATATGCGCTGAAAGGTTTACCCATGTTTTGAGGACTTTGCACGCACAGTTAAAACTATAAGTCCTGTCATGAAATGCGCACAGATAGCACGTCGATCTGGGCGTTAATCTACGTGTTATGATCATGGTAAGGCTATCAAATTCTGTATATATAGCCTGTGCACAAGCAATGTTTCAGCCAATGGATCTCCAAATAACCCGTAGATCCACTGGCAGAAACATTGCCTGTGTTTGCTATGAGTAACCAGGAGAACATGCCATGCTTTGGATTCCATTCGATATGGCAACTGCGCGCAATTCCTACGCGCAATTAAGCCGAGATAACCGCACAGTTTGTGACAGGACTTTTAGTTTTAACTGTTGATGATCGTTGAAACATTATTATGTCCATTTACTCATACAGATATATAGATATTCCTCGAGTCGAGTTATAGATATTCCAATCAATATGTATTCGCCTTGAAAATATCAAAATATCAACACTATTACTGGGACTATGCATCAAAATCACAAAACTAAAAGCTATTCATAATGGTATATGTCATCAAAGATTCAGTCATATCAAGTCTCGATTGAGAAACATGTCTTGCATTGACTCAAAGAACTTTAATGTTTATTGCATTTCTCAGATTCAATGGGATGGAATATTTTAGCTGGTATACAAAGTGAACGGAATATTCCGGTCGATTGAATCTAGACAATGGCGATGGGATATTTGGTTGGAAAAAAAAATGGCGGCTGTCGGTAATGTAATCTGAAGTTGCGTGTTTTATTTTGTGCTATCAGGGTGATCTGGCGATTGGAGAGGATTGGATTCATATGGAAGTGTGTTTCCATATATGTCTGTTCACTGGTCAATTTCGATTTGGTTAGTATGGCATCTCAAATTAAGCGGAATATGACTTTGAGTTTTCGAAAGACAAGGATCGGTAGAGTTGTGCACGAAAATGTGCTAGATGGTTTGTTATCGGTTGTCGATATGAAGGACATAATGGCAATACAGATAACTGAAACAGATTGTCTTATAACTGTGAGTAGTGCTGACCTAAAAGACGTTTTAATTGCTAATGGGTTCTACGTCCTGAGACGTTTTGTTCGTCCAGTTGATGTTGAAAGCCATGCGACACACGTAACTATAAAAGATGCCCCGGTTGAGTTGGAAGATAAACTCATCGCAGCCGAGATGGTCAAATGTGGTCAAATAAAAGGTGAAATAAAAAGGGGAACTATTTCAGGTACAAATATAGAGACAGGGACGAGGTATCTGCAGCTCATGGACTGTGATGAGGTCCCTAATAAGTTGACTGTCTGTGGGTACGAGTTACGTATTTTCTCAGACAAAACCAAGCAAGTGTGCAGAAACTGTTCAGAGACACATTTTCCCGACGTTAACTGTAACAATAGTCTCAGGGGTAGACAGAAGTGCACACGCTGCTTCAGTGAAACCCATTCAACAAGAAAGAGCACGAATGAGATTATTTGTAGGTTGTGTGGAGAACCAGGTCATCGTCGCGTCCAGTGCCAGTCGAAAGGGGCGAAGCGTGCGACGAGATATCAGGTAAACGAAGATAACGGTATTTACAGTAATGACTTTGCAATAACAAACAAAGGTGATGCGCAAGATTTCGTTGTCTTGGACGACTACGAGTGTGATCGTGATCGTGAGCGTCGGTCTCTTTCTTGTCGCAAAAGATCTAACGGTACTGATGATCGAAAATGTGAACAGTTTTTGTCAGTGCAGGTTGATTCTATTGTCATTGGAGCTAGCAATTGTCGCGATTTGACTATCCTTGAACCCAATTTTAAAGTTTATTCGATTTCTGGAGCCACCTTTGAGGAAATCGATCAGCTTGTTGATAAAGTAAGGGGTGATAGTGAAATTGATACAGAAAGTCTTAAAACAGTAAGGGTTCACCTGGGCACCAATGACGTCACCCACAATAAAAGCGACAGTGACACAGTGATCATGAATTTCATCGAAGCTGTTCCGAAATTAGAACAGGCATTCCCAAACTCCATAATAAACGTCTGTAGTTTACCCCCACGAAAGAGTAAAGGAGTGAAAATTCAGAAACATAATTCCGCCTGTGAAAATGTCAATTTTTTCTTAGAAAAATTTATAAAGCGGAAACTTAAGATGAATTTTATTAACAATAGTGACCTATTTTGTAGAGACAGAACGGCCGTTAGAACACTGTTTGATGCGAATGATTCGTCTGGTTTGCACCTCAGCCCCAGTGGCAAACACCGGCTGGCGGAAAAACTTGTTGAGTTTAATAGGGATGTTGCGGCTAGCCCACAGGTAGACAGAGACTCAAAAAAGCGAGGCAGAAGCGAGAATACGCCAACGCCTCAGGGCAAAAAGTCCACAAAATATGATGATTGATTAACGAGTTCCCAAGTTTATCAGATACACAATGCTTATCAAAACGATAAACACAATGGTTCGGATAAAACTGGGAACTCATTTTGGGCTCATAGCAATGTCCGTTTAATTAAGGGTACCAAGAATCAGAAGCCTCCAAGAAAACAAGTGAAAGCATTTACACAGCACCATCCTAATGATGATGATGATGACGATGATGACGATGGTGATGATGATGATGATGATTATCACCATTGTCACCATCATTGCCATTATCACTTTCCAACAGATAAAGTTGGTGGAAAGGATTTTTTGCAAAAGCACAGTGAGGACTTTTTTACATCAACGCTCGAATGTAATTGTTCAAAAAATGACCCACATTTTACCAGAGAGGATTGTGACTCAGTTGAGAATTTCAGTATTGATTATTTTAATGGTTCAACTGCTACCACTGCCGTTGCTTTTGCGTCTGTTGTTGATGGTAGCCATGATAATAACTGTATCACGATGAGTGTAAACCCGAAAATTATGGTGGGGGTTAAACACGACCATGACAATGTCCATTATACTCACGATTATAACATTTCTAAACAAGACGTTTTTGAAACGGACGATGACGCCTCCGCCGGCGCCACAGCCTCCGCCGACGACGCCGCCGGCGACGACGGTGGCGGCGACGATGACGTTGATGATAATTCTGACATTCTCGATGTTCATCTTTACGACAAGTATGAGGGACATGAATATGATTACCCTGGCGTATTCAACAATGATGATTTTATCGATATTTTTAGTAACGAACTTGACAGTCTCATCGATGTGGATTGTCGACAGATTATTAAAAACTCGACAGTCCTCATTCATGACTGTAGTGAGAACAACGAAAGTGAAAACCATGACTATTATTCTTATTTGCTTGGGTGTGATGCAAGTAGCGATCAGGCTTCACGAGACGTTCGTGACATTATTTGCGAAAATGTTCTCGCACGCGATGGTCGTAATAATGACGCTACTGTCGCGGATGTCAATGGTGACGGTGGAAATAATTATGATGTCGATGACGTTGACGACCACGTTAGCGACGACGGCGACGACGCTGCCGACGGCGATGCTGACGTTGACAACAACTACGATGATGATGACGACGACGACGATGATGATGGTGTTGATGATGATGGTGATGATGATGATGATGATGATGATGATGATGATGATGATGATGATGATGATGATGATGATGATATAAAAAATAGATTGTCAATTCTCTCCCTGAATGTTGCTGGGTTAGATAAAAGGTTACCGTTAAATTACAAAGAATTTCACGACTTTATCAAAAAATATGATGTTTTATGTTTAACGGAAACCAAACTATGCAACGAATACGTTATAAATATTCCAAATTTCAAGATTATTGCACGAAAGGGCAAATCAATGGAAAGAGGGATTAGGTCAGGGGGTATTATTGTTGCTGTAAAAACCACGCTGGATATTCATCTAAAGAATCTCCCAACACAGTCAGTTAATACAGTATGGGTTAAATTAACTGTCAATCATTCACCGTCCAAAAGGTCTATATTGTTAGGGTGCTCTTATATACCACCGCAAAATACTAGATATGCAAACGACAATTGGCACATCGATATTGAGCAAGGCCTTCTTAATTCAAGAAGGCAAGAGGATGATGTTATTTTGGTGGGCGATTTTAATGCCCGTACAGCTTCGTTAATGGATTTTTTGAACGGCAGTGACATATCTGACGCTGACCTAGATTTGGGAAGCAATGTCCTTTTAAACGAGTATCTTCTTGACTCTGACACGCCGATGATCCAGATACCAAAACGTTGTACCAAGGATATGGGTAGCCCTAATACTTACGGGCGTAGATTAATTGACTTGTGTCGTAAATACTAATATGTATATTATAAACGGCCGTGTTGGGCGGGATAAGGATCTGGCAAAGTTAATTTGCCGCGAAAGCAGCGTTGTAGATTACTGCATTGCTAACAAACGTTTGTTCCCGTTTATAAACGATTTCGACATTTTAGATTTTTCTTGTCTATATTCTGATGTTCATAGTGGATTAGGCATAGATATAGCATTTGGTAGCGATCTTAAACATAAAAAAGTAGAGGTAAGTCCAGGTGAAGAGTCTATAAGTCATACTAAAATTCGTAAATGGGACACAGGCAAACAGAGTGAATTTTTGGCTCGGGTTGACAAACAGGCACTAGATAGTATCCTTGAAAAGTTGTGTGGTATTAATGTACAACATTGTTCTCCGGGAGACATAGATTCTGTCGCCAGAGACGTGTCAGGGCTGCTGTGCTCAGCGGCAAAACGTACGCTTGGTGTGTATCGCACTAAAAAGGGCGCCGCGGGTAGGCAACTGAACCGGCCATGGTTTGATAAGGAGTGCAAATTATACAGAAATATCTTTCGTAAAAGGAGACGCTTATATAAAACACGTAAAAGTTTTGCAAATAAACTAGCTTTAAAACGTTCCAGTAAAAATTATAGAAAAGTCATGGATAGAAAGCGGGCCCAAATGAATGACAATTGTTGCCGAACGTTGCGTTCGCTTTCTAGGCCTGACTCCCAGGCATTCTGGCGTACTTTGAAGCAACATACTGCTGGTTCCCAGACCCAAGAATCGACATCGAAAACTCCCATACCGTTAGATAAGTTATACTCTCATTTTAAGGACTTAAATAGTATCACCGATGAACAGCCAGACCTAAATGAATTAACGGAAACCATGTGCCCAGACTCTATAGAATATATTAATAACCCAATTACGGAAGACGAAATTAGGCAAGTTATAAATAAATTGAAGAACAATAAATCTCCCGGTATTGATGGTGTTTGTAATGAATATATAAAATCAAGTATGGCTCTCATCATGCCGATCTATCTAAAATTGTTTAATTTAATATTGGACACGGGTTATTATCCGGTTGAGTGGTCGACCGACCTTATAATGCCGTTATACAAAAACAAAGGTGAATACTCAGACCCTGACTCCTACAGAGGCATTACTTTATTGAGTAATATTGGCAAAGTTTTTACAGGTATTCTAAACAGGAGACTAACTCAGTTTACTGATGAATTTGATATATTGAAAGATAATCAAATGGGATTTAGAGCAGGCCACTCTACTATAGATAATATATATATATTGTACACCATAGTTGATATTTACTTACAAAGTGGTAGGAAATTATTCTGCACTTTTGTAGATTTCCGAAAAGCCTTTGATACGGTTTGGCGGCATGGTCTTTGGGTTAAGCTTCTGCGGAACAATATTAATGGTAAGGTATTTAACGTCATAAAGAATATGTATGAAGCTACAAAATCTTGTGTGGCAAAAGATGGGCAAAAATCTCCACTTTTCACATGCACGATAGGGGTGAGACAGGGTGAAAACTTGTCCCCCTTCTTATTTTCTATTTATTTGAACGATCTTGAGGATTTTTTAAGTGGTTGCGTAGTAGAAGGTCTTAACTATTTAAGTGAGAAATTTTATACGGAACTGGAGGTTTATCTCAAAATCCTATGTATTTTATATGCTGATGATACGGTTATCTCTGCAGACTCGGAAGTGAGTATGCAAAGATCTTTGGATGCTTTTAGCGACTATTCTGATGCCTGGTATTTGAGAGTGAACACCGAGAAAACAAAAGTGATGATATTTAGTAAACGAAAAACAAAAATTCCTCCAACATTTGTTTTAGCAGGCGACAATCTCGAGGTCGTGGATACATTTACATATTTAGGTGTAGATTTCTTCTGTAATGGCCGTTTCTGTCGCTCGTTAGAGAGACGAAAGGCCATTGCCACAAAAGCCATGTTCGGATTATTGAATCAAATACGAAAAATCAACTTGTCCACAGATTTAGCACTCAAGTTATTTGACTACCTCATACAGCCTATTTTACTTTACGGTTGCGAAGTGTGGGGCTTTGAAAATCTGTCAATAATTGAAAGCGTACATCTGCGGTTTTGTAAAATACTTATGTCCATGAAGTTTAGTACACCTAATTATATGGTTTATGGGGAACTGGGAAGATACCCAATCAGTATTTGTGTCACGAAGAGAATGATGACTTACTGGTCTAGACTGGTGAACGAGAATACCGGGTCTGTACTCGCGAAGAAAATTTATAAACTATCACATATTCTTAGTATAAACGGAAACAGTACTCATTTGATATCTTATTATAAGAAAACGTTGGAATCTACTGGGTATAATGTGATATGGTTAAACCAATTTCCTTTGGCAAAACATTTATTATCCCAAATAAATCAAATTTTAGTTGACCAATTTTTCCAAAAATGGCATGCAGATATAGCGGGTTCGTCTAGAGGTCAACTCTATAGAGATATCCAAAACTTTCCAAATCTTGGTCAATATTACATATCGTTGCCACGACATCACTGGTATTACCTTTTAAAAGTACGGACTGCCAATCATAAACTTGAAATAGAAACTGGAAGGTGGGGGAAAATTAATAGGGAAGAAAGGAAATGTAAATTATGTCAAAATGGTATAGGAGACGAATATCATTTTGTACTGATATGCAGCAAGCTCCAAGACTTGCGCTCCAAATACATCCCCGGTTATTACTGGCACAATCCTTGCAGGGAAAAGTTTTATGGACTTATTTCCATCAACAATGTACAAATCCTGAAGAGGCTCTGCATTTTTCTAAAACTCGGGTTTAATCGAATTAGTCTCTGATAGTAGTAGTAGTAGTAGTAGTAGTAGTAATGGTAGTAAATAAGTAATGAAGTAACAGTAGTAGTATTAGTAACAGTAGTGATAGCGGCGGCAGTGTCAGCGACAATAGCATATATCAGCATCTTGTAATTTTATGTATTTTTCTTTTTCTTTTTTTTTTGTATTCTCTCTCTTGTACCATATTTTTGTGGCTGAGAATAAACTAAACTTAACTTAATATTTCAGTGCTAGACTGACCGCAGGCCATAATGGCGTCGAATTCCTTACGGAATTAGGCTGATGGCCTGAGACCTTCGAACGGAGTTTGTATAGTGTACGGACAAACAAAGTGGCCAAGTAACCAGCATTAATTCTCTCTCTCCCTCTCTTCTTTCTCTTTCTACTTACACCGGTGAGCCGAAATTCCCCAACACTGAATAAAATTCTGCAAAATCCAGGCACCTTGTTGCTTTGGAGGGACAAGTTAATGCTCACGTGGGTGTTTGTGACAGGTGAAATCTTGCAGAATGAAGTGTGATTACAATAAACGGACAGATTATTTCGCCAAGATCGACCGTCGTGAATGTTTTTATGACGATCAATCGTTGGGTCAACAACGTGCTGACTATCCGCAAATATTAATATTGGATCAGCTGATTTTTTGTTCGCTGCCCAGATATTACTCTGGTGACAAAAGAAAATTGCAGACAATACTGGCCTGATTATTCACAAGGTAACCACAGCCAATCCAACAAATCAAATGTTGTTTCTTGTTCATACAAAGGTTACCTTCTCCCCAAGTCTCACATTCGGTTCGAAGTAATGGGAATGGCACCACGGACGAAAGCAAAATCGTCAACATTCCAATTACGATCTAGCTAACTAAACTCACAGGGTATGTGGAACATATAGGAATCTCAACAAAGGCCAAATCAAATGGAGTTAGGAAACTCTTGCCAAACCCACGTACATCACAGATGCGCTGCCGTCGTTCAAATTAAGCTTTGAATTATGTTCCGCGGACGAAACGGAAATCCTTGAATAAACGTGTGATCGGAGAATATATCCCCTTTTCTTGCATTGTAGTATTGTTCGAACGGCGAAGATAATGTTCTACTGTATTAATAAGGTATTTTTTATTTTCAGTTCAGCTTGGAGGTTTCATGGGACTTTTTCTTGGAGCAAGCTTATTGTCCTTGATAGAGATGCTGCACTTCTTACTGGCAATATTGTGGAAAGGACTCAAAAAGTGTATGAGGTTATCGTTACGTGAAGTCAAAAGTTCTACTACTAGAGATAATAGAGTCAATACCCTTGACTGATAGACAACGGGACAGACGTGCGCAGCTCTGGACATCCGACACACTGGGCGCCATTAGACATTGTGTGCGACGCCTGAGATAAGTTAACATGTGTTTCTATTAATGTAATTTGAGTGATGGTGCCGAACGAAGACAATAGTTACAAAAATGAGACCAATGTCTTGTGTGAAACAGACAATAACAAATTTACCAGAACGGATCATTGCTTCAGTGTTACAGTTTTCAGTTGGCGCTTTGGTCCCAGTGCTGGCAATATATCACACGCCTGTTCTATGTAATCCCCATCGAAAGCAATACCAAACCATGCGGAAAATGAAAATCCGTTCCGCACTCATATGCGGAACTGAAATCATTGACGGATTATCTTTAAATTGAAGCGGAATTTCACTGGAATTTTCTACAAATCGGGCACAGCAATTACAATTTGAATCCTAAAGTCGTCCCCTGAGTTCCAAAGTGTTCTATGTGCCAGTAGGCTGCCAGTAGGCACATAGAACAGATTGGAACTCAGGGGACAAAAAGGTAACCTGGGTTCTCCTCGCAAATTTGGTTGGCGATAAAATGTATTCTTTTTGTTGATAGCTGTCATGTGAATTGCTGAATGCCCTTCTAATAAATGTTTTGGCACATCATCAAATCGTTTCTCAATAATTTTATGACTACGTCTGAGATCCCTCCACTCCAGTAAATTTCCGATTCTGGGATAAAGATTATCGAAGATGAGGGCGAGAAAGCCGATTTGTAAAATGAAACTTTCCTGACGAACAGCAAATTAAATTTCACCAATCATTGTCTACCCACTTTTAGGACCAGATACATGTATGAAAATGGAATCTCTGAACTTATAGTTTGTGAAACTGACGTATATAACATCTTGGCTACCTTAACTGCAAAGAAGGCTAGCTGACACGGTGGCATTGTCCATAGAATACTGAAAGAAGAAACAACGTCAACTGTACAGAGACCACTGTTTCTTCTGAAAAACAAAATCACGCGACTCCAACACTGCAAAAACATAGGTTCTCTTTAGAATCAAAACTGGTTCTAATCTTGTCCCTGAGATGGAACCAGTTCTGTTTAAACAGTATTTATTTCAAATCAAATAAATTTATAAAGATTAACATTAAATACTAACAGAATTAAACATAAATTGAGGGGGTTTCAGTTGTAAGTATAGAGCTCATACGAGGTTGTCTCAAATCATTATTAAGCAAAGGAGATGTGAACAGTTGGCATATCGAACCAGTTTTGGTTCTATACAGAACCCAAACTGGTTCGATATGCCAGCTGTTCATATCTCCTTTGTTTCAAAATGTTTGGCGACTGCGTTGAATAAGCTCCAAGTTTACTGTTGAATCTACTTCATTTCATGTAATATTCTGTTAAAATTGAACGCTAATCTTGGTAAATTTATTTGATTTGAAATAAATACTGTTTAACTTTAAGTTGGTTTTGGTTATCAAAATTTGTTCATGTGTCTTTGCCTTGTTACAATTTATGGGAGAGTGCCCAGAGGCACTCTCCCACAAATTGTAACAAGGCAAACCCATATTGACTAAGTAATTTCACTTCTAAGGTAATATGAAGCACATCCACAGAATTTGACACATTTAGGCTGAGGCACCTGCTCTTAATATTAAAGCCCTGATAGTGGCTTCGAGCACTCTACCAGTTAAACAGAACTGGTTTCATCTCAGGGACAAGATTAGAACCAGTTTTGGTTCTAAAGAGAACCTATATTTTTTGCAGTGTGTGTTTCCCTTGTGAATTGAAACTTGCCGACGTTTCACCAATATTCAAGAAGGGGGACACCAAAGATCCCAACAATTATCGTCCAATATCTTTACTTAGCTGTATTCGCAAAGTAATTGAACGATTAGTATTCAGAGCAATCTATTTTACAACTAAAAGTCGGTTCTATAAATTTCAGTCGGGTTTCCTTCCTCTGCACAGCACAGTATTTCGGTTAATAGAAGTTTATCATAGTTTATGCATAAAACTCAAATTACATGTGATTTAATTTGATAAAATTAAATTACATGTGGAGTATTCTGTGAAATTTCTAAAGCATTTGACAGGGTTTGGCATCGCGGTCTACTTTTCAAATTAGAAGAGTGTGGGTGGTATAGATAAAAATCTAGATAAAAATCAAATTACATGTGGAGTAATGTGAAATTTCTAAAGCATTTGACAGGGTTTGGCATCGCGGTCTTCTTTTCAAATTAGAATCACATTAGAAGAGTGTGGTATACCAGGACCTCTTCTCTGTTGGTTTGACAGTTATCTTTCGAATCGCAAACAACGGGTCTGTTTGGATGGTTGTTACTGAAGGTACGAAAACATTGAAAGTTTAACGCAATCCTTTAAAGCGTATATTTCCCCACCGAAAACGAAACTCCCATCTTATTTCAATTTCGGAAAACGCAAACTGAATATCCTGCACTGTAGATTACGTAATGGTTGTAGTGATCTTAACACTGACAAATATTCTAACTATATCAGTGACTCACTGTACTGTAGATGTTGAAACTTTAAAGAAGATGCTTGTCACTTTTTTTCTGACTTGTAGACTCCACGAGGTCTCGAGACTACAGTTAATGCCAGTTCTCGTTAAATACAACATAACTCATGTCGACCAACTACCTTTTGGAATAACATTGTTGTCAAATAAAGAAAAACAAAAGATATCCAAAGCTGTGCAAAATATATTCGAGACACCCAAGGTTTCTCTTTATCTTAGATGTAACCTAAAGTATAAACACATTAGATTATATGGTCACTCAAAGAAGAATGTACAGTTTCAATTTTCACTATTTTCCACGGATGTTCTTCTGCTTTCTTGGGACATGGAACCCCATGACCTACTGCTTGAAAAAAAGACTTCTAACTTAAGACCACCTTACATCACTATGAATTCCTTATGTCTGGCGACAAGTATCTCAAAACTTGGTTCTAGAAGCTAATCAGTGTTGAAAAAGTGTACCTCCTCGCGTCAGGCAGGGAGATTTTTCATGTGTTTTCGTAATTCATCTGTTCTTTCTTCCTCTTTCCTTCTCTTTCTCTTTCTTTCTATCCATGTTCTTCTCTCTCTCTCTCTCTCTCTCTCTCTCTCTCTCTCTCTCTCTCTCCCCCTCTCTCTCTCTCTCTCTCTCTCTCTCTCTCTCTCTCTCTCTCTCTCACTCACTTTCCATTTTTGTTATTTTTATAAAACAACAATTTTACTTTGTTATTAAATGTTTTTGTTTGCCAGGTAATTGATGTATTCCAAATTTGTAGGAAAGGAGGGTAAAATAAATGTGTAGCACATGTCCTCCAATCCAATTTGCAATCCAATATGTTTAAACTAAACTATAATTGATTTTATAGACGTGAAGGCATGTAAAAAATACAGAACGACACGCGCGTGTGGATGGGTTAATCGATATGGCACTTGTGCCATCTCGGGAGGTCAAATCTCGGCCGCTCTTTTATCCTTCCGCGCTGGCACTTACAAGCGTTTTCAAGAAGCACGCAAATCAGGCATTGCCGGACAATAAGAGATTACCGTCCAATGCCAATCTTATAGACCACCCTCTTTGTTCTCCACTTCAACCATCTGTACCAAAGTTGGAAACTTAGAAAAAAATTGTGAATTATCACCTTATCACGTAATTCATACCTTTACGTACCAGATTCGTTCCGAGCGTTGCGATAAATACGAAGAACGTCACGATGCCAGTGCGTAAAAATAGAACGACGCCTCGAGCGCCATCCTTCCGCGATGTTGTGAGTGCCGTATTGACGAACGCATTCCATGTTTACTAAACGTCTCCATGAAACAGAGTCCATAAATTTAAATTTTCAAACATCACACACACAAACAATTCGAACTTTAAAACTTTTTATTTGTTTGTCGTCTGCTTGAAATAAAAGCACAAAGTAACCTCAGTTGTAACTGGCAAACACGTGTGGTGGATTGGTAGGTAAACAGAAAAATATAAATTACCATTGTGTCCAAATAGATTATTTATTCGTATTTTAAGAAATTAGCTGCCGTTTTATCAGATATGTTCGTTGCAAAGTCAAAACTCGAATATTATAAAATCACTCCCCATGTATAGCATACGTTCAGTTTCGTTAATGTTGGTGGATTTGAAGAAAAACATTTTCCAATTCGATTTGTCGGCTGTCAACCGCAGCTTCTGAATTGATTAAGGTCACAACGCGACGTTTTGATTGGCCGATTACGACAATGGGCAACGTTTAGATCTGAAACATACCAGCTGGACAAGGATTGGTAAACTTAGTCTCGGCTTGGCGTAGTATGCGTTATTGGATTTGGGTCTTGTTTTGGTGTGACCGGGTAAGAGTTAATTTACTAGTACTCGGCTACCTCAACTGCATGTATTGAACAGATATGTGTTTATCGATCAGTAATTTCTTGTTGTCCCGTCTCATCTCAATTCGTCGCCTGAGTGCTAGAATGTTCTATGTCCCCTATCGGGCATAGAACATTCTAGCACTCGGGCGACGAATTGGCACGTGTAGTGCGAGCCAGTTTAGTTCACTTCATGTATATAATCGCTGTTTGGTGTGAGTGATTAAGAGTCTTTTGAAGAGCAGCTGGGAGGTAATTTATAGTTATTCCTTCTGGGGAAATTTCAATTTTGACCGATGTAAATTTTAGTCAAGTTTGGGAAGATTCATGGATTTTCCGAGAGGGCTCATCAGGTTGGTCTGTAGGTATTAATTTTATATTTTCTTCATTTTTATATTTATTCTGTGTTTGAGAATTGTGCGCCCCGGCTGAGATTTTCTTAGTGGGGACGCACACGTCTCGGTCCAGTAGCAGACACAATCGGGTGGGCTGTGGGACAGGATAGTCCTTCGAATCCTCCCTCGTATTGACTGCTCATGATACCCCCCCCCCCCACCCTCCCCATCCCGTAGGCAGATATTGAAATATGGAGGGAATTTGTGTTGTAAACAAGACATAGCCTGGATCGTACGCTTTGTTCATTACCATTGACATTTAATTTCTGGTGAGGACCAGATAAAGATGGTTGCTGGGTGTAATGGCTGACTCATTTTTATAGAGTGCGGGAGGTGTTACTGATTTTTATATATACGCGTATTAAAATGTTGTGCAAGTTGGTACAATGAATTTCATGGAAGGCCAGCTCACCTCCATTGAGGTTTGCACTGGATAATTTACTGATTTTGTTGTGAGTGTAGAAATAGGCACGGTGTTTTTGTAGCGGGACTCATTTGAGTGCGCAGTGCCGGAACAGGATTGGGTGCGGTGTTTTGGGTGGCGGAACTCCGTAGAGTACGCAAAACCATAACTGATTGCAGCTTACTTCAGCTCAATTGGGGTAAGATCAGCGTCATAGCAGGCTTATTCGAGCATTGGGGATGATTGTACGCGTCAAGTGACATTATTGTGGTGAAGAAACGCCTTAACCATAATGAGGAGCGGTACCTGTATACCTTCATTGGCAACCCCCGCTCACCATAAAATCCTCCATTGGTTTAATAGGATTAAAAATCCTTTAGTGACCAGGGTATTGTTTTTTTTTTTACATTCAGGTAAAACAGTATCCCCATGAGTTAAACTTTATAATACACAAGTTTAGGGTGTTGTATGTATAGGAATATATAAATATATATTCACTTTCAATATAATCTTGTTTATTGAACCCCTTAGATTTGTTATCCCCTAGATAATGGATATAGGGGAATCGTACCTGATTCTTTAGGTCCTTACGTTTTTCCAAACTGCTGCCCCCCCCCCCCCCCCCCCCCCCATAGGGACCCTCTTATTGTTTTGAATGGAGCCATTGTGCAAGTCTTCCTCATTGGAGAAAAACTTGTAGCACTGGCTTCACCCAAAACCTTACAAGGCACCGTTTGTGGTGTCAATTAAGAGGGGCAGGGTTAGTGGGGTCTGTTACAGCTTTTGGCGTCGCCGACAGGATATTATAATTCATTGGGGTTCCTTTGACAGGATTTTTCTTTTTCTGGTTTTGGTTAAATTTGTATTGGCTGGTGGGTGTCCATCGGTTGAAGTTACTCGAAATCTGTGATTGAGTTGTAAAATGGCGACCGGAATTTATTACGATTCGGATGACTATGTTCAAAAGTCGAGGTCAAGAGTTCATTCGGATGAATTGCCAGGACAGGGGACAATACCTAAACAGTCCCAGGGAGCTTCAGAGTCTTTATATACTCCTGACCCTACACCCGAGAGAGATGTACAGGAGTCTATTCGATTTTTGGAATATGAAAGGGGTGAGTTACAGGGAACTTTGTTAGAATCACAGGCACATTCGGAGCAGTTGGATGAAATAAGTCAAAGGTACTTAGAGCAAAACCGGGGGCATTGGATGTGGCAGTCCGACTGGCATTAGAAGAAGAGTCATATAAAAGGGTCGATATTCCTACGTCATCCCTTAATGTGGTTAATGCGTCAGTAGACCCTGGACGTTTCGGAGAACTCAGATGGTACAAGATCTGAAAAAACAGTTGCAGGAGATGAAAGTTGAACAACAAAAGTTAAGAAGTGCGTTGCAGGGTCAAGGGTTTCGGAATGATCATCCTAGGGGTCGTGGGGTTCGAATTCGAGGTGGAGGTAGTTTAATTAGGGGAGGGGGTCGTGGTTGTCTGGGCCGAAAGGGTGAGGTTTTGAATGATAATGTAAATAATCTTAAAAGGTTAGGGACTGAGGTTCGGGACAAACCTCAGTCAGAAAAACTTGGGACCCTCCCAAAATGAAGAGTTGGTCATGTTTATCTTACACTTAAAATTTTTAGACAGGAGGTTGATTTTATCCTAGGTAGCCGATCTGCAGTAAGTTTGTTGAGTTCCAAAACGTTAGAGAAAATTATGGGAATTAAGCCCTCAGCATTACGGAAGGCTCCTACTTAAATTTTGGGGGCAAATGGCGAGCCTTTGGAGGAATCATACTTTTCATGGAGCTGATTTTGCTTTGAAAGCAATTTTAGGAAACGATTTTTACATAAAAACATCACAAAAACGTCAGGTGTTGAGTTCCCCCTTGAGGAACCAGAGAACCAAATTCATGTTTTGTTGATTGAGAGATTGACCATGCCTCTGCCTCCCTTTTCTGGGGTGATCGTAGGTGGACGTGTGGACAATCCTTTGATCGAGCAGAGCTTGTGCGAAGCCCATCCAAAGTTTATTGATAAACATCATGGATTAATGTTGGGTCGAAGTTTTTGTGACTTAAAGCAGCAACAGGAAGTTCCGATTAGATTAATTAATTTGTCGGGTACGCCTTAATGCGTCTATCAAGGTGAAATTGTTGCGACATTAGAAATAAGTGAGGTTACGGAAGAATCCATTGATGAGTCACCTCCCTCTTTGGGAACATGACAATTTTCTTTAAAACAGATGTTTGACCCAGATGTGCTGACAAAATTACAAGTGCACCAGGCCAAATCGATGTTAGAAAGAACTCGTGATGCTTTTATACAGTTTGAAGGAGATTTAGGACATACACATGTTGTCCAGCATGAAATTCACTCGGGTGATCACCCCCCCCCCCCCCCCCCTATAAAACAATGGGTAAAAAGGAAGGACGGCAGTCTACGGTTTTGTGCAAATTACCGTAAATTAAATGCGATTACCCGTAAAGACGCCTATCCCTTGTCCTGTATTGATGAAAGTTTAGAGAGGATGTCGGGGGCAAAGTGGTTTTCCACATTGGATTTGGCATCGGGGTACTGGCAGATGGAGTTAGCACCATCTGCTTGTGAGAAAACGGCTTTTACCACGGAGACTGGGTTATATGATTTTACGGTGTCCCGTTCGGGCTTTCTGGGGCCCCTTCCTTCTTCGAGAGGCTCATGGAGCTCGTTTTAAAGGGGCGCCATTGGAAAACGTGCTTGATTTATCTTAATGACGTCATTATCTATACTAGCACGTTTCAGGAACATTTGGAGCAGCTAGAAGAAGTTTTGGAACGCATTGGGAAAGCAGGGTTAAAGGTTGAAACCGTCCAAATGTGCACTCTTTAGACATCAAGTGTCCTGTCTAGATCATATCGTGTCCTCGGATGGTGTAAGGGCGGACCCCGAGAAAATAGCTCGTATAAAAGATTGGCCTGTACCCACTTGTCTGAACGCGGTACACAGTTTTGTCAGGTTGTGTTCCCATTATCGGAAATTTATATCGCATTTTTCAGTGGGAGGTTGAGGAACAGGGCGCGTTTGAGATTTTAAAAGACAATTTATGTCACAGCCCTATTTTGGCATATCTCGATTTTAATCGAGAATTCATTTTCGATACAGATGCAAGTGAATTTTGTTCCGGGTCAGTTTTGTCCCAAATCGTGGATGGTAAAGAGAGAGTTATTGCATATTTTAGTAAAGTCCATTCTCCAGAGGAAAGAAATTATAGTACAACTCGCAAGGAGTTGCTGGTGGGTGTTAAAAAGTATAAAACATTTTCCTCATTTTTGGACGGAAAGCATTTTACTGTACGGTCAGATCATGGCTCTTTGCTATGGTTGTTTAATTTTAAGGAGCCTAATGGTGAAGTAGCAAGTTGGCTGGAATATCTGAGTGGGTTTGATTTTTCTGTTGTTCACAAAATGCTGTTGCACTGAGCAGGATACCAGTCAATACACCCGTAGTTGTGAACACTACAGATCTTGGTTCGGTGGTTGAATTTACCGAAGAAAGTCGTCAAGCTGACTCAATTTTAAAATAACTTGTGGAATTTAAGAGAAAAAGAGTAAAACCAGACCCTGATTTATTAAAAAGAAAACCCTTTTTGCTCCATAAGTATGTTAGTCAGTGGGAACAAATAGATCTGAAAAATGATATGCTATTTAGAGAATGGCGTGGGATTGGGGGACAAAATAAACTACTGTGGATAGTACCAAGGGATTTGAAAGATCGGGTGTGTAGGGAATTTCATGACTTCCTGGTAGGAGCTCATTTAGGAGTCTATAAAACTCTAATGAAAATTAGGGAACGTTGTTTTGGGGTCGGAATGAAAAACGACGTGGAATTATGGGTGCGATCATGTCAGATTTGTCAGCGTCGTAAGTCACCTTCTAAGGCTTTTTTCAAGCTCCCATGGTTACGGGCAAGGTGTCTGAACCATTGGAACGTATAGCCATGGATATTTTAGGGCCATTACCGGAATCGGTTTAATGGAATCTTTATATTTTGGTAGTCTCGGACTACTTTCTAAATGAACAGAGGCTTTTGCTATTCCCAACCAGAGAGCGAGTATATTCTAGTACGGTGAGTGGATCGTTAGGTATGGAATGCCTAAGATTATTCACTCAGATCAGGGGTCAAATTTTGAATCTGAATTGGTTCGTGAGGTGTGTAAATATTTTGAGATTAAGAAAACCCGTACTTCACCACACATGTCTCAGTCCAACGGACAAGTCGAAAGATTTAATCGGACTTTGGCCTCTATGTTGGCCTATTTTGTGGATGAAAATCATAACTATTGGGAATATTATCGCCCTTTTGTTATGATGGCCTATCGTTGTGCCACGCATGAAACTATTGGGTTTACTCCCTTTAGTGTCATGTTTGGTAGGGAAATTACTCTGCCCACGGAAGTGGTTTTGGGCAGTGAACCGGGTAAGGAGACAAACCCTATCCAGTATGTTTGTGATTTGGAGAGTCGCTTGTCCGGAATGTTTCAGTTAATTTCCCAAAAGTGTGAATCGGCAATTAAACACCGCAAAAATATTTATGACAGACGAGTTCATGGAAAGCCATTTGAAGTTGGGGATAATGTTTGGCTTTATATACCTAAGGTCAAGAAAGGCCTTCTAAATTTGCTAAATTCTGATATGGTCCCTATATTGTGAAAGAGAGACTCTCGGGCGCCAATTATGTGGTGGTCCAAGAACAAGGGAGACGTTTGCAGATTGTACATTTTAATCGATTAAAAAGGTGTTTCCAGGGCCCACAGAAATCTATGACTCCAGAGATAGATGGTCAAGGACCGTCTGCTCTAGGTGAGCTCGACCCTAGTAGGTTGGATTATGGTCGGTCTTCATGGGATGATCAGGATGGGGATGACGGGGAGGATGCTAATCAGCTGCCTTCAAGCCGTCAGGGTCGAACGCTCCGCCGACCTCGATGGTAAGACTTCCAAGAATTTGTTTTTTTAACTATTATTTTTCATTTTCTCTGATTGTTTCGGGAGGAGGGCTTGCCGAGTGTCAGGGACATGGAGGGCCGGCCTCTCGAATTGTTGAGATGGTCCACCCAGTGAATTAGGTATGGGGCCGAAGGTAGAGTTATTAATTTTAATTGTCGTGTTAACTGGTTGAGAGTTATGGCGTAATTGTTGAATGGCGCTATATAATATTGGGTGCTTGAAGTTTTAGTTAGTGTTTGAGATTGATGTACAACGAGGATCAGGTTAACGGCATCAGACCATGTAGACATGGCGAAATGGATGAACAGTTGATATTTGAAACTTTATAGTAACGCTCGAAACAAAAAACCCATCGCGTTCAGTGTGTGAATGCCTGGCAGATCTCAGTCGTGTGAAATTGGAATATGGATGCAGTTATAATGTGACGGTTTAGGCAATCTGATCTGACCAAACGGCATTTCAGAAAATCCGAATCGAATCTTCACCACGCAAGTGTGGAGCGAAATGTAACCAAGATACGGCACTGCAACACACGTCGAATTTTGCATTACAGCTGTAGGTTCTTTCTCTTCCTCTTCTTCTGTTGATCCTCTTTGCGGTTTCAGCGGTCAGACAAGTCTTCCTCCACTTTCTTATCCGTGTCGCTTGGACACCTCTCCAAAGACGACAGGTCTCGCGTTCTTTCAAAATTTCTTTCAAAATCCACTACAAGGTGAATTTTGCCCTTGCGCATTTTGATAGTCCAGGTGGTAGCTTGGACAGCCTTTAGTTATAGCAGTGTTTTTTTATTTCCAATGGTAGCTTCTTTGTCGACGATTACACCTCGATGTCCAAGATATGAATGCGATGTCGAGGAATGGTGAACTCACAGACATCTGCAAAGATGTCAGCTGAGTCAAATCTATTCCAAGTCCTAAATCGCACACCTTATTATATAAGCC
Organism: Pictodentalium vernedei; assembly: GCA_031216915.1. Taxonomy (NCBI): domain Eukaryota; kingdom Metazoa; phylum Mollusca; class Scaphopoda; order Dentaliida; family Dentaliidae; genus Pictodentalium; species Pictodentalium vernedei. Next base: position 57,743,559 of record CM062297.1, read on the forward strand.
GCAATAAATTAAGCAACCGTCAATTAAAACGATACCACAACTACTAATTAACATTAATCATGGATTAACCTGACTTCCTGGCTGTCTGTAAGTCGATTAAGCATTATTAGAAGGGACCGCCAACTCACTTAAGGAGGGCGCGTGGCTCTAATAAAACTGAGCATTAAATATAAAATCATCAAAGCAGACTCAGTGCCGAGGCCGACGCAACCGAGATCACAACCTACAGTGCATGGAGAGTGTATTATCACTAAATCACCCGTGGAGTGGAGATTCCACCCACGCAATAATTGCAATGTTGTTGCAAAGCATAATAAGCACGAGCAAAGTTCCAGCCAATGGACCTCCGGGTTAAAACCCGGAGGCCCATTGGCTGAAGCATTGCATGTGGTTTTCCCCTGAAGTACAGAATTTGAAATTGATACGTTGATCGCTAACTCCAATCTACGGGTTATTTAGTTACAATCCACTCTCCACATACTGTACAACAGATCAATCGCGATCGTTTATTATTACAATGACCACGGTAAAATTGTCAACGAGGATGTATTTGAATTCTTCACAGGAAAATACAATCACCGCCAAACATCAATACATCGGGTCAACAACCCCTAACGGTGATGATCTATTTAACCTACATGTTCTCACCCATGATACAACCACGACCTACATAAGTAGTAACCCGCTGCTTAGATCGGATAGTCACTAGCCACTCTCTCATCAATCCAGTCAATGAACACAGAGTCGGCGATGAAGATCTAGGCAGCGACCACCACCCCGCCTATGCTTCGGTTAAAATAGGTAACAGTCCCCTTGGACTGTTAGGTACCCCCAACAATTACTCGCAGGAATATGGCGAGGCTTGACTGGGACCTTTACCGCGAAATAATCGATGCTAAACCTACTCCCCCCCCCCCCCCCCCCCCCAACGCCACTGAGCTCGACGCCCAATGCGCGGACCACAAAAATATAAACTCGACGGTAGACAAAATTTCTCCCGCAAAAGAAGTGCGTCCCTGGAGACGAACCATCTTCTCTCTCTCTCTCTCTCTCTTGAAAACTAAACGTAGAGCCCTCCGCGCCCTCAAATCCGAAACCGACCCAACTAAGACGCAAACAATCGTTACAAGTGAATGATCTGCGCTGTCCGCACTGTGAAAGTCATCGCCGCATATCAGAGATTTTCAGTTATTGAGGACAGCCGAAAAAATTCTTTTCATCTTGCCCGTGAATCTGCATAGGGGGTGGTTAAAGGAGAAATGAATAGATTCCCTTTTCACCATGCTGTGTCGGCAGTCTTTGATATCTTCTGACCGTTTTATTCTGAACAGGTGACATGACAGACAAAGTCTGGCATCGCTTCTCGTCCTTTTGCCTATGACCCGAGGAGTCCACGACAGTATGTTTCTGGAGTTTTTTGTTTGCTCTGCGCTCAAAGCGGAGGAGAATGCCCCCCCCCCCCCCCCCCCCCCCGATGATGGAGATATCCTTGAGCGAACAGATCATGCATTTGTTAGGGAGACTAATCTGAAAGAAAAATCGTCGCAAATAATGTAAAATAGCATTCATCTATAGGAGCTATTTATCGCCTTTATGAACCCTCTCAGTGGTTTACAAATCTGGATATTGAAAGACTGGACTCTGTAGCTGCCAGCGTTAAAAAGAATAAATTCAGTCTATTGAACAAGCAACGCGTTTGCTTACGAGTACATTGTCTACCGTTTAATGAGTCAGATTCAATTATTCGATGTGATATTTCCATTTACGAAAAATATTAATGATAGAAGATACTGGCACAAACTTCCAAGTAGCGTAATCATTGAAAATGGAGTCGGAGAAAATGTTCCGGAGTTGGCAAAGGAGGGTATTAGTTGTGTCCCGCATACCATGAAAGTTATGGACCATTTCCTGCCTAATAACCATTCAGTGACGCCCTCCAGGGACGTTGTCTGAAGTGTGAGGAGGTTGGGCTCATGCGACCGACATGCCCCAAGAAGGCTTAAAAATGCAGTCACGGCCATATGCTCAGGCCGCCGCGCCACCAGATAAAGAGAGGCTGAGATCCAGAATAGAACAAAAGAAATAGCAAATATTAAAGAACGTGAGGAGAAAAGACAGTAAGACGAACGGTAGCCATTGCCGTCCAACGCGAGTAAGAGCCTGCCCTTCATAATCTTGAACTCCAGCTACAATCTCAACGGGAACAACCACAACAACCGTTTTCGAAAAGACAACAGGCTTCACCCTAAGAGCATCCAAGACCACAGCAGTCAAAACAGACTTGGAGTCATCTTAGCGTTTTTTCGTATTCCACACACATAATGTGGATTTCCTTTGTAACCTCGGAGCTATTTAATAACTTTCGGAGATTCGAAAACCACTTGCACTGATTCTAAGGACTATGGAGGCGGATTACTACATTACAGGTGATGGCCACTGACTGATTACGGACTTTCCTATATCTGGTCACATGCCCTCGTAGGTTGATCGATATTCCTAAATACAATTACAATCATCAAATATCAATACGATAAGAAACACAAGGTTAGCCATCTCCCGAAACAATAATTTTTAGAAAACCGCAAAATAAATACTGTTCCGATTTTGCAAAAATAAACGGCATTCATTTGCGTAAATAATATCCTAACGCCATTTATTTTGTCTAAAATTGCTTTTTCTGACATGATTTCGTAAACTACGAATTGTCTTCTCTGTCTTATTGGTCAAAATGAAAAATGTTAACGCTATTTTTCAGGAATTTCCACACTTCAAGTCGTTGATGTCGCCGCATTGCAAAACAAAAACATGGGGACAACGTGCTAACTACGTTCAGTGAACCTTTCAGCCCAAAAAGCGTGCAATCCGCGTGTCTGTGAAAGTTATTGCCACATGTCTGGGACATAAGGAAAGCCGAAAGAAAATATTTTTAGCTTGCCCGCGAATCTGCATAGGAAGCATATTGGAAGGGAATCTATTAATTTCACTTATAACCACAGCGTCGCCAGTCCATTATATTTTCTCAACGTGGCAGAAGAAAAAGAATTTCATTATGACCAGGTGACATGGCAGACAAAATCTGGAATCGCTTCTCGGCCTTTTGCGTTAGACCTGAGGAGTCCACGCCAGTATTTATGGTGATTTTTTTTTTATTGTGCTTCGCCCAAAGTGGTGGGGAATGCACTCCCCCTCCTCCCTCCGTTCAGCCCATGTTGGAGAGAACACTCCATGTATTAACCCTTTACCCAACATAATGACCAAAACCGGCCAGCGCTATTCTCAAAATTCACCAATTAATTTTCATTATTTTTTTCACAAAAACATCGGTTATGACCCCTCATTGGAACGAGCTCGTCGAGCTAGTTCCAATGAGGGGTCATAACCGATGTTTTTGAAACAAAAAATGAAAAAAATTAGTTATTCTAGAATTTGTTTTGCAGGTGTCGTCTGCTTTTCATGTTAGGTAAAGGGTTAATCAGGAGAGATAACTGTCGTCGAGTACATATTGACCAACTTTCTATTTTGTAGAAGTCCAGAGTCAGCTGGACGCTATCTACAAACTGATAAACCGAGTGACCGTTTCCCGTATTGAAAACTTTAGATCCGGCCACAACTTTTGAACACACAAAAGAGGTTATCCGAGAGGACATCTCCTTTACTTTTTCATTAAGGCAGCAGGTTTTACTGAGGGTACATTTTGCGCCTTATCACGCGAGTGACCTTTTACTTGGACTTCAGATATCTTTGTTTGGGAAAGTGGACTCGATCAAGCGAAGGACGCATACAACACGAGGTGGGGTCACGGTAGAAAATGGAGACCGAGATGCTGTTCTTCATTTTTCTTAGGAAGATTAATGCCATACCGCATAGTAACTATGTGAGGGCGGACATCAATTTTCCCGCAGTGTGGTGAGGTGTGTCGCAAACGTATTTCTCGCAGGGGTCCGGCGCGGCTTAGCTTACCACTACGGCTGCTGCGCCTCGTCCTCACTTTAAGGGCAATGCAGAATACCAGGTCAAGATGAAGACCCTTATTTCGGTATATGAGAGGAAAAGGGAACGCACCCAAGTCTTCCACACCCAAGGCTGCCGACACATTACTACCAGTGAAGATGTCAGGCACCTTGGAAATGGAAATTGGCGGGGGCTACCCCGGCACTCTCCGAAGCCTTTCTGAAATGGACGCTAATGAACCACAAGTTTTATTTTCGCTCCTTAAAGATCTCTATAGTCAGTGTGTGAGGCAAGATGCACCAAGCCAAGATTCAGATGTTATGCAGGGGCTTGTACCAACCCCGACAACGGAAGATGAAACAGAAGACGCCCCAAAACTCGGTCCCAGAGGATAATCAAAAAAAGAAGCAGACTGAACTTTCACCATATGTTGTGACACCAGTATTGATCTCGACACGGATTATCCACCGAACCCCCACCAGGTTTAGTCAGGATTAAACAACTAGTGGCGGTGTTCATGATACCTGGACCTAGACTACATCCAGCAGGAAGGGTTAACGGACACGGCTTAAGGAATGACGACCCGAAACCCTTTCTTGTACCTATGACTGCGGAATATGCTTTATGGATAGCGGATTGTTTTACGGAGTTATGGTGGTGGATTCTGTTATTTATTATTTATTTATTCATCGCCACATCAGCAGCTGAGGCTATTTCGTTGACGAGAAAACGGTAAATCTATTAAAGAAAAGGAGGAAATAAAAATAGAAAATGAATACACTAAAAATGTCAAAGATAAGAATGGCGTGAACACCAATGAGTTAAGTTAGAAGACAGTGAATTCCTTAGATATCAACCTGACGGTTTGATACATGAAGAGTGTAGCTTAAAAGGATGACAACAGTTTTAAAATTTATTAAAATGGTTGATTTCGTTCAGAAATGAGAGCATTTTGTGTTGGCAAGTATGATAAAATAGATCTCTAAGAGATCCAGCTGTAAAATACTGACTTCTGACAAGATTAAAATCAGTGCAATGTTAAAGAATGTGCTCTTCTGATAACACTAGTTTTGCTGACAAGGAACACATCCTCTTCACATAATACTGTGGTGCCAGTCTGTGGTATCTTCGCACCGTGGCAGAATTTTCTGAACAGGTGGCATAGCCTGTCAAAGCCAGCAAATCGCCTTTTGCAGCTGGCGAGAGATTCAGAGATAAATTTTCAGACATTTTATCCAAGAAAGGCTTCTCGGTCACAGCCGCTAGCTATCTGGCATATTGCACGATATTATGTTTGATAGTGTAGTCCCAGTAGTTGAATCGGTGTCAAAATGTGCTGCAGGCTGTATTCCAGTTGATGTCAAATCGTAAGACGAGTCGACAGGTCGGAAACTCGTTGTTCTCGAATCAGTGTGTGACAACATCCCAGAACCTCTTTTTCTCACCTGAGTTTGACCATGATTGGGATGACTGCTGGATGACAATGGTCTGGTCGTATTCGTATTCTTACAACTTTTAACTTTGACATTTGCATTTATCTTCGTGGACTCGCTGTGTCACAATAAATAATAAATAATATTACAGGAAAAAAGAACTGTACCTCCAAGGTTCCCAATCGATCCAGAATGAAATCCAGTGAAGATCAAAGGCTCTTAAATGACTGACGAAGCTAGAATGAATGTTTTGGAGATCGCACTGCATGTTAGATGATAAACACCACCAAACTCCACATTCTTAGCTCCAGTGCAAGGGACAACTACAATGCAACCACATAATTCACAAATTAGAATGTGAAACTTGTAAAATAGAATGTAATAGTCAGTTTTACCGGAAGCTCAAACTACACGTCTACCGTCGCCATTTTGGGACAGGTCACAGATGGACAGCGTTGAAAGCGTTGATGTTCTGTTTCTAACTCTTTTGTGTAGTAGACAGAATACAGAAATGGAATACAAGAGAGTGGTGTATAATTTACAATTCTAGCTCAGAAAAACTTGGATAATTTCTCGCGATTTTCGCGCTTGTTTTCTCGTGAAATCGACTATGTCATCAGAGTACACTTCGGATCGATCGAACCAACCCATGGAATGATTTAATGTCCTATAGAACTGTATGTATATGAACCTCTTACTGCAGGGTTCTGTGGAGCTACGAATTCGTCAACCACAAGTGTTCGTGACTGTCATTTTATCGCACGCATACCCAAAGCTGTATATCTATCTAAATAAATGAAGGTCGGTAGACCTCGGACCGGAAAGAGGTTGGTTGCCTTACCAGGCTCCATTCCTGTTTCAGATTTTCGGAAAGAGTGCTGTTGGGCAGACGGGCCGATACAGTTATTATCATGGCGTTCTGTCGCGGTATTTCACTTATTTGAACACCCTGATAGGACCAGATCCAGACTTGATATTCCCCACTCTCTGACTGTTTGGGGGCTAAGTATGGACATGAACGTGTAGACCAGATTGAAGGTGAGTATCATAGTTTTTGATGGTTCTCCACCCACTCCTTAAAGACAGGAGAAGTTAGGGTGTAGTGAGACGTTTCTAATATGCCTTCGGTGTTTTCGATTTCCGGATCATATTGTATATCCCCACTCCACACGCACGCGGACTCAAATTGACTGAGCACAGTAAATTGTGCTCTCGTGTTTCTTCTCTTTGTCCCAGTTTGCAGTTTGTCCAGATTTATTCGGTAATGTTAAATATAGACACACATCAAATAAACAAGATTTAAATGCGGTCACTGTAGTGTGACGCATAACGCATGCGCTTTCCACAGGGTGTTGCCGCATTCTTCTAAACAAAGCAGACTGAGATTTGTAACGCGTTTTGATCTGTAAACATTTTGGCATTCAACAGCGCACGAACAATTGGCATTTACTGGTTGTTTAAATACTTGTAAATTCAAAACAGTCATCGTTTTTTTTCATCTTAAAATCAAGTGAAAATATGGCATCAGGAGGAAGCACGTGTCACAGAAGTAGTGGAGAGGGAAGTGGAGTTTCTGACGGTAAGCGATGTATATATCATCAAAATCGTGTCGTCTGCTTTTGTAAAACTCACGATGTCGAATGCTGCGATGACTGTGTCAGAATTGACCACAGCCGATGCGAAAAAAATGTAGTTCCAATCACGGACATACATCGTTCATTCGAAAAGTTAGTTCAGTCTTTAGAACTGCTCCGAATAACTATGAACCAACAAAAGAAGAATTTAACACTGTTTAAAAACTGTATAAACGATCATCTCGGTCTTGGGAGAATAAAAATAAAGAGCTGTTACGAAGAGCTTCGTAAAAGAATTGATGAAGCTGAAACAAAAAGTCTGAAAGAATTGGAAAATGTTGCAGGAAATGAACTTTCAAAAATTAACGATTGTTCACAAGAATATCGCACAGTGGAGAAAACAATTCAAGTTTTGGAGTTGGAAGTGGATTTATTTAATGAAGAGGTGTTTTCTGATGGGCCATCAAGTGAATCCATATCGTCGTCGGATAGGAAGTGCATTTCAGACTCCATTAAATTCACGTCGGAGTTACAGGAAAACCTCATAAGGGTTGAAAAACAAATAAAAGTTTTGAGAGAGTATGAAGATAGAGTAAATGATGATTTTGTTGTGACAAATTATGACAAGATTTTAACTGTTTGTGATGATATTGTTAAGATTTCCCACATGACGGGGTGTTCATTCAAACAGTTTATGAAATCTGAACAGTTCAGTTGTAAGGAGGGTAAGATAAAGTGTATCATTAATTCTCAACCTTATGTGAACGGACAGATGTTGGTAGTAACACGTGACCCTCACAAATTGCATAGAATTAATGATAATGGTGATCTCATAACAACAGCGGAGTTATCAAGTGATCCAAGAGATCTCTGTATTTATAATAATTTACTAGCCGTAACCTTTCCGGACAACAAGCAGATAAATGTCTATAATTTGAATAATTTTACAAAACAATCTCAGATTAATACAGTAAATGAGTATCATGGAATCTGTAGAGTTAATAATAGATTTTGTGTGTCTTCTTTTGATGAAAATGTTGTGAGAATTTTATCGAATGAGGGTTTGATTATCAACGAATCTGGTAAAATATTCAAACATCCACATTTTGTGACAAGTTCTGTTTGTGGTGAGCGTATATTCATATCAGATGTGGAAAATCAACGAGTTGTGGCATTAAACAAGGATTTACAATGTCTGTTGTTTGTTATACAGCACACAGATTTACAGTATCCACGGGGATTGTGTATTAATAGCCACGGTGGATTGTTTGTTTGCAGTTATGGTAAAAACTGCATTGTAGAATTCACAAAGGATGGCCAGTATGTATCGACAATTCTAAATTCTACACAGGGAATAAATGAGCCTTGGAGTTTAAGTTACAATATATATAACAAAACTCTAGCTGTTGTCTCCTACAAATCAGATAAAATTGAACTCTACAAATTGCAGTAGCAGTGGAACTGTTTAACTCTTTTGGCGCGACAGGTGACTAACGTCAACAGACGGCAGACCGCGGAAAGGTACTGCAGTAGTCATTTTAGCCAACTGTGATGATATTTAAAATAATAAATTCTGATATCGTCTACGTTGGGTAAAGAGTTAAAAAAGAGTTTGTCCATTTCCAAGTGCTTTTAACTCTTTACCCAACGCAGACGATATCAAAATTTATTATTTTAGATACCATTTTTAAAATTTAAAAAAAAAAAATCAACAAAAACATATCATGTGACCCCTCGTTGGAACAGCTCGACGAGCTCGTTCCAACGAGGGGTCACATGATATGGTTTTGTTGAAACTTTTTGAAAAATATTATTTTTTCACTTCTGAAGTTGCGTATTACGCGGGAGTGGGATGCGGCCGCTTCGTTGGGTAAAGGGTTGAACAAACATACGTATTCCTATGTTTCATGCTCAATTTATGTCCTATCCATGAACAACGATATCGTCTCTTGAAAGTATAAAGGTGCCATTTAAATATATACAGGAAATCATTTGAAAAACTGCGAATGAGATCATTAGAACATTTTTTAAAATAATAACGCTTTAGTCTAACAACCTATACTTTTTGTAAAATTCCTGATGAATATTAGGCGCTAAGAATTCTGTTTCTCAGATTATTCCGCGCCAAAAGAGTTCAAGAGGTCTCACAATTTGTCCTGATTCACTAGAATTAGTTTTGGCTCTCGTAAACACTTGCTGTGAGACTAAGTTCCGAAATAAACTGATAGATAAGAAATGATGTCAAATTTGGTAGAATTGTTATACCCATCCAAGCGTAACCTGTATGTATTCCATACAGTACATGGAGGGTGGATTTTCACCAAATCACCCATGGAGGGGAGGTATCACTTCAGATAATTACTGTCAAATTGTATACAGAAAGATAAGAAGTTTAAACCGGAGGTCCATTGGCTGAAACCTTGCTCATGCTAATTACGCTTTGCATGATGATGATGATGATGATGTCTTTATTTCCTCCATTTTTGAAGAGTACATCAAGATAAACTGAACGAAACTAGAAAATTAATAGAAATAATAGAGAGAGAGAGAGAGAGAGGGAGAGAGAGAGAGAGAGAGAGAGAGAGAGAGAGAGAGAGAGAGAGAGAACTATATACAGTGAGTTAATTTACAATAATGTTACAATTTGAATATTGTGAATGGACGACGAGAGAAGAGTCCTACAAAAACCATTGGCAATAAAGGTAATGATGTTAATGAATACCCAGTGGGAGAAGAAACGTACACCCAAGGAACAGAAGAAGTAAATATGTTTTACGTAAGATCGTTTGAAGGCACTGGTTTATTTCTAGTGGTTTGTTACTGGAAGGTAGAAACCCACGCGTGGGCTTTACTGATACATGTAGATGCTGGATATGATTCTTTCTTCATAGAATGTACTCCATAATCTGCAAAAGAGTTACTTTATTTTGACACAATTTTTCGAAGAGAGTCCATTGGGCTCACTTCGATAAATTGTGTCAGAACAACATTTAACGCATTACAGTTTAATCTGGCTGATGTTTGCACGGGGCTGATAGGAGAAGAAGCTTGTGTAGCCAGCGCAAACAGAAGATTTTGAACGATCACACTCTGTCTTGACCATCACACTGTAGCAAAGAGTGAACGTGTTGGTCCAAATAATTTGATAAGAGTTTTCCAAAATAAACTGATAATTTTTTCAAGAATGAACGGATAATTGGCCACGGAAAACATCCGACAAAACACGAATATTCTGACGAAATTCTCCTTCGGCGAAAAAGGTGGTCACCTCAGGTATATCTGTGCCACTGACTCATTTAATGGTCAGGCTGAATGCTGTCGGCACGTACACCTGTTGAGGGACTTAGATACTAACAAATTAATCGACAGTTTACTGCACTTATCGGTTCGCCGGTCCTTACGGAAGTTAGCATATAATTAGGTAAATACATCCTAACGTCGCGAGTGATTCGCGCCAGCATGAAGTATTTACTAAATAAATGTTGCCTTTTTGTGATGTTGATAACCAACAATGTTTTGTTGAAGGGGAAACGGCGCCTCCCTTCCACCCACTGACAATTAATGTTGAAAGTTTGTCACAGCACTGTTTCTAACACCCTATTGGCAGAATAACTGGGTTTGAGTGTGTTTCGTGAAAATCAGTTATTGTTTACGCCTCTATTGCTAGCTAACGATATCTTTGTACTAAAAGTAATATTTCTTTTTTGTCGTGGATCTCTTTCGTTACTGCTGCACTGTTTTCCTTCACATATGAAAGGAACTTTTCTTGTGCCAGAATTTTTGATAACGAATTGTTTAGTGTCAAAGAAGGCCAAATCAATTTTTTTAGTGGAATTGATTAAACTGGCACACGGCATTGTCAACACTGCAAACAAACCTCACATATATCCCGTTATATATTTACAGGTGGTCAACCCACACGGGCCTCATTCCAATTTTGGTGACACTATTGTCTTGCATGTCTATGCAGAACACGCATGCTCCAGCCTACACAATTTTGGTGTTATTTTGGGATAGAAATTACATTACTTTGTCAGTGGTCTCTAGTGAAGTCCTGGCTGCCTCTATAGGCAGCCAAGACTTCACTAGACAACACTGCTAATTCAAAGTGTTACCTTATTATGAGAGTGCAAAAAGTAAAAATAAGTCTATGCGAGAATCATTTAGAAGAATCGATTCTGAATTGATTCTGAATTTAAGCCCAGTTAACAATTGTCATTTTGTATTACAATTTCATATTCCAAGATTATTGTTCTGTGATATATGATACGATAACTTGATGCTTTGAAGGAAAGAAGGGCGTGTTACTACAATAACACCCTAGAAGTGAAAGAGAAATACAAGTGAATTTTCAACACAAGGACTTCTTGTGTTTCAAATTTTCTTTTTTTCTGTTATTTACAATATACTCTGGTGTAAATTAAATGATTTTTTAAACGCTGTCATTTTTGTAAGATAATTGGAAATTCAAGCATGTGTGACTTAATGATACATTAAAAGGCAATGAGTTATTAGGACAACTCTGACGCAGTAGAAGTACCACTGCGGTTAAAACTGGAAGAAATTCTTTGGAAAAGCACGAAGAAGCATTTATTTCTTTATTGGCAGTCTCGATAGTTTGCGTTATGTGGGGGTTTCATCAATTGTAAAATATCAAATGACCTACAGGTTACAATGGAATAGTGCAAAATATTTTTTTTTTTTTTGTTTTTCATATTTTTTAATTCAGATATAGATAGTAGTGTTTTAATGAAGTTGATATGATAAAACATACAATTCAGTAACAGTATTTAACAGATGGAAATAATGAATAGTTGTCAATAATGAACGAAAATACTGTGTAGATTAGTTTGGCTTTTCATCGAAAATGTTGCTCAAGCAGATTTGGGGTCTCGGTTGAGACAAACTGACATTTTGGAATGTTCTTCAATGCAGACAGATACTTAAATATAGGTTATCGTTGTATTGTTTCCAGCTTTAACCCTTTACCCAACGCAGACGATTTCAAAATTTATTATTTTAAATAAAAAATTTTTAATTTTGTTCAAAAAATTTCAACAAAGCCATATCATGTGACCCCTCTTTGGAACGAGTTCGCAAAATAATATTTTTTTAGCTGCTGAATTTGCATATTACGTGGGCGGATGCGGGCGATTCGTTGGGTAAAGGGTTAAGGGTTTAAATAGTCACACAAAAGATGATAGGATGGCCAATCTTGTTCGTAGCAAAGAAACATTTTTCTGTGAGTGACAGTATATTGAGGACAGTTCTAGATCTTTATCACCTTTTAGTTGTAGCGTGTGTAGCAGGTAATTCCTCACTTTGAAGGAATAAACATATTTCTTAACCCTTTACCCAACGTAACGGCCAAAACCGGCCAGCGCTATTCTCAAAAATCGCCAATTAATTTTCACTATTTTTTTCATTTTTTGTCTCAAAAACATAGGTTATGACCCCCCGTTGGAACGAGCTCGTCGAGTTCGTTCCAACGAGGGCTCATAGCCTATGTTTTTAAGATAAAAAATGAAAACAATTAGTTTTTCAAGATTTTTTTTTTTGCAAGTGTCGTCTGCTTTTCACATTAGGTAAAGGGTTAATGATGAGAGTGCATAAACCAATTATGGGTTCTGTTGTCACGTTATTTTTGTACCCCAAGAGTATATATTCTGCGGTAAGTGGGAAGGTAATTCTGCACTTCCCCCTTAGATAATCTGGACAATTTAACCGGATTGTTTTGGAGGTATAGTTTCCTTTGTGTTGTTACAGAAAGTACATAGTTCTTTTTCCGATAGTTTGATTTTGTGAAGTTTAAAATTTGTGTATAATATCCTGTGTAAACTTTTCAGTTGTACACTTTGCAAAAATGAATCGTCTGTGATTATGATTGTAATTTTATATATCTCATGCATGCCAGTTTCGAGACTGTTAGGGTACATTTAAAGTTTCACTCCATTTCCCTCTGTTTCTAATGGACAAACGGTCGAACATTTCAGGAATATGGGATAGAAGGTTTGGCATACTTTCTTAGACTGTTTCAGTTTTTCGATATTATTGTTTTTTATCCTTGGGATTTTTCTGTGCTGCTGGAGAATCATTTTCCATAATTTGGGAACTGCATTTACCACTTCCTGATAGACCGTAAATGGTGTTTTGAGGTTATATTGTTCGGAGAAATCTTTAAAGGTTAAGAGCACGATTTGTAGAAAATTCCAGTAAAATTCCGCTTTTATTTAAAAAAATTCCTTCAACGATTTCCGTTCCACACATATGTGCGGAACAAAGTCTCATTTATCCGCATGGATTAGTGCTGCTGTAGATAGGGATTTTATTGAACAGGTGTTCAATAAAATAATGTTTTGGTGCCCAAACGTTGATTGGAGGGCAGGGGAGGGGGAGGTGTATTTCGTTGTCTGGCCCAAATGAATTGATCGAGTTTTAACCCTTTACCCAACGAATCGCCCGCATCCGCCCGCATAATATACAAATTCAACAGCTGAAAAAATATTATTTTTCGAAAAATTTCAACAAAACCATATCATGTGACCCCTCGTTGGAACGAGATCGTCGATCTCGTTCCAACGAGGGGTCACATGATATGGTTTTGTTGGAATTTTTTGAACAATTTAAAAAAATGATATTTAAAATAATAAATTTTGATATCGTCTGCATTGGGTAAAGGGTTAAAAAACAAATTGGCAATTATTTCAATGAACGGACATTCGGTAACGGAAATAATCTTACAGAACTCGAAAGTTGTGACGAAATCATCGGTAGACGAAAAGGGCAGTCACTTAAGTTTTCTCAACATACCACTGATACAATTGATGGAAAAGCTGATTGCTGTCAGTATGTACACCTACACGCTAAAAACTAAAGTGTTAAAATCTGCACTTGAAGTGCTGTGTTTAACACTTACTAAGTGCTGAACTAGCACTTTGTTCAAGTGTAGATATCCCAGAACATGACAGGTGTTGACAATAATACCCTTTGACACGTGTAATGTCGCGACACTTAAAAGGAAACAACGCAGATGACGCGGATCAGGCTCGAACTCTCGAGCCTGATCCGCGTCATCTGCGATGTGTCCTTTTAATTATGTACCCACCAAGCACAAATCAAATTATGGACGATTCTGGAAGAACCACCAATGCTAGACACATGGGAAGTGCCATCTATTCAAGTTTCAGATGTCTGACGATTGTAATGTCTAAGTGCTTAGAACATTGCAATTTGAGTGTTAAAATCAAACCCTAAGAGTTAGAATGGGTTTAACACCTTGAAAGTGTCAGTTTTAACACTTCAGTTTTTAGTGTGTATTGTTGCTCTTAGATATTAACAGATTAATTGACTATTCACTGTTAATCCACTTGTCTTAGATGTTCGCGAGTCTTTACAAAAAGGTAGTATTTAATTAAATACTTAATAACGTCGCGAGTGCTTCGCGATGGTATGACGTATTTACAAATTAAATGCTGCCTTTTGTAAAATTGATTACCTACACATTTTCAAAGACGAGAATACGGCTTCCTCACACCACTCACTGACAATTAATGTTGAAGGTGTGTAGAAACACTGTTTCTAACACCCTTTTGGCAGAATGACTTTGCTTGGTTGGTGTGTGTTTCGTGAAAATAGGTTATTGTTTCCGCCTCTATTGCAAGCTGATGATATCTTTGAACAAGAAGAGATATGTTTGTCGTCGTGAACCGCATTATTTACTGCTTCAATGGCTTTCGTTCACAATTGAAAGGAACATTTTTGGTGCCAAATTTAGATTGTTTCGTGCAAATCTAAATTTTGTGTGATATTATGAAGATTTGTATCAAACAACGTGTACATTCCAAACAAACCTCACATTTAACCCTTTATATATTTACAGAAGTTTAACACACACGGGCTTAGTTCCAATGTTGGTGACTTTTTTCTCTTACATGTCCATGTAGAACACACACGTTCCAGCATGCACGATTTTAGTGTTATCGATGGTCGAAGTTACACTACCTTGCCACTGGTTTCTAGTGAAGTTTTGGCTGCCTTATAGGCAGCCACAACTTCATAAGACACTTCTGCTAAGTCAAAGTGTTACCTTACTATGGAGGAGCAGAACAATAAGAACAATTCGATTCGAGAATCATTTGGGAGAATCGATTCTGAAATTAAAAGCCCAATAAGCATTTGCAATTTTTGTACAATAATTTTAAATTCAAAGACTTTTGTTTTATGATACACGATACAAATATTTGATGCAGTGAAGGTTAATATGACAATAACCAAACCTGTAAAACAAGAGAACACACAAGTACATTTTCTACTTGAGGACTTTTTTCCGTATTTCAAATGTTTCTTTCTTTTTTTATTTGAAAAATATAAGAGTTTGAGTGGATCTTCCACTGTATGTGTGTTTTCTGTTAAGATCTCAAAACATACTTTAGTGTAAATTAATATACACCTGGAACTTAATTAAGCACCCACTGAAATGTTGCATGACAATGAAGTTGCTGTTACTGATTATTATGTTTTAATGGTTGCTATGTCTTGAAGTACATTTCATCTAGTGAAACATGACGTTTCTTTTTGATAGCGTACCCCATGCATATCCCCTCGTCCACGTGAAGCATGCTTCCCACGAATGTCACAAAAAACACCAATATCCACGTGCAATATCTGGGTATAAAAAAAACGAAAATTTATAACTTCTTTTGTGAATAAATGTTGACATGGCAAGGACGAGACTGCCAGAGTCTCTAAGATGGCAAATCGTTGATGTGCAACAGGCATGTCATTCAAGGAAGGCAATGTGGCTATATCCATTCTGTCCTCAGCAGACTTGTCAGAAAACATAAACAAATCAACGATGTTAAGGTCCGACGAAGGCTTGGACAACCCCCAAAATACCACTTGAAGCAAAGGGTTCACGCCTAACGAGACGTTCCAGACTCCTCTGGAAGATCGGAATCTGGAACGTCTCGTTTGGCGTGAACCCTTTGCTTCAAGTGGGGTTTTGGAATGCCTTTGCCTCCCCAAAAGGCGTTTGTGCAACAGAATTGTTCGAAGCCGCCTTAAAGCACTGAATATGAGGTCCAGAAGGAACATCAAGCATACAGTTCGGTCCGATCAGCATAAAAAAAACGTTTGAAGAGGTCATGACACGACAACATTGGAATCACAGGGCGTGGAGGAGAGTCCATTGATCAAATGAGAGTAGGTTCCTGCTTCACATCACAAACTGGTGCATGAGAGTGTGGAGGCATAGAAATACTGCTTACGTGCCCAGGACCATCAGACCTACTGTTCCGTATGGTGGAGGATCAGAACTGATCTGGGGATGCCTCTCTCATAACTGTAAACTTGATATGGTGAGTGTACGTGGGAATCTCAATGATCATCAGTACATTTGGGACATTCTCAATCCGGTTGTCGTGCTTCATTCTGACAACCGCCCGTTGGCTACTCGTCCTGTATTCCTGGACGACAATGCAAGGCCACATCGTTCCCAATCTGTGAGAGAATTCCTTCAGAATTACGCTATTACAACACTACCTTTGCCTCCAATGAACCCCGATTTGAATTCCTTAGATCACATCTGTGACTTTCTTGGACGTCGTGTGAAAGTAAGAGATCCGCCTGTACAGTATTTGGCCAATTGGGAAGTTCCGTTGCATGAAGAGTATCAGCAGCTACCTGGACTGTATCAGAAGACTCACTGGTAGCATTAGGAGGGGGAGTCACGCTGTCACCCGGGCACGTGGTGGATACACTCGCTACTGACGTCATACACTGCTATTGTGTTCAAGAGATCACAGGTTACATTTTTAACGATAATTAACGCCATTATTTCATCATAGACCGTTCCAGCATCGTACTTGTAGAAAGAACATTTTTCCATCAAAAATATTAGTGACAGATATATGTAATTAGCGCTATTAAAATACTGCATATTTTCAACATTTTGTTGTCTTTCATTTGTCAATAGACCATTCTTCCCACAAACAATCAACTTTGACCATCTGTGCGATAGCTTGAAAGTAATGATAGTTTCTATAAAAACCAGATAACCCTGCTCTCAAGGAGGTTTAGTTGGTTTAATCCAGAATGGTAAACCAGAATATAAACTGCTCAATGAAACGACCTAGTTTTTATTCCATGTGTCTACGCATGCTCACAATAAACCAAGTGAACCGGAATAGCTCACTGAAACATACCCATAGTTCGCTCCATGGAGGTGTGATAAGCTATGGTTTGTTGGGCCAAAAATGAAAATAACGTTAGTTATTGTATTGAAACTCAGAAAACTTTCATTGAGATTAAGAAAAGGGGAACAGGAGAATTTTCACACAACTTGTTCAAATCAAACTTTCTGCCACACAGTCTTGCCACAGAGTTAATCAATGAGAGAATTTACACAGTTGAGAGCACACTACTTATAAAACATCACACAATTGTGATCACTTGTGTCACTCAACAGCTGCGGTAAATAACAATTATACAAAACCTTTAGCAAAACCTTCACATCTGGTTTACGGGTGGTCTTTGTAAGGATATACCTCACAGACGTATTCAGGCCGTAGAACATGTAATAATTTTTTATAACATCCCAGTCCTGTCTGCGTTCTCAGCTCAGGTTGGCTAAGCGAGTTGCGAAAAAAAATAAGGAGATAACAGTCCAATTACCGATATTTCAGGTGAGTGAAAAATGCGCGTCCTTCAGTGTTTTGTGGGAAAGTCTATCCTGTCTTTGAAAGTGTAATAATTCTTTGGTGGATATTTCGGTCTCGGCTTAGCTTAGTGCAAACCGATTTTCTGCACTTGCATATTCATAATGCCAGAATGCAATGATAACGTTCAGAATCCACCAGTGCTCTCGTACTTATATTATTGCTCCGTATCATCGGCCTAATACCCTTTGATCATTCCATGAATTGTTATAGTTCAACTCAATAGAGCACACTGTCGGTGCCCCATAAGGCAAGTGCCCGACGGGTCCTTATTCTCCATCTAGGTACAGTGAAGGTTGCATAATACTGGCGAACATTCCCAACATCCACAACTGGCACGAGATTCAACGTCGCAGAGTCACACACTTCAACTTACTGATCGCACACCAGCCACCACTATGGCTGGTTGTTTCATGCTGTCTCAAACTCATATCTCAACCCATCAAACTGGACCCAAACAGGAATAGCCCAGTCCCTTTTATATGTATGTCATTCCACTATAATCACGGAGTACGGTGATGTAACATATGCTAACTGATCATCTGTCTGTTATAAGATCTACGATTTCCAAAATGAACACGTTTGGCAGCTATTTTGGGCACATTGTGGATAAATCGAAATTTCGAACACTTTCTCAGCCGGTTCAGAAGAGACTTACATGTAACTATGCTTCTTTTAGCTTTCTCAGGCTTTTTAAGATTTGATGAGTTAGTCTCATTGTGCTGCAATGATGTAATAGTAAAGGATAGTTTTTTGATCTTGTATATCAAGAAAAACAAAACTGATCAATTTCGCCAGCATCATGAAGTTCTAATCTTAAAAGGGGCTACTTACTGTTGCATTTCCCGTTCGAATGTTTAATAGAAATGCTACTATTGCTGATACTGATTTTAGACAAACAATCTGCTAAATTGATATACAAGCACAAAAAGCTTGGTTGTTCGATTGTCCGACAGAAAAAAAGTAGCAAACCCAAGTCGGTGGGGGGTGGGAGGACTTGTATTTTAGGCTTCATTCGTTTCTTTCTGGTGGAGCGAGAAACAGCCGCAGAAAATGCCGATGTTACTGAGCGGTGCTGGGAACGTCACGCAGGATGGCGTTCTGATTCTAGTATAGATAGATACATTGTTGATTCGTTTGTCGGTTAACTCATCTTCCCAACAACTTGGATTGTAAGCAAAAAAGAGGAGGTACGAGTTAATGTGAAAGCAAGAATTCTAAACAATTCATATTATATTAATGAATTTTCCACAGCTTTTTCCCGTTCTTTGATTTAGTCTAAGCGGCTCGTCGGACTAGTTCGCTAAAATGTTTACTTTGTTTCTAGGCAGCACAGTTAAGACCATTAGTTTTCCGCGGTTTGAAAAATATCGGAAAATGGATGTCTTAATAATGTGACAAATTATATTGTAATTTGTAGATGGTCTGTTTGGATTAATCAAAAAAATGACACCGTTCAGAAGGGGTCCTCAGTCGGAGTCAACCAATGAGAAAATTAGTTGTTGGTGACATTTTTGAATACGTAACGATTGTGGCCAATCGATGGATAGTGTATTAGTTTAAACAATATTTATATAAAAAAAAAACATTTTAGCTGCATACATGCGAACGGATTCAATGTTTTGCAAATACCTTTCAGTGAATATAATTGACAAATAATGTATCAATCTAAATTGCTGTAGTAAGGGATTCGGAAGAAAGCTGAAAGCTTACGTGAATCGTTTCCCAAGTCTGTAAGATAACACAGTTTCAATTAGACAGATAGAACGGGTGGGTTAGTTGGATATTGTTTAAACACTGCAAAAAATGAAAAAGTAGAAACAGAGAAGGCGTGAACGAGACGGAAGACATTGGAAAATGCCAACCTGAATGCACTATACATCAACATTGATCAACAACAGTCTGGGAGGTGACTCACTTGGAGATTGCAGCCTAACACAAGTATATTAGCATGAAATGTTTTCAATGTGAGGTAAGAGCGGTAAAGTCAATTCTTGCAATCACCATTGTTATGACCACCCAATTTGAATTCATGGTTGTTTTCATTTTAACTTGCAACGTGACGTTTGTAATTCATAGACCTGGTTTTGTCCAGTAATTTCCTCTGAGGTTTAATACGCAACATCTTTTGGATACAGGTTTCTAGAGTTTTTACACTAAGTGATAAATAGTTTTTATCTTTAGGTATTCCTGGGCGGCGTATTATGTCCTTAATGGGCACTGTTTTCACACGATACATGTCACGTTTAGTGGTAATTATGGTTATACTTTAGAGCTGTTATGTATCAGATTTCAGTTGATTATCGGGCTAGTTCGCTAAAATGCTTAGTTTGTTTCTAGGTAGCATAGTTAGGACTGCCTATAAATTTGGTGATTTCTATACTACCGTCCAGTTTCACACTGAATAAAATAGACATACGATTACCTCCCCCAACCGACTTTTATCTTCTCTCAAACTTTTCAGAAAACATTTAACAAATATTTGTTATAATTGTTTTAAAAATACACTTAGGCATTTAATTCACACTTACAAGCTCGGTTCATTTTCCACCAATTGGATAATTCCGGGAACTTTTATCTCTCATTAATTAAATGTTGGGGTGCAAACCTATAACCACGACGCACCCTCACTGTCCACATATTCGAAGCGATCTTGATCGTTTTGAATCATGTTGGTTAGTTTAAACATATTTTATTTGTCAAAATAAACAAAAAGGATTGGACAACAAGTGCTCAAGACTTAAAACACGTCCTCTCCTTTGTATACGATAAACAAGTAAATGCAGCATTTTTTCAATATATACACATCATAATAAACAATACGCTATTCAAGATTGCAATGGTGTTAATATGGAAGATATTCAGCGAAAGAAAAGAGAAGGAAGAAAAGAGGGGGACTGATACCTTGTACTCATCAAACAAATATCAAACTGTCTCCAGCCAACTCACCAGGCCGCAGCGCTCCAGAAGAGCGCTGCGGCCTGGTGAGTTGGCTGGAGAAAGTTTCATGTTGGTTGAAAAATAGGAGATTCTCGAAGCAGGTAAATGTGCCCATCAGCACTTTTGGTCGCTTTCAGACCCTCAATGCCATTTTGGAACACTTTGAGACTGAGAGACCTGTTGCTCATTAGGCATATAACTGGTCAACGCTGCAAACATTTCTGTGGCTAAATGTGTTAACTTCCCAGTTATACTCATTAATATCTTTTTATTGCATATGTCGAGTACTATGGAATCTGCATTCTTGGTAGTACTATTTCCGACGAATTGAGACAACGGATAGAACCATTTCTAAATATAAGACAACTGTGTCTGCAATTGTGTTCTTGTTTGTCGAGTTTGTTTCTGTGTTGTTCTCAGCCTAGTCATGTCGATTAGTATGGCAGCTGGGACCAACGAGGAATTGGGGGAGTATTGTAAGGAACTTGGGATACCCTTTGTAGACAATTAGGGATCGTTTTGGGGCAGAAATGACCTATATGGTAGGGATGGTCTCCATCTTAGCCCAAGGGGTACAGAGGTTTTAGGAAGAAATATGTTGCAGGTGGTGGAGCCTTTTTTGGTATAGGGAGGGGAGGGGGGTCAGTGAAGGGGGGAATAATCACAGGAAATGTGTCACGAACCATAGGTGTAAAAAATGGGACAAGGGGGATAAGGAAAAGGGACCAAAAATCGAAATCAATAGGAATAGTTTCCCAAGGAAAGCACAGGTACACAAAGTAAGATATACAAACATACAGGGACTAGATATTAATGGGACCAGTAGGCGGAAGCCGATGAACCTTGACACCCTGAAAGTGGGTTATAGCAACATCCAGGGTCTCCACCGGCAAGTAAGTGAAATTGCTACATTGATTGAGGCAGAGGAGTTTGACGTCATGGGCTTAAGCGAAACGTGCGTAAGACACGAGGAACGGGTAGACCAAGTAAGAGGGTACGTATGGATAGATGTAGGGCGAACGGAAGGCCAGAAAAAAGGGGGAGGGGTAGGCATGTACATTAAAGAGGATTTAAAACCATCGCTGATCACAGACCTGGAAAACATCAGCACCCCGGCTGAGGTATCGAAAGAAATTTGATGGGTAAGGATCAGTCTGAAAAACAAAAGTATTGCCCTTGGGGTTGTGTATTGTGCGGTGGAGGGAAGCAAACCCGAATGGAATGATTCGATATACTCAACACTAAGGTCCAATATCACCGAACTACAAAACAAATGGCTCGGTATAATTCTGATGGGTGACTTTAATGGCCACATAGGTAATGATGAAGAAGGCATAGAGGGTGGGGACAATAAAGTCAACAGGAATGGAAGGAAGCTGTTGAACTTCACAAACGAGCTCGATCTGAAGATTCTGAACAGGGACGCGAGGTGTAAGGGGAAATGGACCTGGGAGAGGAACGACAGAAAATCAATAATCGACTACATCCTCACAGATATTAATTTATGGAGGGAGGTGATAGGGGTAGAAGTGGATGATGAGGGTAAAATGGAGGTGGATAGTGATCACAACTTGATTACTGTGACGATCAGGGCCAAAACTCTAGTAAAAAGCAAAGAAAGCTCTAAGGAGATTTGGGAACTCAAAAAAGATGCCGACTGGGCGAAGTTCAATGAAAAACTGAAACCAAAGCTTGCAACCGTACCCAAGAGGGGTAGTGTCCAGAGGATGGCCGACGTCATAGTTGCGAGCCTGGTGGAGGCAGGAAAGGAAAGTGTAGGAAAGGTCAGGGTTCCAACACGGGAACTTGGTACAGAGTGAACGAAGAACTGAAAAGGGCCATAAAGGGAAGAAAAGCTAAATATGCTTCATACAGGAGAAGTAGAAAACTTAAGGGGCGGAAAGCAATGAGGTCACAGTTGCTAAGGAAGAATACCACCAAGCACGAAATAAAGTAAATAAGATTAAAGACGTTAATCGGAGAGTACGAAATAGCAGTCTTATTAGGACGATAAGAACGACAGGGGGGTCGAGTTCGAACGTATTTTGGAAATGGGTGAATAAACGTAACAAAGAAAGTAACCCGCAGAGTATTAAAGTAAATGGCAGAGTTACAGACGAGCAAGATCAAGTCGCATCAGAACTAGTCAAGCACTGGGAAAAGGTAAACGATAAGCGATGGGGAATAGGGAGCCCACCAGAGTGTCCGAATCAGGTCGAGGAAAACCTATCGAGCTTCGTGTGCAGCGAAATTAAAACGGAGGAGGTGCGAAAGGTGATATCAAAATTAAGGGATGGAAAAGCGGGAGGTGTGGATGAAATTCCTAACGAGTTTATCAAAAAAAGGGGAGCGGAACTCGTGGAAAGCCTAACTGCCCTATTCAATCTCGCCATAGAAAATCAAGAGGTCCCAAAGGAGTGGAGAGAAAGTAAAGTGACATTTATTCACAAAAAGGGGGAAAAGACGTTTTGGATAACTATCGGGGATCTCTGTCAGTAGCAACATTGGAAAGGTTTTCTGTAAAGTCCTGTATGGGAGACTAGAGGAGGTGATTGAGGAGAAGGGTTTTTTGGGAGAAATCCGGAATGGCTTCAGGAAGGGAAGGAGAGTTACTGACCATCTTTTCACACTATCCCAAATGATAGAATCCGCGAAAGCAAAAAAGAAAAAGATGTTTATGGCCTTTTTGGATATCAGAAAGGCATACGATAGAGTATGGAGGGAAGGTATGTGGCGCAAGCTGGAGGCTATGGGCTTAGGAGGCGAGTTTGTTGGAATTATGAAAGCATTATATAAAGATGTACAGAGTGAACTTAGCCTGGGAAACATTACAACGAAACGTGTGCCTATGGAGAAAGGCCTAAAACAGGGGGGGGGGTGTATCCTTTCGCCAATCCTGTTTGCATTGTACATCAAAGGTCTATGAGATGAACTCCTGCGTAGTGAGGAGGGGGTAGCAGTTGGGGACTTGAAGATCCCAGGGCTACTTTTTGCAGACGATATGGTTCTAGTGTCAGAAAGCGAAGAGGGGCTAACGAAAATGCTGGGAATTGTTGGGAAATATGGGAACAAATGGAGACTCGAACTTAATGAAAGCAAGAGCAAAGTTATACCTGTGGGCCGCAAAGTGGACCCCACTCGAAGGTGGAGAGTGGGTGAGTTTTGCATTCCGTAAGGGAGCAGCAAACTTCTCAGTGTGGGAGAGACAGGTGATTACGAGTATTTGGGGGTAAATATAAACATTACAGGAAGAGGCATCTACCGGAACCACACAAATAAATTGATTCTGAAGGGTAAGCGAATCCTTAACCAAATGAAACTTATAGGGAGAAACAGTTTCAATAAGGTTTTCGTGGGAAAAACCATTTGGGAAATGGTGGGGCTTCCAAGTATAACATACGGTACGGAAGTGGTACCCCTAAACCAGACGGCCGTAAAGAGCTTGGAAATCCTGCAGAACGATGCAGGCCGATGGATAACGGGGTCGAGTAATGCCGCAGCGCTAGAAGCAATCGGGGGTGAGCTTAGGTGGATGAGGATCAAGGACAGGATAGACCTGTTGAAGCTCGGTTATTTTAATTATTTGGTAAATCTCCCCGACAGCCGATGGTGTAAAGTAATGTTCCTGAGAATTTTCAACTCAAATATCAAAACGGGGTGGATGGTCCAAGTGAGGGAGCTAGTCGAGAACTACTCGTTGGAGATCTCGGACCTGGACGTTGGGGCAAACCAGGGTAAAATAATCGTCAGAGAAAGGGTCATGGAGGATTGTAACCGTAATTGGCGAGAGGGGGTCAAATCAAAGAGGTCTTTGGGTGGCCTGCGTGATAAAGAGAAGCCAGTTTTTGAAGAGTACCTTGATGGCACCTTTGCAGGTCACTGTTGTTCAAGCTGAGGTCGCGATCCCTGGAGCTGAGGGGAAAAATTGGGAAAGACGGTGAAAGGGAGTGCCAGATGTGTAACTTGGACTTGGTGGAGACCCTGGAACACTTTCTTCTAGAATGCCCAAAGTATCAGTCTAAAAGAATGAGATTCACTGGGAGTATAATGGGGAAGTGGGATGGGAGAATGAAGGGCATGTGGTTGGGGGAGACTCAAAGGAGAGGGTTAATATGCTAATCGGAGAGATTGGGAAGAATGGGACAAGGGATATCATCAAGCAGTTCGTCTCCAAATGTTGGGAGGAAAGGAGAAGCGTGGGAATAGGGAGGCAGTTGGGAGTACAGGGGTAACCATGGCCTTCTCGTCCGAGAACCGCGACAAATCAGCGGCTGGCCAAAGTGTTATTATTATTATGATCGCTTAAGCACGCTACCACGACAACCCCATATGATCTCAGTGGTCACGTGATATGACGCCATTTCCGGGGTGATTCGCCGGTGTCGTCCAAATCTAAATAAGTGAATGTTGGTAGACCCCGGTCCAGAGAGGGGTTAGTTTGCTCCACTAGACTCCATTCCTGTTTCACTAGAATACTATGG
Organism: Pictodentalium vernedei; assembly: GCA_031216915.1. Taxonomy (NCBI): domain Eukaryota; kingdom Metazoa; phylum Mollusca; class Scaphopoda; order Dentaliida; family Dentaliidae; genus Pictodentalium; species Pictodentalium vernedei. The sequence goes on from CM062297.1 coordinate 57,768,653, forward strand.
GCGTAACTGCTGACCTATGGAGTTACTATTACCGAGATCATACCCTGTACTTTCGAGGTATGGTGTCAATTCTTCACCTATTTGATCACCCAGATAGGGCCAGATCCAAATTGATATGCTACCTTTGCTTTTCGTGAAAACTCTGGAATTCTATATTATTGATTTGTTTGTAATTCCCAAGTATATGCCTGTTTGTGGGCCTAGTATCAGACCTGAACATGGAAACCCAGCTGAGAATGGATTTGGGCGTTTTGAGGCTTCTCCAACTACTCCTTAAAGACAGGAATAGTTAGGCGAATATACACCATACTGCGTCACATATACGCCGTGCTAGGTTTCTAATATGCTTTCGTAGTTTTTCGAATTCTGGATCATATTTTTTCTCCACTCCACTCACAGACTCATATTGACTGATCATAGTAAATTGTGATGCAGCAAATTTTACTCTTTGTCCCAGTTTTCAGTTTGTCCTGGTTTATTTGATAATGTTAAATATAGAAACACGTCATAACGACACGATTAAAATGTGGTCACTCTAGTGTAACGCATGTGTATTGAGTGGGGTGTTGTCACCTTCTTCCAAACAAAGAAGCTTCGTTTTGTAACGCGTTTTGATCTGAAAATTTGTCAGTCTTCAACAACGCACGAAACATATATTGGCAATTTCCGGTTGTTTAAATACTCGTAAATTCAAAACAGTGAACGTTTTGTCATCTTCAATTAAAATCAAGTGAAAATATGGCATCAGGAGGAAGCACGTGTCCCAGAAGTAGTGGAGAGGGAAGTGGAATTTCTGACGGTAAGCGATGTTTGGATCATCAAAATCGTGTCGTCTACTTTTGTAAAACTCACGATGTCGAATGCTGCGATGACTGTGTCAGAATGGATCACCGCCGTTGTGCCAAATATGTTGTTCCACTCACGGACATACATCGTTCATTCGAAAAGTCAGTTCAATCTTTAGAACTACTCCGTATTACCGTGAACCAACAAAAGAAGAATTTAACACTGTTTAAAAATGATATACACGATCATCTCGGTCTTGGGAGAATAAAAATAAAGAGCTGTTACGAAGAGCTTCGTAAACGAATTGATGAAGCTGAAACAAAAAGTCTGGAAGAACTGGAATATGTTACCGCGAATGAACTCTCAAAAATTAACGATTATTCACAAGAATATCACATATTGGAGAAAGCAATTCATGTTCTGGAGTTGGAAGTGGATTTATTTAATGAAGATGTATTTTCTGATCAGCCACCAAGCAAATCTACGTCGTTGGATCAGAAAGGCATTTCAGATGTTATTAAATTCGCTCCGAACTTCCAGGGGAACCTCATTAAAATAGAAAATAAATTAAAACTCTTGAGTGAGTTTGAATGTAGAGTAAATGATGATTTCGTTGTTACAAATTATGACAAGACTTTAACTGTTTGTGATGATATTGTTAATGTTTCCCACATGACGCAGAGTTCACAGAAACAGTTTGCGAGATCTGAACACTTGAGTTGTAAGGAGGGTAAGATAAAAAGTATCATCAATTTTCAACCTTATATGGACGGACAAATTCTAGTAGTGACACGCGACCCTCATAAGATGCATAAACTTAATAATAATGGTGATATCATAACATCAGCGGATTTATCAAGTGAACCAAGAGACTTGTGTATTTACAACAATTCATTAGCCATAACCCTTCCTGACAGCAAACAAATAAATATCTATAATTTGAATAATTTTACAAAACAATCTCAGATTAATTCAGTAAATGAGTATCATGGAATCTGTAGAGTTAATAATAGATTTTGTGTGTCTTCTTTTGATGAAAATGTTGTGAGAATTATATCGGATGAGGGTTTGATTATCAACGAATCTGGTAAAATATTCAAACATCCACATTTTGTGACAAGTTCTGTTTGCGGCGAGCGTATATTCATATCAGATGTGGAAAATCAACGAGTTGTGGCATTAAACAAGGATTTACAGTGCCAGTTGTTTGTTCTACAACATGCAGATTTACAGTATCCACGTGGATTATGTATTAATAGCCACGGTGGATTATTTGTTTGCAGTTATGGTAAAAACTGCATTGTAGAATTCACAAAGGATGGTCAGTATGTATCGACTATCCTAAATAATACAGAGGGAATAAATGAGCCTTGGAGTTTGAGTTACAATATATATAACAAAACTCTAGCTGTAGTGTCCTTTAAATCAGATAAAATAGAACTCTACACATTACAGTAGCAAGATATGACCCTGGCTGTTAATGTGTGTCATATAATTGTTTGGAATCTAATGGAATAATATTAGATTCCCAACAATTATAGGAATAATCATTAAAACTTTAATTAGTGAAGGAGGGGGTACAACCCTGTGCTTCATTAATTAAAATATTGCTGATGATGATTTTTATTACCTGGTAAACGCATGCTTAAACATCACTTTCCACGAGTGGATTACCACCAGTTCACGGCGTCTGTACTCTATTTATAACAAAACTCTAGCTGCTGTATCCTACAAATCAGAGATAAAATAAACGTCTAAAAATTATCATGGCATTAAAAGTGTGTATCCCTTTGAATCTTGGTGGTATCGTCCATGTCAGTTAAATGGCAGCAATTTAGACCAGTTAATATTTTCAACGAGCAGCTTTGGTGCTGTGCGTTGAAAATATTGATGCATCTACCTCACACATTCACTTCGCAGTCATTTTACTTAATGAAATTATGACGTTCATGCTTCTGGGGCGGAAAAAGCTACTCGTGTTGAAAGGGTTACTTCTAGCCTTAAAGTTTGACCCGATTCCCTTGAATTGGTTTTGTTTCTCGCGAACGCCTGCTGCGACAATTAATTTCTCAGTTCCGAAATAATGTCAAATTTGGTAGACCTGTTACACCCTTGGGAACCTCTGCATATCCCACAGTGCAAACAAATAGTCTTCGTGCTGTCCCGAAACTGTCTGGTGTCAAACCTCCAGCCCTTGTTGATGTTTTAGTGCTAAACAAAGCTTTTTGGTGCCACATCGCTAATGGTTAGCAGTGTTTTATCGCTGTTTTCTTCAAAATGAATTGATCGAGTTTTGAAAAATGGACTGGCAATTATTTAAAAAAAGAACGGACAATTGGCCACGGAATACATTTGACAGAAGACAAAAGTTCTGACGAAATCCTCGATAGGAGAAAAAGAAAAGTCACCAAAGTTATATCTATGCCACTGATTGAAATTATGGATAAACTGAATGATGTCGGCACGTACACCTGTTGCCGCAGTTACATAGTGATGTCGCGAATGACTCGGGACGGTATGTAGTATTAATTAATTAAATTCTGCCTTTTGTAAAGTTGATAACCAACAATGTTTACTGGAGAGAAAACGGCCTCCCCACCACTCACTGACAACTAACGTTGAAAGTCTGTTCAAACATTATTTCTAACACCATATTGACAGAATAACTGGGTTGAGTAGGTTGCGAGCTAGCTGATGGTTTCCGTGCATTAGAAGTGATTTTTTTTTGGTTTCGTCAATGATTGCGCTCGTCATTACTGCTGTGGCTTTCCTTCACAAGTGAAAGGAACCTTTTCTGCTGCCAAACTTTAAGTCAACGAAGATTTTATGGTGCCAAATAAAAGTGTTAAGTGCAGTTGGGAAACTGGCACCCAACAACGTGTATACTGTAAACAAACCTCACATTTAACCCTTTATATATATAGAGGAGTTTAACCCTCAAGGGCCTAGGTCCATTTTGGTGACTTTATTGTCCATGTAGAACACATGTTCCAGCATACAGAAGTTTGGTTGTCTTGACGATGGAAGTTACACTATCTTGAGACTGGTCTCTAGTGAAGTCTTAGCTGCCTAAAAGGCAGCCAAGACTTCACTAGGCACCACTGCTAAATCAAAGTGTTACCTTATTATGAGAGAGCAAAAAATAAGAATGATTCTATTTGAGAATCATTTGGGAGAATGCATTCTGAAATTAGGCTTAAAAAGCATTTGCCATATTTTTTTTGTTTGTTATTCACATAATTTAACAGTTTGGGTGGAATTTCCACTGAATGTGTTTTTTTTATTGTAAACATTTCACAATCACAATCTATTTATTTATTTATTTATTTATTGATTTATTTATGTATTTATTGGTTGGGGTTTAATGACACTTGCGACAGCCAGGGTCACCTCGTGTCGGAAATTCACAATCACAATATACTCTTGTATAAACTACTATTATGCTGACTACCTTAGAAAGTCCTTGTTGGGGAAGCAGCTTCCAAAAAGCTACAACAATTGTTTTAAATGTTGTCAGTTGCGTAAAATAATTGAAAATTCCAGCATTTGTACTGTGTTATGAAAACATAGTTTGATACATTAAACGGGCAATGATTTACCTTATTTATTCATTGGCAGGTCCGAAAATACCCCGCAGATGATAGTTTGGGTTACGTGGGGGTTTTATTAATTGTAAAATAACGATTGACCTGCAGATTATCACAGAATAATGCAATATAAATTAATCCTAATTCCGTACTTCTGCCACTTGGAACTAACAACCTTTTGGAACTAAACCATTTTAAAGCTGCACATTGCAGCCACATATGAACAGAGGGGCATATTGCTTGCATCTCGACAGACTTTCTGCCAAGAGAAATCACAAGAACTAAAGAGTCATCTCGTTAATGTGAGATCGCGTGTTAGATGTTGCTATTCATTTAGGCAACATTCTGCCAAGACGTAAACATCATGGCTGGCATAATAAAGACGAAGACGCTTTTTTGGTTCCTTTCCATAGATACACGGGTCTTTTTGGTATTTTTTATACATGTACCCGAACTCAAAAATATTTTTTTCAAACATGAAGAGGTATTTACTTTTAAAAATACGAGTGGTTTTGGAGTGTTCAGCAATAGTAACTTAATGGTTGTGAAATGTGGAAATTACCCTCCATAGGTGTCATCAGAGTACATCTCCATCTCTCCACAGTGTGGACTGTGCTCAGACCACTTTTGATCTGTCACCTGGCAGTGAGGGTTTATTTCTGTTTGTCCCGCTTTCTAATTTCAACCCCTACTGATTGCTCTTTCTGGTTCTCCCCGGTTCATCTCGGTTCAATGCTTTTTCTTCGCTTTTCCTTTACAAGCACTGATACCAACGGGTGCGATATTATCGGCCAAAACACATGGACGTCGTCCACTACAATTGTTTCTCCAGATAATACCGTACCCCATAAATGCAGCTACAGGCCTAGCTTATGTGCGAGTCTCTGATATAAATTGTCTTCATTTCTTCAAACCTTGAATGCTGGAATATTTTGGTTGGAAAACATTGGTCATGTACAAAGAAGCCATGGAGAGGCACACTGACCTTAAATGCTCCAACTTTTTCCACCAGCCACCGCGAGACACTCAGGTGCCGCCGACTAGAATGGAATACCCCATCTTGGTGTTCGCTGCGATCGTCAAGTGATGCTTCGCATCATGACCCATGATTGACGTTGTGCTCTCAAATCCAGAATCCAGAATCCGTCACTGTATTTTAACCCACTAACTTATTTTATAACCGTTTTATATAGTTAGTGCCCCGTTGCCTACATGGGGGCACGATGACGCCGTGTACTAAGGCATACTGCACGTCGATGGTGCACATGTCTTCAGCCGCTGTAACCCTACTTGAGCAGAGCTTGAACAGAGTTAAAATGTTGAGGAGCTGGCAGTTGCTCGTCGATGCTCGGTGATTCTCTCCGGGTACTCCGGCTTCCTCCACCCGTAAAACTGTCACGGTCACGATTAGCCATTGTGCATAAGTATGTGACCTTAAACACCAATAAATAAATAAATAATTATGTAGTTAGTGATCAGAGTGTCAATACTCATCTTCATAAACTTTGAACGAAGATTTAGAAAGTTCATACATTTGAAATCAAAATGTGTCAATGTCTTTTGTAAAATGTTCATAAAATGAATGCGACATGCTTCATCTCGCACTGATAGGTAATGTCCAAGTTTTTATAGGAATGACCTATATGTAGGAAACCGGAATTTCCGGGTTCCCGGTTCCGAAAGCCTGCCCCTATACCCGGAAAATCTGCAGCACGGAACCGAGAATGAAGCGTGTCTCAGTTTGTATATCGAACTGAAGACTTCTGAATTGAAACTTTGTAGAATTTCGTCAGCCCTTCCACGCCTGAATTTTTTACAGTCCTGATTCGTGTCGAACCATTTTCATCAAATCACTGTAGCTCTCAACCAGTTCTGGAGCCCCCCCCCCCCTCCCCCCCCCCCCGCCCCACCCCCACACCCTTTCAACAGCAAGATATTATTCATCCTCTTCAAAGTTTAAACACGTCTCATTTTCAGATTTACTAGTATCTCTGTTCACTACCTCCTCCAACATCAACACCCTCTTCCCTGCCGTCACCAGTCTCCTCTGAGACTAGTGACGGCAGTGAAGAGGGTGTTGATGTTGGAGAAGGTAGAGGTGATAATGAGAGTTATTCTCAAAATAAAGACGAGATTGGAGCGGATTTGGGTTTTCATACTTACCTTAGGAAAATAACTTTTCCGTTTGGAAATGGGAGATTGCCAATGAGATATGATCATTATCATTAAAATAAATACGTCAGATCACCCTCGTAATTTTGCTTGATATTACTCGGGACATTTCCAGGTTCCCGGTTCTGAGAGTAATTTCATTCCCGTTTCCGGTTCCTAGAAAACCAGGGAATATATTAAACCGTACTTATGAGTGATCGTATTGAAAACCGCGTTAGATATATTCGCAATCTTCCCTTGACTGGGATGCGACTACAATGTTGAACCCACTATTACAACAGAATTTCTACTTTCATTCTCATGTTCAAGTTAGATGATTTCCAGTTGAGCTCCCATGTCGCTTTGTTCTTGCTTCAAAGGCCAACAGTTTTTTAATAACGGACTTCCTTGATTCCGGCAATGGTTGACTGCTTGGAAAAAGACTTTGAGTACTTTGAATGTGAAGGTTTTCCGTCCGTCTTCAGGTGTGAACAATGATTCAATATGAATCAATCAATACAAGCAATAGATTTCAGATCCTCCGTGAGCGACTGCAATAAATCATTGGGTCCGAATACCTTAACTCTTTAAACACGACAGGCCGTTTGTTCGGTCCAGGAACACGATACGTCATAATTTCATTAAGTGAGGATGGCTTCTGAATGAACGTGTGCGATAGAACAATTAATATTTTCAACGTGCAGCTTGAAGGCTGCTCGTTGAAAATATTAATTGCTCTTCCCTCAAATAATGTTTGTGGACTTTTTCAATTTCTGCCATTTAACTGGCATGGAAGATACCACCAGTGTTCAAAGGGTTAGGGTGGTGATACTTTCAACAACATTTCCAGTAAAGGTTTTGAATATTAAAACAGAAAGCTTGAAAATTGTGTACTATGGCGGACTGCACGTCGAAGGTGCACTTGTCTTCGCCTGCTTTTGTGGAGTTAGTATGTTGGGGAGTCTGACAGTTGCTCACCGTCACTCGGTGCTTCTCTCCGGGAACTCCGGCTTCCTCCACCCGTAAAACTGTCCGACACGAGGTGACTCTGGCTGTCGAAAGTGTCGTTATCCCCCAATACATAAATATACCCGTCATCCAGGTACTTTTTTTCTAACCACGTAACTGCGTCGTAATGCGGCACATATTCACCCTAATGCCTGCTTCTGTCTGTAATCAGGGCATCTAGCCCCATATGGGTTGCTCTGATTTCGATAAAATCATTGATCAGGATGTCGCCAATGTCGAAGCAATCTTCTTCCATAACCCCCCATGTTGAGAAAACAGCTACTTCAAACTCGTTTTTAGTGTCGATAAGTATCTGGTGAAGAGCCAGGGTCTGGAATTAATTCTTCGAAAAGTTCCTCTCGACATTTTTGTGAGATAGGTAAATTCAATATTACTCATCTGTCTAAATGAACTCATTTAACAGTACAGATGAGGCCTCCATCGCTGCAAGGTGTCAAAATTCACCGATGAAGTAGCGCTGTGGGTTTTTTAAATTTGTATTTATTATTGCTACGCGCATCACTGGCAAAGAGCCAGCATATTGTTTTTTGTCCCAGTTTGAAGTTTGCCCCGGTGTATTCGATTATGTTAAAAATACGTCCAATCAACATGATTTAAACGCGCTCACTCTAGTGTAACGTACATGCTTTCAGTGGGGGTTGTCACCTTCTCACAAACAAATAAACTTAGTTTTGTAACACGATTAGATCTGTAAACATTCAAATATTTAACGGCGCACGAAACATGAGTATTTACCGGTTGTTTAAACTTGTAAATACAAAATAGTCAACCTTTTTTCATCTTAATTAAAATCAAGTGGAACTATGGCATCAGCTGGAAATACGTGTCACAGTAGTACTGGAGAGGGAAGTGGAGTTGCAGACGGTAGGCGATGTATAGATCATCAAAATCTTGTCATCTGTTTTTGTAAAACTCACGATGTCGAATGCTGCGATGAATGTTTTAGAATAGATCATCGTCGATGTGATACAAATGTTGTTCCAATTACGGACATACATCGTTCATTCCAAAAGTTAGTTCAATCTTTAGAGCTGCTCCGAATAACTATGAACCAACAAAAGAAAAAATTAACTCTGTACAAACATGAAATAAACGATCATCTCGTTTTTGGGAGAATGAAAATAAAGAGCTGTTACGAAGAGATTCGTAAACGAATTGATGAAGCTGAAACAAAAAGTCTGGAAGAATTGGAATATGTTGCAGCAAATGAACTTTCAACAATTAACGATTGTTTACAAGAATATCACAGCTTGGAGGAAACAATTCAAGTTTTGGAGTTGGAAGTGGATTTATTTAATGAAGAGGTATTTTCTGATGGGCCATCACGTAAATCCATGTCGTTGTCGGAGCGGAAATGCATTTCAGACGCTATTAAAGTCAAGTCGGACTTCCAGGAAAACATCATAGAGATAGAAAATCAATTAAAACTCTTGAGTGTGTTTGGAGATAGAGTAAATAATGATTTTGTTGTGACAAATTATGACGAGATATCAACTGTTTGTGCTGATATTGTTAAGATTTCCCACATGACGGAGTGTCCATTCAAACAGTTTGTGAGATCTGAACAGTTCAGTTGTATGGAGGGAAAAATAAAAAGTATCATTAATTCTCAACCTTTTATAAACGGACAGATGTTGGTAGTAACACGTGACCCTCATAAATTGCATAAAATGAATAATACAGGTGATCTCATAGCATCAGTGGAATTATCAAGTGAACCAACAGACCTGTGTATTTACAACAATTTATTAGCCATAACCCTTCCGAACAGTAAGCAGATAAATGTCTATAATTTGAATAATTTTACAAAACAATCATCAATTACTTCAGTAAATCGGTATGATGGAATCTGTAGAGTTAATGACAGATTTTGTGTGTCTTCTTTTTATGAAAATGTTGTGAGAATTTTATCGGATGAGGGTTTAGTTATCAGCGAATCTGGTAAAATATTCAAACATCCACATTTTGTTACAAGCTCAGTTTGTGGCGAGCGCATATTTATATCAGATGTGGATAATCAAAGAGTTGTGGCATTAAACAAGGATTTGCAGTGTCAGTTGTTTGTTATACAACACACAAATTTACAGCAACCCCGTGGATTATGTATTAACAATCGTGGTGGATTATATGTTTGCAGTCGTGGTAAAAACTGTATTGTAGAATTCACAAAGGATGGTCAGTATGTATCGACAATTCTAAATAATACACAGGGAATAGTAACACCTTTGAGTTTAAGTTACAATATATATAACAAAACTCTAGTTGTAGCCCATCTTTCAGATACAATAGATCTCTACAAATTACAGTAGAGCATTGGAAGTGTTTAAACTGGGCTTTGAAGTTTTTCCCGATTTCCTGGAATTGGTTGTGATTCTCGCGAACACCTCCAGCGCGAATCAATTTTCTGTTCCAAAATAATGTCAGAATTGAGGGAACTGTTATACCTTTGTGCGCGAAACCTGTACGTTACTCATAGTACAAACAGACGGTGTTCGCGCTGGTCCAAAACCATCTGGTCCCAATAGTTTAGCCCTTGTCGATCTTCTAGTGACAAACAAAGTCTTTTGGTGCCAAAACGCACATTGTGTGGTGTGTGTGTGTGGGGGGGGGGGTGATTATCACTGTTTATTCCAAATGAGTTTTGAAGAATGGACAGATAATTCTTTTAAGAATGAATGGACAATAATTGGTAACGGAAAACATCCGACAGAACACGAATCTCCTGGCGACGCCTTCGGTAGGTCACCTAAGTTATATCTTTGCCTCTGATTCAATTAATGGTCAGGCTGAATGCTGTCGGCACGTACACTTATTGTTGCACTTAGATAATAACCGATTAATCCACTATTTACAGGACTTAGTGTTTCGCGGGTCTTTACAAAAGGCAATATTTAGATAAATACTTCATAACAGGGGTCAAAATAAGCGGTATCGCATCGCATTTCGCTATGCAAAATGCAGAAAAAGCTATGCAATCTTTAAATATGCATAACGAAATGCGATGCAGGTTCACATGTTCTATATCATGGTGTATAATGGGCATTAGTCCTAACTAGTAACTATTTGTCTCAGTCTGGTATACAGACGATGGCTCCATTGGTAGAATACCTGGTGATCCCTGAGCTTCCGATTTGCCTCTGAGTCCTCATGTATCCACTCGAGAAAAAGGGTAATTGTGGGTAGATGCCTACTCACACGATGGCAGAGTACCAAATCAGTATGTCTGTACCGTATGTTTTTTTCTTCAAGTAGGCCTACCACTAATATACAAGTAACTAAGTAGTTAGCATTTAATTAGACAAATATTTCATAACGTCGCGAGTGATTCCCTGCGGCATGAATTATTTAAAGTTGATAACTTACACTTACACTGTTTTTATAGAAGAGAACACGGCGCCTCCCTACCACTCATTGACAGTTTATATTGTCAGTATTGTTTCTAAAATCTTATGGGCAAAATCACTGGGTTTCAGTATGTTTTGTGAAAATCGGTTATCTTTTCCGCCTCTATTGCCAGCTGATAATATTTCTGTACTAGAAGTGATATTTTTTCGACATGGGTCGAGCTCTTTACTGCTGCAATGGCTTTCCTTCACAAGTGAAAGGAACTTTTTTGGAACCAAAACTTTAGCCAACAAAAATGTTTTTCCGCCAAATCAAACACTTTAGTGCAGTTGGCTAAATTGGCACCCGACAGTGTGATCACTGCAATCAAATCTCATACATATATATTTACACGAGTTTAACACGCAATGGCCGAATTCTTACTTTGGTGATTTCCTTGCTCTACATCTTCATGGTTAGTGTCATGGTTGGCGAAGTAAATACTGTAGCAGTTGCTTTTGGTATAGTAGTGGTCATGGTTAGTGCGGTTTTCCATATTTGTGCCATGGCTCTCGTTGTTTGTATAGGACTGGTTGGTTTCAAGTTGTGGTTCGTGTAGTAGATGCAATGGAGAGTGTCACAGATGTTGTGGTTTGTGTTTGACAGGCTGGTTTGAATTGTAGTGAATGGTCAGCAGTTGTAATGTTTATTGTTATATATGTGATGTTCAATTTGTTTCATTGATTTTATTCAGCAATATACATAATTACATATAAATGTTTACAATAAACAAAGTAACACAAGAATGTCAAACAGGTCACAAAGATCATTACACAGTATATAAGAATATATTGCTAGGGAAAGTCATAGCCATATTGGCTGTCTTCCTGATTTCCCCTTGAAGAAGAATAAAAGAAAATCAAAGAACGGAAAAAAAGAAAAGGAGTAGTAAAAGGACACAAAAAGAAGAAAAGGAGAAAAAGAGTTGATAATAATAATAATAATAATAATAATAATAATAATAATAATAATAATAATCTGGTGGTGAATATGGGTGGCGATGACGCTGTGGACAACATTATAAGGAAGGAAGGAACCAGGTAGACTATTGAAATACAATAACACATCACAACAGAAGGCTAAGATCTAAGATCAGGACCAGAGGCATGGGAGGTTTTATTGGCAATAAATGGCGGTTTGACAAGAGCTTGAGGATTAGGATTATTGTTTCCCACCTGGACCTGTTAGCTAAAAGTTGCAAACGTTTACCTTGTCACAAGAGTACAGTTGTGACAACAGGCGTTATTGATTAATTTATTTATTGGTGATTAACGACACTTTAATAGCCAGGGTCGTATCGTGTCGGTGATAGGTTTATGGGTGGAGGAAGCCGGAGTGCCCGGAGAGAACCACTGAACAACGACGAGCACCTGTCAGCTCTCAAACGTCATAAGCCTAGACTGTACAGCGCACTGCATAGAAGTACTACGTTCAGCACAGCACAGCACAGACAACGTAGGCCAATGAACGGGTGTCAGCCCCAGATGAGAAAAGTGAGCAGACACAGAGTAACGCTCACAATGTGACAAGAAAAGTACCAAGCGCAAGGGAGTCCAAATTGCATAAAACTGTAGTGCTTGCTACGATTCATATCGGGGCCATTTACTAGGTGGAACAGTCGGGACAGTATGGATTATCACATTCTACAATTTGAGAATATGAAGAAATAAACCTATGAGTTAGTTCTTTTTTTAAACAGTTCCTGCTATCTATTACGCGGAGTTTAGGATCCAAATCATTCCACATGTTCACAAAGGAATAAGCTGGACGTTTATCGAGTGATTTAGTTCTTGTGCGATGGGTGTAGAGAAGTCCCGATCGTCGTGATATTCTCTGCCTATGGGAATCAGCACTTTCAAAAAATGAGTTAAACGATGATGGAAGATTTCCTTTATGCCAGTCAAAAACAAATAGTAAACTGTGTAATTTGAACAGGTCGTATACTGTAAGAATATTAAATTTCGAAAATAGTGGTTCAGTGTGGGCATTGTACCTTTTATTGCCTATTGTGCGTTTTTACATTAAGAAAAGTTTTTTAAGAGATCTAGAATTACCCCATACCTAGATTCCGTATACAAGATGACTTTGGATAAGTGCATAATAAATAGTTCTCAAACCCTTCAATGGTATGATATTTTTTTACTTTTTTCAAAGCGTAATTTACACAGGCAATTTTGGAGCATAAATGATTAACATGACAATTGAAGGATAATGTTTCGTCAAGTCTTATTCCTAAAACATTATAGATTTGATATTTTCATGAGATCCCACTCTATATTTATCTTGCTCATTTATACATATAATGTTTGTTATTGTATGACTAGAATTGACTTTATTTAGTGACAATGTAATTTGTTTTTGTTTTTTTTTGTATTTAGAGCCAGTCGATTTGCATAACACCAGTTCGATAGTTTACCCAGCTCGGTATTTGTTGTACTTGTTAAAGTACTTATGTCAGATTCGGAAGTGCACGTAGTTGTGTCATCAGCAAACAGTAAAAGATTTATGGAGGTTGACTCACTTATATCATTAATATATAAAAGAAATAAAATTGGACATAAAACTGAACCTTGTGGGACTCCACAGGTAATAGTAGCTAAATTTGACATTTGACCCCGGTAGCTCATGTATTGTGTTCTACTAGATAAATAACTTTTAAACCAGTCATTAGTTATCACCCTAAACCCATACCATTCTATCTTCTTCGGAAGTGTATTATGATTTAATGTGGGGGTTGTACTTGTTGTTGACGTAATTGTAATAGGCAGAGGTGGTAGGTGTAGTGGTCGTTGTGTTGTCATGACAGTTGTTGTGGGTGTTGTCGTGGTTTGTATGGAGGTTGCCATTGTGGTAGTTGTTGTGTTTGGTGTAGTAGTAAAGTTATCGCGGCACCAGTTATTTGAACCACAGCAGTTGGGGCCGCCGTAGTTGTAGTGGTTAATATTGTAGTTAATGCTCAGTTAGTTGTCGAGGTTGGTTTTGTAGTGATCGGTGTTGTAAGGACAACTACAACACCTACCACTACAGCTACTACACAAACTCCATAAACGTCAACCAAATCACCAACTGCTACAAATACTACATCAACCACGACAAGAACTACAACGAATACTACAACAACTACGACACCATCACAACAAAGGCAACACCAGAATCTAAAATACTAACCATTGTAACCTAAACATCCACTGATGCAATACCAAGCACTACAGCTATGCTACAAGCAAACACAAAAGCAACCACTACCATCACAACACTATCCACTGCAACTACTAAACCAACTACTAAACAAACTATCACTTCTGCACTAACAACTACTGCAGACAGGGGCCAACCTGAGTATTTAAAAATAAGAGCCAGACTTGGAGCCTACGTTTGAAATCTAGAATCCAGATTTACTTTTCATCTCGTAGAGTGCTAAGTTATTGTTGATTAGCAAAATTTCTTCATGTGTTTTGCCTTGTTACAGTTTATGGGAGAGTGCCTATAAGCACTCTCCCATAAATTGTAACAAGGCAAATCAACACAAATTATATAATTTCACTTCAAAAATAATATGTTCATTTACAGAACATGAAGCCTTAAAATTGTAGCACTTTCACACCAGCATAAGGCCTAAATAAGGGCATCAAGCCTTCCGAAAGTTAACTGTAGTTATATCACTTTTTGATGACGATCTTCTTGACGGAAGCTTTTAAGCTGTGTAGTATTTACATTTGTGCATTTATGTGTAATTACATAATTTTGTGGCATAATTATAAAGTTGTTAGTCACATGATTGAAAAATAATTTCATTTTACAACAAAACCATTCATTTTCATAATAGTTTTTAGTCAAATGACCAATGGAGGGAATGGTATTTTATGATTACAAGCCAACTGAGAAACCTATATTTAAGATTCAGGAGCCAAATATGAATTTTAGGAGTCAAATTCACACTGGCTCCTTGCTAGGTCGGTCCCTGGCTGCACCAACAACCATCATATTCAATCTAATTGCCCCAATTCCTCCCCCAAAAGTCCCTAAGCTACTACTTTAGTCATTCCTGAGAAATGTCCACAATAGTTCCCAAACAGTAAGTATCTTTAGCGCCAATATCCTTCAAAACACTGGCATTTGTCCTCTCAAATTTGGTCCACAACAGTTACCAAACCAGATTCCAGGGCTGGAAAGTGAAAGTGTTTCACTTCCGCTCGCCTCAATATAAAAATCGAACAAAAAACCCTGAAAATAGTCACAAATATTATCAGAGTTCCGACAATTCGGTCATATTTGCTATTATACATTAAACAGCCGAATAATTAAATGAAACAGCTTGAGAAAAATAAAATAAGAGCAAAGATCGTCCCCTCAGGCCCAATGTGTTCTATGTTCTATGTGCCAGTAGACACATAGAACACATTGAAACTCAGGGGACGATATGTCAACAAAATACTGTTTACTCGTTTCCTTAACGACCGAAGGGGTGTAGCTTTATCTGTTTTCTTCTGCGTTTGTAAAAACAAAACAATTATTCACGAATTTGGTCCAACTTATTGCGAAGCGTAAGAAACGCCTCCACAAATTTTCCCCAATATGTTTCTATTGTGTTTCAAACGGGACAAAATTCGTTATCTCCGTCAACATATATGGTATATGGAGATTTAATACCTGAATTTCTCATTTAAACACCTCGCCTGCGACTCGATGTTTCAAAACCGACATCCAGGTATTAAATATCCATATACCATACATGTTGGCGGAGATAACTTATAATGTAAATTCTTCGCTTCGGTACCAGCGTCATAAATATTCGAACACACTGAAATATCGGGAAAAATGTAAATAAGTAGTTTTGTTATCGATGATATTCGGTAAAAAACCTTAACAGGCGATTTATATTCACAATATCTTATCTGGACAGTCGTCACACACCCCGGACAAATCAGCGCAAAGTATTTCCGTTTATTAGATAAAATGAGACGAAGCAGTGAAGTTCGGGTAACTGAACTATGGCATGCCATGTTAATGAAGCAGTCGGAAACTTCAAACCCCTCACCCCACCCCATCCCACCACAGCTTTTCGTGCAGCTTAGTTCCAAGCTTCAACTCCGATCTCTGAACATTAACTCCTTGCATTCTCCTTGTGGATATTCCTGTTTATCATATGACTCGTCCGTTTTGTACACTTTAAAACATTTGATATTTTGTTTTCATATTAGTCAGTGATAAATAAAGCCTTCTGTTAATTTCATTGGTCAATTTCAAAACCAGACAATTTGATTGGCTGAACAAAATACAACTGGGCCACATTTGCATAATTTCAGTAGGGAGAATTTACGTTATCTGTCCTACTTAGGGTGGGTTATATTGTATTAATCTTTTATCTACAAGAAAAACGCCATTCACTCTTTTTTATATTTTCACTTTTTGATTCCAAAACATAGGTTATGACCCCTCATTGGAACAAGCTCGTTGAGCTCGTTCCAATAACCTATGTTTTGGAAGCAAAAAATGAAAATTTTTAGTTATACGAGGATGTTTTTTTCCAGGTGCCGTCTGCAACTCAAGTTAGGTGATGGGTTAAAAAGTCATACTAAGTGGCTAATTTGTGCGTGTGTGTGTCTTATGATAAATAGAATATGAAATGAGTGTTTTTCTCATATAATATTTATGAAGCTCGTCCGAATTTTCCGTTTGGGCTGGCCAGTGGCTCGCCAAAGCGGAAAATTCTTAGACTCGTTTCATAAATATTATATGAGAAAAACACTCATTCCATATCCTCTATTTAGGACAGGATTTCTCTTGCAACTGTAATAAGTATAATTTAGGCATATTAATTAAATATTACCCATGTAAAGGGAATGTATTTTTTCACCAATGATTCCTTGAATTAAATTGAGATGATTTTTTCATTAAATCTAGACTCAGCTGCTTTATAGCAGCCATAACTAGATTTGATGAAAACATTTTGAAAATACTCAGCGGGTTTAGAGTTAACCCTTTACCTAACGAATCGCCCGCATCCGCTCACGTAATATGCAAATTCAGCAGTTGAAAAAATATTATTTTTCAAAACTTTCAACAAAACCATATCATGTGACCCCTCGTTGGAACGAGCTCGTCGAGCTCGTTCCAACGATGGGTACATGATATGGTTTTGTTGAGATTTGAGGAACAATTTGAAAAAAATGATATTTAAAATAATAAATTTTGATATCGTCTGCGTTGGGTAAAGGGTTAAATTATATCTGTCAAAAAAACAGAAGAAAAAAACAGAAAAGTAAAATTCAAAAAAATAAATCTTAACGCAATTTTTTTTTTATTATCTGAACTGGATTTTTCTATCCACCCTAACTCTCAACATCACAACGGCAATGTCGTTCGGTTCAAATAATTGTGTGCATTGGGGCTTCGAAACCAGACCAATTGAGAAACCTTGAAAATGTAATTACTGTGTAGACAGCCTTTCAAACAAGAGTCTACATTCAGTATTAATGTTATTCAAGCGTTGAATAGTGTGTTATACAGACGTATAATACTTTCAGCAAACAATTTTAATTCATTGTAAACTATGTTTAAAGGACGTCGTTTAGTTCGCTCTCTACACAAATAATTCTTCTTTATTATGGTAGTTATGACAACATAATAAAAACGTGGAACGCATTAACGATCTCAGTTCAGGTTGCGTCAAGTGTAGCTTGACAGTTCGTTAGCAGACAACACTGGGGGGTTCCCAGGCTCCTCCTGACATCCTCAAACCAAATTCCAAATATACCATTTGAAGAATTATTCCGACGACATGATTGCAGGTTGTGGATTGATGCCGACGCTCACTACCATATACAGTAAGACTGAAGATTTTTTTCTCCCCGACTTCGCAAGAATATTGCTCACAGTACAGAGAGAAAAGGTATAATGTACTGAGATACTGGAGACAAGTAATGTACACCGATGCAACATTAACAGGAAACTATATTCAAGTAACAAGCAGTTTGTTTTAGTTTAAGGCTGTGACTGAATCCTTTGAACTCGCAAGATCGATTTTTCGGTCCAAGGCATAATTTCGTCCCATGTTTGTCATATAAGAGGTCTATACACGGAGCACTGATGATAAAATAATAACTGCAGTCCTCCCTGTATATTGATATTGGACTGACCCATCTCACTATAAGTGTACACAAAGCTGATACCATTCCGGTAAACGAGGGTGCAACGGGTTAATAAGTTGTCAATACTAGACTTTAAACTTTCAGTTTTGATAATCAACCGACAAATTTCTGTCAAATACAAGTCAGATTGGCAAGGGTAGTGAAGATGTCAAACTATCACCCTGTTCTCAGGCTTAAATAGAGAGTGAAAACGTGTATCAACGGTTTTCCAGCACACAACATGAGCGAATTCGGGATGAATGATGTGGAATAAGGGACGTGGCGGCGGGAGTATCGGAGTCCAACCCTGATCTGCGATGTAATGTTCCACAAAATTTAAGAGTTTTGCGTACCCACAGGTTAATTGACCCCTAACCTCTATCATTAAGTTCGTGCACACACAGATATACGTTTTTTATCTTACAATCAACATGTATTTTGTCTGTATGAACTCCGCAACTGTCGTGTATCCGACCCTCTGATACAGATATTTGTATCAGAGGGTCGGATACAAGCACGTTCCTTTCGCATGAGTTCCATTTTTTTCTTTTTGTTCATCCGTACGAATAAATAGTTCGTTATATATTCGTCTACATTCTTGACCCCTCATGATCCTTAGAACCCGGAGCTCGATTCGGATATATATTTTGTACATCCACATAATGGTATTAATCTCTGGTTATCATGTGTCAAAAAGAAGTATGATATCAATATTATGCTTTTTCATACCATGTCATAAAATGCCAAATAACCACCAGAGGGAACCAAACCCTAATCCAACTCCACTCACGAAAGACAGCGTTCAGCCGTCTTTGGTCTGCATTCCATCAGCACTTTCCCACTAAGGTTCTTATTATTGACTTAAAGACATCGGTTCTCAGAAACAATTGCTATCATAAACACATCAAAGTGATTATAACAGTAGCCACGTCAATAAAAAATACTCTGGACGCAATGACTATAATGTCGATATATAATGACTGTCATTCTGTATCGACATTATCCGAGCATGATATCTCTGGCTTTATCTTTGGACTTTGTACTTAGATTATCAAAATCTGATTGCATACGACAAACAATTTAACGTTTCATCGGCAGAGCTTAGGAACAGGTGTCACCCAAACAACACGCGCTGTGCAGGCGCACTGACACCGCGTATCACAACGGGGATAACGTCGCGAGATAGCCGCTCACTGGGGCTATCATTGGAACCAAGCGTGACGTAGCTGGGTCACGTATCTATGGCATCATTTCCTAGGGCTCCCCACTAAGTCGCCTTAGTGGGGAGCCCTAGTAGGAGAGGGATGGGTACGATCCATCCCTCTCGTACTAGTGGGGTTTCTGCCTGCCTATTAACTTGTAATATGTGAAAAGCATAAGACGTATAAGTAGACGCTTTTGACCCGTTCAATCCGGATGTCATGAACTGAATAGTATTAACCCTTTACCCAACGCAGACGAAATCAAAATTTATTATTTTAAATAACATTTTTGTAAATTTTTCAAAATATTTCAACAAAACCACATCGTGTGACCCCTCGTTGGAACGAGCTCGTTCCAAAGAGGGGTCACATGATATTGTTTTTTGAAATGTTTTGAAAAATAGTATTTTTTCAGCTGCTGAATTTGCATATTACACGGGCGGATGTGGCCGATTCGTTGGATAAAGGGTTAATGACTACCTCCCGCATGGAAATCGAGTAGTCTATTTTATATTTGTTGGGGGGCTCGGTAATAATTTAATTCTGCAACCCTATAGGGCTGTGGATTATGTTATTACTGATCCTCCTGTCAAATTTTCTTATTTACTTTGTTGCTTGTTTGTGCTCACAAAACTGTATGCACAGCGGTCTGAAAAGGTGTATATATACGTCCGTTCTGTTCCTACCACGGGATTCTATTGACTGGACCAGTCTGTTAGCTGCTAAAGCAATACAGCTGGTGTAGCTGTGCATAAAAGGCTAGAATACTCTTTTAGCAGTGTTCGGGAAATACATCATGTATAGTCGTAAGAAAACATTAAGTACAAAAAATTGTGAATGTCCGAAATTCACAAGCCACCTCTCACACCCACCACTCTTCAACCATGCTACACCTACGATATAGCTGTAACCATTATCCTAGCACATGATGTGTCAATCGTAAAAGACCTGTAGCGTCACTATAGACTTGGCACAGCGCATGATGTATAAATCATAGCAGATTTAATTTGTACAGCAGGTGACGAAGCAATCGTAATACATTAGTGACGTAATCTGTAGATTTTGTACAATGAGTTAGGAATGTATGGTAACATGTTTTAGGCAACGCCTCTAGCCGTTGTGCAACGGGTGAAGAAACAATCATAGCGGATTTGTGGCGCCATCTGTAGTCCTTGCCACGGCGAGTGGCGAATCTATCTGGCAGATGTGTGGCGTTATGGGAGGATCTGTGGCATCAAATGTAGACCGGGTTATGGATCAACTCGTAATAAAAACATTCGCATGAAATCTATAAATGAAAACACATTTTTTATTTCGATTCTTGGGAAAACCAACGATATTCCTCCATTTTTCAGACAAGCCTTGCCCAACAAAGACAAGTTCCACCTCTATATAAAAGATCTATACACCGAGTTGTCAAGTCATAGAGAATCTCTTTTTTCTCTGATGACAGCAAAACAGTCAAACACCTGGCTGCAAGTCAAGTCATCTTAGACGATTATAACACAATGACGAGTATTCTCATGTTGGGATTCCTCAAAAGAATTTTGAAACTTTACGTTATTTCGAGGATGCAAAAGGCAGATTTATCAATTCCAACCGTATAATCAATCTTCAAACAGGCATCCAAACATATGCTGAACGCTTCAGCAGTTCAGTTCTATGTAGATCAGTGTATCACATCCGCAGATCTGGATTATTTATTTATTTATTTATTTATTTATTTATTTATTTTATTTATTTATTTATTTATTTATTTATTTATTTATTTATTTATTTATTTATTTATTTATTTATTTATAAGCCCAATGGCTAATCGTGGCTTTGACAGTTTTGCGGGTGGAGGAAGCCGGAGAACGCGGAGAGAACCACCGCACACCGACGAGCAGCTGTCAGCTCCTAAACATTCTAACTCTGTTCAAGCTCCGTTCAAGCAGGGTTAGAGCGATTGAAGACGTGCAGTACGTCTTAGTACACGGAGTCATCGTGCCCCCATGAACGCATTCGGGATAAAGTGCCTTGCCCCGGACAATTATCGAACTCGGGGCCTCCAGCATAGAAGTCCAACAGTCTACCGCTGAGCCACCGCGCTCCCTTGCCGCTTATTCAAGTAAACAATACTGAAGCAAATGATCAATGTGCATCGGTTGCCCTTCTCCATGCCGCGAGGGCCACCAAAGACACTTTTAATGCTTGCTGGCTCATGTAAGAACCAGCGACAAAACTCTTTCCTCTGGTATAAACTATTGTTCGAGGAGTTTAAACACTTTCAACAGCCAGGGTCACCTCGTGCCCGATAGATTCACGTGTCGAGGAAGCCCGAGTATCCTGCAAGAACCACGGAGCAACTGCGAGCAACTGCCAGACTCATCAACGTACTAACTTGGCACAAGCAGAGTTAGCATTGGTTGAAGACAAGTGTACCATCAACGTAAAGTGTGCCTTATACACAGTGCCATGGTGCTCCCACATGGGCATTAGGGATTAAGTGCCTTACACAAGGACACAATGCAGTTACCCCTGGCATGGATCGAACCATGAACCTTTCGGTTTAAATTCCTTTTCCGTAACCACCAAATAAATTAGATTAGATCATTTTTTGCCATAATGGTATTTTATACAGGACGACCAAGCGCTAAACCTGAAAATAAAACAAAGAAACACACAGCTGAAGTACTAATAGAAACTAGTACTGAAATGGTTAACCGGATAATCGGTTTGAAACCAGATACCTACCTAACCGATTAGAAAAATCGTCAACCGGTTATCCGAAATATCGATAGTGATCGTCATCTCACGTTTAAAACGAAGTAACTCTGCCGCTTTCCTTTGTGAAAGATTACACATCGAAGCCGCATTGTGAAAATTGAGAAATAATCGACTTTGGCGTTCAAGACTTCGTTAATGATCGGTAGTTTCCGTGAGTAATGAGTAAACACAGAAACTATTCCATAATGTGTATGCAAACGAACGTTGTCGAGTACTCGACAACATTCGTTTGTATACACACTACGGAATAGTTTGAGAAAACTGTTTTCCAATTCCTATAGTTACCTCAAGTCGGACAGTTTTATGGTTGGAGGAAGCCAGAGTACCGGGACAGAACCACTGAGGAATGACGAGCGACAGTCAGACTCCCCAATGTACAAGAAATGGTTGAAGACAAGTGCACCATCGACGTGGGGTATGCCTTAGTACAGAGCACCTCCGAGCCAGGTAAGTGTGCTTTTCGCTGGCCACGAATCCTGTCTAGCTAGTAAACATCGAGACACGTACGGGGTGTTTTACCTTAATGTTAATTGTTATCCTTCTCCGTTTGGGTCATTTTTTTCAAAACGTATCTTTATCATTGTCAAAATTCTGTTTACTTTTTTCCTTCTTCACAAACACACCATTTTATCACAAAACGAAAATATTGTTGACAATCATTTCATAGTTAACAAATATTGTTCAGGTTTGCTGGATTTTGTGCATTCAGCAATCGAATTTCAGACGGTGAACACACGGATGTAAAATGTTCTACAAACGTGCTTTGGTACAGAGCATCTGTAGTCGCGCAGGAGGAAAAACATTTTGGGGGGAAAATCCACTAACTTTTTTATTTATTGGTGTTAAAGGTCACATACTTATGCACAATGGCTAATCGTGACCGTGACAGTTTAACGGGTGGAGGAAGCCGGAGTACCCGGAGAGAATCACCGAGCATCGACGAGCAGCTGTGAGCTTCTCAACATTCTAACTCTGTTCAAGCTTCACTCGAGCAGGGTTACCGAGGATGAAGACAGGTGCATCGTCGACTTGCAGTTCTTCTTAATACCCAGCGCCTCATGTGGGCTATCGGGATTAAGTACCTTGCCCAAGGACACAACGCATTTACTCTTGGTGGGGGATCAAACCGTGTACCTTTTGGTTTGAGGTCCAATGCCGTAGCCACTGAGTCACCGCGCTCCCTATTGTGTTGACAACATTCACAGAAGACACATCGTCGCCTGAGTGCTAGAATGTTCTATGTCCCCTATGGGACATAGAACATTCTAGCACTCAGCCGACGACATTGCGCATCCCGAACTAAGAAGCGGTTGCGGAATGAACTGCTGGCATAGCATCACCTAGGTCTCAAATATACTTCGGTCGCTTTACTGTCCCTCAAACGCTCTCTCTCTCTCTCTCTCTCTCTCTCTCTCTCTCTCTCTCTCTCTCTCTCTCTCTCTCTCTCGCAGTTAGTATTTCAAAAACCGTTGTATGAAAGATTAACTCGATTCTGGGAAAAAGAATAGCATTCAAGGAAAATGGAACGAGTTCTATGAAACAATGGTACAGAAAAGAGCTAGTATTGGGAAAGCAATGGGTAGCATGTAGTGGCGCATTAGACAGTATAGGATAGTATTTGGTAGGCATTGCGATATTTTGAGAGATATTGGATACAATTTAATACTTTTGTGTAATGTGGTCTAACATAGAGTACGTATTGGTACGTGTTGGCCTTTAGGGTAGTACTGGGCAAGTATTGTGATAGAATTAGGTAATAGGGGAAAGTATTGGGTATAAAGACTGGCAGTTACTGCTGCAACCATAGAAAACGAACACATTTTGACTGAAAACATATTTTATTATATGCTAGCCTGTGAATTATCGCAAATTATCTAAGTTATTTATTGATCTCTATCGACTGGATAGATATCGAAATATATTCCCCATAAGCTTCCTAAATGACGTCACGCTACGCCGCATTACGTCGCCTTGAAGGAACGATCAACTGATCTGTGCTATTGTTTTGAAACGTACGCATTTGGGGTCGAATTGGGCTGATTACTGTGCAAGAAAATGTCTCGTAGCATTTTACAAAAAAGAAAATCTACTCTATTTTAGTCAGTGTCCGGAATTATCTCATGAGTGCGGACCTGAATGTTTTATTTTTCACGAGCGCTTGCGTGAGTGAAAAATGATACTTTCAGGTCCACACGATGAATTGTTTTCAGTAGCTTCCTAAATGACGTTACGCGTCGGCGCGTGGCGTTACCTAGACGGTCGCCTTGAAGAAACTATCAGCAGCATTTTATTATCGCCTTGAAACTGTTTGCAGTCGAACTGGGATGAATATTGCGCATTCAATTGTCACGTAGCCTCTAATAGAAAAAAAATTTACTCTGTTTTA
The DNA here is from genome assembly GCA_031216915.1 of Pictodentalium vernedei. Classification (NCBI taxonomy): domain Eukaryota; kingdom Metazoa; phylum Mollusca; class Scaphopoda; order Dentaliida; family Dentaliidae; genus Pictodentalium; species Pictodentalium vernedei. Next base: position 57,793,077 of record CM062297.1, read on the forward strand.
GTGAATAGGCCTATCTGAAATTATCTCATTCATGTGGACATGAAAGTTTTATTTTTCACGAGCGCTTGAGATAAATAGACAGAACGCGATGTGTGTTTGTATCGGTGGGTGTGTTACATAACGATTTGGAGTGGCGTATTCATATTTCGCGAGAGCCGTAGCAATATGATTACGCCATTCCAACGAGTTATGTAAAACACCCACCGATTCAAACACACACCGCGTTCTGTGTTTATTACACAACCCATGTATTAAAATTCGTTTAAATAATCAAATTTTAAATCCGATGTTTAAACCCAAAGGTGAAGAGTCTGTCTGTTTGTTGTTTGCAAGGCAACTTTTAACGATCACAGGTAAATAAACCTCTCGCGCCCCCACGACTACACTGTGTAAATAATCAATAAACAAATAAACTATTTCCATCTTGTTTCAAATCGTAAATCGGTTTGTAATTTAAACAACATTTCATCCGGAACGCCTGCTGCACGTGTGAAACATCCAGAAAAATGAAGCGGCTTTCTAGTCCCTCCGTTGATGAAGCCATTACGAAACGGGTGACGCCATTCCAAATATTTCGCATTGTGACGTCAGACGGTAACATTTGTTACTGGAGCCGTAAACATAAAAGAAACTACGCCAGCTCTCATCCAATCAGAGGACGCGGATTTTACTCTTATTGGAACATGATATGCTGTTTTGCTGGTTACCTATCCATACTGATATACATTTCTGGTAACACTAGAGCTGATAGTGCAGCAAACCAAGCCTTAAACAAGTCACTGATTTTAAAATTCATCTGTGATTACAAACCACAAATCAATAAGTATATTAAAACTATGTGGTGGGGAGAGGGGGGCGGGGTGGAATGGAGTAACAAATAACTAGATTAACCGCTTTCGTGCAAAGTTTGGTGATCACTATGGTTGTTTATTGTTGTTTCTTTCCGTCGTCGATTCAACTTGAGTTTTATAAACAAAGCAGAGGACATGTGCATTTGTTTTATTTACACTTTCCTACTTTGGACAATGAAACATCACTCATCATGCCACAGCCTCTCACAATCGAACTTGTACGATTTTCAACGCTTGGTTTCGATTGATTTACTTTGTGTTTTCTCTGTTAATTGTTGTTCGTTTATTGATAGACAGAGTTGAAATGTGTCAAATATTTTAAAACTAAACATTTCAGCGACAGTCAACGTTTGATAAACGTCTATTCATTATGTCTTCAACAAACATAAAACAGGTCATGACAATACGAATGTGATAGCGTCAGAGGTAAACAGGTCAGTATCTACTATAGGAATAAATTCTTTCAGTCTTAATTTGGCATGGCGGGGGTTCGAACCCACGCCGAGAGAGTTTCCTGCGGCGCCAACCGCCTAGCGAAACTATACTGAACCACACACACTACTCGGCCACCGACAGACCCCATAAAGGGAATGCTAGTTAACCAAGTATATACGACAGAACACAAGGAATACTCAATTATTTAGTTATTCAGCAGGTAGTTGCATCTAAGAAATAATTCTACGAACTGCACTTCAGAAGAAATCGTAGAATTAGGAAAGGAAGCTGGTTTTGTTTACATTGGCATGGCGGGGGCTCGAACCCACGCCGAGGGAGTTTCCGTCGGCACCAACTGCCTAGCGAAACTATACTGAGCCACGAACACCACTCGGCCACCGACAGACCCCATAAAGGGAATGCTAGTCAGCCAAGTATATACGAGGCCAGTGCAGAACACACGGAATACTCAATTACTTAATTATTCATCAGATAGTTGCATCTAAGTACTTAATTCTACGAACTGCCCCTCAGAAGAAATCAGCGACACTTGTCTTTTTCAAATTTCTCGGATGCCATAGAATTAAGAGAGAACGCTGATTTTGTTTACATTGGCATGGTGGGGGTTCGAACCCACGCCGGGAGAGTTTCCTTCGGCACCAACCGCCTAGCGAAACTACACTGAACCACGCACACCACTCGGCCATCGACAGACCCCATAAAGGGAATGCTAGTTAACCAAGACAATACGAGGCCAGTACAGAACACACGGAATACTCAATTATTTAATTATTCATCAGATAGTTGCATCTAAGTACTTAATTCTACGAACTGCACTTCAGAAGAAATCAGCGACACTTGTCTTTTTTCAAATTTCTCGGATTCCATGGAATTAAGAAAGGACGCTGGTTTTGTTTACATTGGCATGGCGGGGGTTCGAACCCACGCCGAGAGAGTTTAAATTATTTCCCTTGAAATTATTGAACGATCGAGGAATTTACAGTTGAGAAGCAAGTAATTGTTGAGAAAACAATTATGACATCAATAGAAAATAAAGCCAAGTTTCCTTTCGTTACTTTTAATAAACTAAAATAACAATACCTCTCTGAGCTGTCTATAGTTTTCGTTTATTGAAAGTAACAAAAGTAAACATAGCTTTTTATGGCGAGCTAATTAGAAGCAACTGATTAACAGATAATTTTAATTAAGAATATCTAACAGTATCACACCAACCAAAACAAATGTCCACAAATGCTCTTTGTAGTGAAATTTTATGGTAATTTGCAAGTTTTTATTCTTCTCCGAAAGAAAAATAGCAAATCTCACCTCCTAGATTTTTTTATAAATGGAAAAGACAGTGTCTGTATTACAGAACTGTCGTCGTAGACTGGTCGTAATCCACGCATGCGCATTGATGTCTGCGCATGCGTTTACCAGGTAATAAAATTCATCATCAGCAAAATTCTTCAGTGCTTCATTATTTTAATTTTTGATGATTATTCCTATAATTAATGTTTGGATTCTAATATTTTTACATTCGTGGAGATCATGCCCACCCGGAGAAAGTGACCAGTCTACGGCGACTGTACTGTATATGTCAGGATGCGCACATTGTTGATATAATTAAGAGAAAAAACTACAAAACATCAAAAGATAGTGAAAACACTTTTTTATTTTTAAAAGGTTTTCTACCCAGAATAGAAGTGAAACTTCATACCGATTAGGAAAAAAAGTTGTAAACTCCAGCTTCAGTATTTTTATACCAGAAAAACTGTCAGCCATGGTATCTTACTCTGTATAAGCACACGCAGGAAAACCAAAAATTATCCAACACTTCACAAATATGACAGAGATTAATCCATTACCTAACGTGAAAAGCAAACAAAATTCTTGAATAACTAATTTTTTTTTCATTTTTGTCTCAAAAACATAAGTTTTGACCCCTCATTGGAACGAGCTCGACGAGCTCGTTCCAAAGAGGGGTCATAACATATGTTTTTGAGACAACAAATGAAAACAAATAATGAAAATTAATTGGCGATTTTTGTGAATAGCGCTGGCCGTTTTTGGCCGTTACGTTGGGTAAAGGTTAAAAACATCGACGCGCAGTACGCCTTAGTACATAGCGTCGCCCTACCCCCACACGGGAAGGGTGTGGTATAGTTTTTAAATGATATTGAACTACATGAACTAACGATACATAATATCCATTAAAATTCATATACAAGTTTGTCTTGGTATGAGATTTTTTGTGGGAAGACATCAAATGTCTTTGTCAATCACTTGAATTTTAATGATTCTAAGTACATTCTATTCATTTCACGAAAAGAATTTACGGTCCGTTTATTTGCTCACGAGAGTGTTTATAATAACTTGTATGCACTCTTGTGTTGTGGGAACTTTTCTCCCTCAAATAACGTTCAGGTACTTTTTAGTACTTGTTTCGTCTATTGTTGGTACTTTGCTTGTTTGAGGTATGAGCTACTAGCATATAGACAATGGCGATGTGAGCGCAAATGTTGGTGAAGGCGGGATGGCTAATTCCAATACGGGAGGGACCTACCAGAGGTCGGTTTTGAGACGACGTATTTGGAAATATGGGTGCAGTGAAATAGAGAATCTCTAAATGAGTGGCGATTTCATATGAACTTTCAGTACAGAGTTCACTAAAACCGATATGAGCCGAAGTTCACCGATGGGGTGTTGTGTTGAAACGGTTAATGGACTAGTCGTAGTAAACGCGATTATTAACCGTAGTCGATTACAAAATCGTCCATCGATTAGTCAGACGTGCTCCCTCCTCAATTCAACTGGGTGAACAATATCTGACCGTGAATGAAGCATATGTCAGAGGCGGCGTCTTTAATGTCTCAACTGCACAATTGTTCGATGTAGTGCTCAAACGACTAGTGAATTCCAAAGTCGATTAGTCAATACCTAAAAGTCAAGTCGACTTCGACTAGTCATTGGTGATAACTTGTCTCCTTATAACAGTGCTGGTGTTCCGGTAGAGTGCTGAAGGTCCAAATTTGGCTTCACTTGGACATTCATATACAGCAACTTACTAGAACATTATTCTGTTAATGTGCTTCCAGTTATGCTAAGAGTGAAATTATATAGTCTTATTTAATTTGCCTTGTTGCGATGTATGGGAGAGTGCCTATAGGCACTCTCCCATAAATTGCAACAAGGCAAATTAATAACATATCCTGATAGCCCAAAATAATTCAGCACTCTACTAGTACCATTTAAAACAAATTACTGTCACTACTATTAGATGGCAATAGATGTATACATTGATTGCCCAATATTGCTGTTCAAACTGTCTGACAGTGGCACAGAAGGGATACTATTTACCTAAAAGCTTGAACTCCTCCGACTGGTCGACTGTACAATTGAGAGTCGACTACTGGTTTGCCCAGAGTCGACATCCACTAGTCGGCTAATCGTTTGAGTACTAGTTCGATGTCATGAGTTACCGTCAGTTATAGTCTGTGTAAGGCTCCTTTCCACCTCAGGCGTACATGGGCTCGGGCCGAGGCCAAGCAGGCCAGGGGTGGTAAGGAGTCTTACAGAGACTTCAGCCCATGCCTCCTACTCGCAACTACCATTTGCATCTATCACGTTTTCCGCATACAAATGTGACAGTTTGCACGTGTCTATGAGTTATCATACAAAAATGAGCGACTTGGCTTTGATAGATGCCAAGACTTTCACGGAGTTTTTTTTTTTCCAAAGGTGCAAAACATGTGAGGGAACTAATGGACAATTACTCTATAGAGGTCACAAACATAGAAGTAGGAATGAAAGAAGGCAAAAGGTTTGTCAAAGAGAGAGTCATGGAAGATTGCAATCGAAACTGGCGAGCAGGGGTTAGCGTGAAAAGATCACTGCAGGGGTTACAATATAAAGAAAAGCCAGCTTTTGAGAAGTACCTAGATGGCACCTTTGGAGGGTCACTGCTGTTCAAACTGAGATCAAGATCACTGGAGCTTCGGGGAAAAATTGGGAGAGATGGAGAAAAGGGATGCCAAATGTGCCACTCTGGAGTAGTGGAGACCCTGGAACATTTTCTCTTGGAATGCCCACAGTATATACCTCATAGAATAAAATTTACTGGAAGAATAATGCAGAAGTGGGGTGAAGAAACAAAGAATAGATGGCTGAAGGGGGACACGAGGGAGAGGGTAGGAATGCTTATTGAAGAAATTGAAAAAGAGGAAGTGAGGGACACTATTAAGCAGTTTATATCTGAATGCTGGGAGGAGAGGAGGGGAAGAGGGGGTGGGGTGCAGGGGGAATGATGGCCTTCTCTTATGAGGACCGCGACAAATCAGCGGCTGGCCAAAGATTTATCATTATTATGACGACACATGATCGGGAGTGATAGAAATGAGGGTTAATGACAGATTTACGTCCGGGATACATTGGGTGTGTGAATAACAGGTTGGAACTTGTGAGATATTATGTTATGAATTAGTACCACGGACACTTACAGAACGGATGGAGACGTGTCGACTAATCAACTAGTTATCGACTAACTGTTGGTGACTAGTCGACTATGGAATTCTTTAATCGTTTCAAAAATATGGATTCCATGAAATAGAACGTCTCTAATGAGTCGCGATTTCATATGAAACTTCAGTACAGAGTTCACTGAATGATATGGGGTCACCGATAGGGGTATCGCGGTTTTAATAAAATATACCCAAAGTAGCTTGGTGTACCAAATGTTCACCACTCGTGGTGAAGTGGTGTTAACCGCACGCCAAAGGCTCGCGGTTAACACCACTTCACCACTCGTGGTGAACATCTCGGTATATTCTATATATCTCTACTGATGAGTCGCTATTATATTTGAAATTTCAGGACAGAATTCACTAAACTCGATATGAGCCGAGGGGCACTGATATGAACCTAGGTTCACCGGTGGGGTAATTGACTATCTTTTGAGATAAAAAAAATGAAAACATTCACTTCGACAGGAAATGTTTTCTGCAAATGTCCTCTGATTTTTGTATTAGGTAAATATACAGAACGACACACACGTGTGAATGGTTTAATGGATATGGCACAATTGCTATATCGATTAACCCATTCACATGCGTATGTCGTGCTGTGTTTATTACCTGCCTTCACGTCTATGAAAGCAATTATTAAAAGGACACTCGGCAATTTATTTGACAAAAAGAACACGTTTTATCGCCGACCACGTTTGTGAGGGAACACGGGTTACTATGTTTTGCTATCGCTAGCGATTCAAATTGTAATTGCGGTGCACGAGTTGTAGAAAACTCCAGTTAAAGTTCGCTTCTATTTAAAAAGAGACCGTCAACTCTTTCTTTCGGCCCATACTTTCATTTTCCGCATGGTTTAGTGCTGCAATGGATGGGGATTTCATAGAACAAACGTACGTGTAATAAACTGTAAATGACAAATAATGGGAGATTAATTAAATTCTACTTCCGAAACAAACTAAAAAAGTTACAAAGTCGACCTTGACTTCTGACGTCATTCCCTATTAGACGTGTTGTGAACGATGTTTCTGTAATGGGCCATTTGATAGTGATTATGTGAAAAATTATATTCTCCTGATTCTCATATTCTAGCGACGCAGATAATGTATGTTTATGTTTATTGTCATACATAATGTCATAAATACACTAATAATAGTTCATTTGAATGGCGATTCTTGTAACTTTTTGTGGCTAGGCTGATATAAAAGTTATAAGAAATTAAGAGGAGATAACTTTTAAATCGCTTTCAATGACGAAAATTTCCATCCATCATTTATTGTTCTATGAGGAGCAAAACAGGGGAGAATTCTGTTTAAAACGTGTCCCATTTGCGATTTGTTCGATTATCATTGTTCGCATTTGTTACGACTGTACTGGAACTAAACTACTGGCTAAGCAATCGGCAAGCAAATTTTCAGTTTAAAAATTTATTTTTGATAGGTTTCTTGATAATAATGGTGGTATTGTCGCAGTACTCCATGTGATAAAATATCGCCATGGAAAATTTAAATGCAGCTCTTTATTTTATTTTCATTCATTCATTCGTTTTTTGATTTTTTTATTGCGCAAATTGTATTCCACTCCAATATCTTATTCCACTCTCAGAGATGCCGGACTATTTTTTGTTGTTTTGTTTTTGTTTTTTGTTGTTTTTTTTTTGGGGGGGGGGTGGACATGTTTTGAGACCACGGAAGAGTTGTTTTGGGGATGAAAGTAAATGAAAAAGTTCACTGCCCCGATTCGAGTACGATTTTATCATCTTATGGACCGCGCGGATTGTTTCACTCGGCTAACCCTCCGTGAAATAATCCTCCGCCCGCCCCACTCGAAGATAAAAATCGTACCCGAATCAGAGCAGTGAACTATTGTCTATTTCCTTCCACCACGTTCCTATTGAGATTTATTTATTGAGGTTTACCGACATTTTCGACAGTAAAGGCCACCTCGTGGCGGACAGTTTTTTGGAGGAAGACTGAGTATCCGGAGAGAACCACTGAGCAGCGACGAGCAACTGTCAGGCTCCCCAACATACTAATACCAAACAAGCAGGGTTATCATTGGTTGAAGACAAGTGCACCATTGACGTGCAGTGCGCCTAGTACACAGGGCCACCGTGTCCACACGTGTGCAGTCTGGATTAAGTGAATTGTGCAAGGACAGACGCAGTTGTCCCTGGTGGGGATCGAACCGTGGACTTTTCGGTTTAAAGTCAAATGCCGTATCCACTGCATCACCGCGCTCCCTTCCTATTGATTTTTGCGTGTCCCAAGTGAGATACCTGTATATGACCGATCTGACGCCCCACGTGACCGTCCTCAGCTGAATAGTTAACGATCGCATGACTGTTCCACAATCGTCAGCATTTTGCAAACAAACAGGGCGCCCCGCTCCACTTTAACTGACACGGCTACCCATTTCATCCCTCCATCCCCCACAACACTTGAGGGGATAATGTCTACCTGTTGAGGAGGCATGTCGTGTCGTGGACTTGAAGCAATCGCACGTGCCAATGGGATCTGGGGCTGATACGCCTATGTGAGAGCGGGGCAGTCGGCTAGTTAGTCGGTTCTTCAGTTGGTTCCCATTGTTATGTATGGCCGCGTGTTTCGCTCAGTGGATGTGTGACCTGTTTACCCCATCAACAGGCGTGGTCGTAAATGCACATGTGCATTTCATCCTTATCTAAATCACACAATAAGCAATTTCCACAAGCAACACTATATATAAGTATAAGACGGATTTGGTGCTTCATCCTTGCCAGAATGGTGTAATTCTTTCTTGTCCAGGGTACTTTTCGCAACTCACACTTTACTTCTTACCTTTTTTCATGTCTATGTTTTCTAGTATTCACCTTTTTCTGAATCTTCAAACCATACCGCGTAGACTTACTTGATACATTGTATGCCTTACTCGTCATAGACCATATTTTTCATGCTCACGCTGTTATACGGAGACAGCTCACACGAGCTTCCACACTCGCTGCTGAAACCACCTTTTTTGGTTATTTCTTTCTAAGGACACGGGCGTAGCTAGGAGGTCATATTTGGGAGGGGGGGGGGGCATAATTCGTATGGGGTGCCAGGTCAATATACGTCACAGACATATCCGGAGGCCTAAGGCCTGAAATGAGGATGAGAACGCCCACCAGTGGGAAGGTCATACCTAGCCCCACCTCACAGTACTTCAGACCTTCGGTATCCCCCTTCCATTGGTGGGGTAACGGGGGGTCCCCTGAAAAAATTCTGAAAATTCTATGTCCTTAGAGTAAAACTGGGGCCCTTTTATGCTTTAATTTTTCCCATTTTGAGGGGAGCCACTGTAATTTATATATTTGTTTATTTATTTATTTATTGGTGTTTAAGGTCACATATTTCTGCACAATGGCTAATCATGACCACGACAGTTGTAAGGGTGGAGGAAGCCGGAGAGAACCACCGAGCAACGGCGAGCAACTCACCAACATACTAACCAACATACTAACTCCACACACGCAGGGTTAGCATTGGTTGGAGACAAGTGCACCATCGACGTGCAGTAAGCCTTAGTACACAACGCCATCGTGCCCCCACGTGAGCAATGGGGGGGGGGGTGAAGTGTCTTGCCTACGACATGACGCGGTTGCCGCAGATGGGATTCGAATCGAGGACATCTCGGCTTTCAGCCTGCACCTCTACCTACTGATCCACCGCGCCGCCGGCCACTGTAATGGTTGTGTGTGTGTGTGTGGGGGGGGGGGGGGGGGGGGTCAATCAATAAGTTAAAATGCGACGTCACCAGAATTTCACATGTTTTAAGTCGCTTCAGTATGTTAACAAATTGCTGTCGTGAGCTACCTATGCAGAGGCGACGGAACCATGGGACGAGGGGCACAGGGGACACGTTCGCCTCCACTTTTTTCCACTGAAAAGTTGCGCGGTTACACGGTGAGTTAAATGGGTGCAAACAAACGTGTCAGTGTACAAACATTCCTGAAATATATACACCTGGAACTTAACTAAGCACGACCTGTTTTTTTCGCAGTGGTCTTAATAGAAACTGTCATTACTTTCATGATATTTTGAAGATGGCCAAAAGTGATTGTTTGCGGAGAGAATGGTTTATTGACAAACGAAAAGACAACACAATGATGAAAATGTGCAGTATTGTAATTATCTGTCACTAATGTTTTAAATGGAAAAGTGTTCTTTCGACAAGCATGGTGCTGGAACGGTCCATGATGAAACAATCCCGGTAATTACTGACAAAAAAAATGTAACTTGAACACAATAGCAGTGTCTAACGTCAGTAGCGAGTGTATCCACCACATGCCCGGATAACACCCTGAACCCTCCTCATAATGCTACCAGAAAGCCTTCTCATACGGTCCACTCCTCATGCAACGCAGCTTCCAAATCGGACAAATTCTGTACAGGCGGATCCTTTGCTTGCACACGACGTCAAATCGGGGCTCATTGCAGGCTAAGGTAGCTTTGTTCTGAAGGAATGCTCCCACAACATGGGAACGATGTGGCCTTGCATTGTGGTCCATGCATACAGGGCGAGAAGACAACGGTGATTGTCAAAATGAGGCACGGCAACCGAATTGAGAATGTCCCGGATGTACTGATGACCATTGAGATTCCCACGTACATTCACCATATCAAGTTTACAATCATGAGAGAGGCATCCCCATATCATTACTGATCCCCCACCATAAGGAACATTAGGTTTGATGTTCCTGGGCACGTAAGCAGCATTTCTGTTTCCATTTGCTCTTGTCTGACCAATGGACTCTCCATGTCCTCATATTCCAATGTTGTCGTGCCATACACCACTCCAAGCGTCGTCTTTGGTGCTATTCGAACACATATGGCCACTTGATGACCCTGCTGGACCTCTTACCCAGTCCTCTGAGACGGTTTCGGACATTTCCGTTGCACAAACGCCTGTTGGGGAGCCAAAGGCGTTTCATAACCTACTTTAAGCAAAGGGTTCACCCCTAACGAGACGTGCCAGACTCCGATCTTCCAGAGGAAAGGTTTTTCGGGTTTGTCCAGGCCTTGGTCAATCCTTAACATGGATGATTTGTTGATTGTTTTGACTATAGCCAAGTTTCCTTCGAATAACTTTGAATGACATGCCTGCTGCATGCATGCCAATGATTTGCCACCTTAGTGCCTCTGACAGTTTCCGCCTTGCCATGTCAACATTTACTGATAAAAGAAGTGACAAATGTTCTTGTTTTATACCCAGATATTGCATGTAGATAATAGTGTTTTTGTGACATTCGTGGGTAGCATGCTTCTCGTGGACGAGGGGATATGTCTGGGGTACGCTATGAACCAGAAACATCATGCTTCACGAGATGACATGCACTGCAAGGCAGAGCAATCGTTAAAACATACTAATCAGTAACAGCAACTTCATTGTCACGAAACATTTCAGGGGGTGCTTAATTAAGTTCAATGTGTATATTATTTATAATTCCAAACAACCTTTGGTCAAAAAATACCGCCTTGGGTCGCTTTGGTCCATTTCTTCAACTTCAATCATCCTCCAACCCGAGACCAGCCTTCGGATTGCAAGATGATGGAAGTAGAAGAAATTGACAGGACAGTGACCACACTTCGACATATTCATCTAAACGAGAGACCATTGTGTGTCCTGGTACATTTACCGATATACGATTGTAACTTTTTCCCACTAGGCCGTAGCTATTAAATTGTATGCCCCTCCATATTTATCGCGCTTCCGCCGTCTCTGTTCCTATGGTATATATGAAACTTTTATCGTGCTTCCGCCGCCACTGTACCTATGGTATATATGAAACTTTTATCGTGCTTCCGCCGCCTCTGTACCTATGGTATATATGGAACTTGTATCGTGCTTCCGCCGCCTCTGTACCTGTGGTACATATAAAACTTTTATCGTGCTTCCGTCGCCTCTGTACTGATGGTATATGTAAAAGTTTTTATTCGTGCTTCCGGCGCCTCGGTACCTATCGTATATATGCAACGATTATCGTGCTTCCGCCGCCTCTGTACCTATGGTATATATGAAACGTGTATCATGCTTCCGCCACCTCTGTACTTATGGTATATATGAAACTTTGTATCGTGCCTCCGCCGCCTCGGTACCTATGGTATATATGAAACTTTGTATCGTGCTTCCGCCGCCTCTGTACCTATGATGTATACAAAACGTTTATCGTGCTTCCCCTGGCTCTGTACTCATGGCGTATATGAAACTTTTACCCTGCGTTCACTGCCTCTGTACCTATGGTGTATATGAAACTTTTACCCTGCGTTCACTGCCTCTGTACCTATGGCGTATATGAAACTTTTACCCTGCGTTCACTGCCTCTGTACTTATGGCGTATATGAAACTTTTACCCTGCGTTCACTGCCTCTGTACCTATGGTGTATATGAAACTTTTAACCTGCGTTCACTGCCTCTGTACCTATGGCGTATATGAAACTTTTACCCTGCGTTCACTGCCTCTGTACCTATGGTGTATATGAAACTTTTACCCTGCGTTCACTGCCTCTGTACCTATGGTGTATATGAAACTTTTACCCTGCGTTCACTGCCTCTGTACCTATGGTGTATATGAAACTTTTACCCTGCGTTCACTGCCTCTGTACCTATGGTGTATATGAAACTTTTACCCTGCTTTCACTGCCTCTGCACCTATGTTGTATATGAAACTTTTACCCTGCGTTCACTGCCTCTGTACCTATGGTGTATATGAAACTTTTACCCTGCTTCACTGCCTCTGTACCTATGGTGTATATGAAACTTTTACCCTGCGTTCACTGCCTCTGTACCTATGGTGTATATGAAACTTTTACCCTGCGTTCACTGCCTCCGTACCTATGGTGTATATGAAACTTTTACCCTGCTTTCACTGCCTCTGCACCTATGGTGTATATGAAACTTTTACCCTGCGTTCACTGCCTCTGTACCTATGGTGTATATGAAACTTTTACCCTGCTTCACTGCCTCTGTACCTATGGTGTATATGAAACTTTTACCCTGCGTTCACTGCCTCTGTACCTATGGTGTATATGAAACTTTTACCCTGCGTTCACTGCCTCTGTACCTATGGTGTATATGAAACTTTTACCCTGCTTTCACTGTACCTATGGTATATTTGAAACGTGTATCATGCTTCCGCCACCTCTGTACTTATGGTATATATGAAACTTTTTATCGTGCCTCCGCCGCCTCGGTACCTATGGTATATATGAAACTTTGTATCGTGCTTCCGCCGCCTCTGTACCTATGATGTATACAAAACGTTTATCGTGCTTCCCCTGGCTCTGTACTCATGGCGTATATGAAACTTTTACCCTGCGTTCACTGCCTCTGTACCTATGGTGTATATGAAACTTTTACCCTGCGTTCACTGCCTCTGTACCTATGGTGTATATGAAACTTTTACCCTGCGTTCACTGCCTCTGTACCTATGGTGTATATGAAACTTTTACCCTGCGTTCACTGCCTCTGTACTTATGGCGTATATGAAACTTTTACCCTGCGTTCACTGCCTCTGTACCTATGGCGTATATGAAACTTTTAACCTGCGTTCACTGCCTCTGTACCTATTGCGTATATGAAACTTTTACCCTGCGTTCACTGCCTCTGTACCTATGGTGTATATGAAACTTTTACCCTGCGTTCACTGCCTCTGTACCTATGGTGTATATGAAACTTTTACCCTGCGTTCACTGCCTCTGTACCTATGGTGTATATGAAACTTTTACCCTGCGTTCACTGCCTCTGTACCTATGGTGTATATGAAACTTTTACCCTGCTTCACTGCCTCTGTACCTATGGTGTATATGAAACTTTTACCCTGCGTTCACTGCCTCTGTACCTATGGTGTATATGAAACTTTTACCCTGCGTTCACTGCCTCTGTACCTATGGTGTATATGAAACTTTTACCCTGCTTTCACTGCCTCTGTACCTATGGTGTATATGAAACTTTTACCCTGGTTCACTGCCTCTGAACCTATAGTGTATATGAAACTTTTACCCTGCTTTCACCGCCTCTGTACCTATGGTGTATATGAAACATTTCTATGCTCTTTAAGAATATGCAAATTATTTTTATCTGCAATCAATCGGTGGAACAGTAAGTTGTCATCGCACAATCGGTAGTTTGATTTAGATGACGTCATGTGGCGTATTGTGGGAAATAAATCATCATCAAGTAGCATAAAGCAGGATGTGAAAATCTCACTGTACGGCGAAATTTCCCCGTCCCACCCTCACCGCTCGAGGATAATAACGCCCCCTCCAACGTTCCGCCACACTTGATTCATCACAACATTTTATATGTGCATATATAATATGTGATGGTTATAGAAACTAGAGAGATGTTGATGATCTGTTTCTATTTCACACCACATAAACCACATGCCTATCATAACGGCGATATTTGACTGGGGGCGCTCAATTTGCCGGTACCTATTGTCTTCTAAATAAGTCCCAGTGTTGCACGCTGGTTGTAGTAACAACTTGTTAGGGAAGATTAAACGAGATCACGGGAGCCTCGTGGCTTAGTGGTTAGACATTGAACGAAAAGCCTGCGGTTCAAACTCTCCAAGAATAACTGCGTTGTGTCCTTGGGCAAGGCGCTTAATCCCGATTCACCACGTTGAGCACGGTTGCGCTGTGTACTAAGGTCTACTGTACGTCGATAGTGCATGTGTCTTCAACCAAGACAGACCCTGCTTGTGTGGAGTTAGTGCGTTGGTGTTTCTCTTCGGGTATTCCAGTGTCCTTCACTTGTATAATTGTCCGACATCTTCTGGTCGTGGGAGCCCATTTTCAGAATGAACCCGAAAACATTGTTATGAAGGTAATGTTGGTATCGGGTTATGCGGACATACTTCCTCTTTCACATATCCAAATTTCACTAAAATCGGTTGTGAGGAAACTGGTTGACAGCCAGTTGAAGAGAGATATGTATAGTGCCAAATGGATGCGTTTTTTGCTTCAGCGGATTGTTATTGTAAATTCATTACAAGGTTCACAATTATGTATATTTCTCTACTTGCTGAAGTTCGCTTATTGTGTATTATGTCTGAAAATTTGGAATAAGTGGAATTATATCAGCCAAATGAAGGTTCAGGATTAAAGCTCTTTATGGAATTGGTGGAGTATAGTGACTGTGGTTTGCAACGTAAGCCAGAAACGGTGCTTTGTTCTGCGAGAAACTGAACGAACTGCGATGATATTTCGGATATTCCAATTAACACTAAGCAATACATATCAGACTACTCAAGACTGCTTTCGTGTTCTGTAATTCTCATGCAATGAGTGCCTAACTCACAATTCCAAACATTTTAGTTTGCTTTTATCCAGCTGAAACCTATCGGTGACAGGATTCCCTCTTATATATTTGCTTTTTTCACCTTTTGTTTCTCTTACCAAACTCACGGATGATGGCAGGAAGATTCGCCCCAAGTAACGAACCTGGTTTGGCGATGTCATCTGTATCATCTGTAGGGATTTGACAATCAGATGTCAGTGTCGATGGGAGAAAAATGTTTAAATGCTCTAAAAAGATTCCGTGATAGACTACAATGATCTGAGCTGAGAGAGTATCTAACTGGTTGTATACAGACCTGCCCAATTGGCACTGTACTGGTGCATGCGAATTGACATAGTGATTTAACCCTTTACCCAACGCAGACGATATCAAAATTTATTATTTTAAATATAATTTTTTTTTAATTTTTCCAACGAGGGGTCACATGATATGGTTTTATTGAAATATTTTGAAAAATTTAATTTTTTCAACTGCACAATTTGCATATTACGTGGGCGGATGCGGGCGATTCGTTAGGTAAAGGGTTAACTGACACCGAACATGGTGCCATGGATCTTATCTAAGCTTCTGAACCGATACGATTGCGATCTAAGCTAGCTAGTGTATTTTACATAAAAAAATATTGTTTGATTTGCGATTGTGATATTTCTACTGACCCTCGACACCCCGGACGGTTTGGTCCCATTAGCAGAACAGAAAAAATTACCTTTGTGGCATAAACTGTCGGTGTGTTGTTTGACGAGAGGGACAAATTCGCTTCCGAAGTTTAGAAGCGGCTACATGAATGTATTGATTTGGTGGCAGCAGATGCAGTCTATACCCATACATGCCTTACTCGTTTCTTGCAAAAGAGAGTGAATCCAACAGAAAGGGACAGGCCAGACAGAAAATTCGATATGAATATGCAGCAATCTATAGTATATGACATCCGATGGTTGAAAGAGAAGCTGGAGACACACTAAGAGGAGTATGTATTTTCGCAGAAGTGACTGGTCGGAAAAATGCTGTTTATTACCGTTACATGGTCAAATTTATCTTGTCCCTATATCCCGATAAATTCTGTCTTTTGATTGGCCAGAAAGTCTTGGACAAATAGCCATGGCAAAGGGTGAACCCAGCATCCAAGGTATATGAGGGCGTTCAACATCCAGTTTATAAGCGCACGCGAAACATCGGGGTATAAACTTTAAACGAAAGCTTTCCGCGTTTACTCGCCTCGAGATAAAAAAACGAACCACAAAACCTGTAAATAGTCACAAATTTCATCAGATTTCCGACAGTTCAATCATATTTTGTCGTCATAAATTAAATAGTCAAATAATTCAAATGAAACAACTTGACAAAAATAAAATAAGAGTAAATAATTCGTCCCCTGAGTACCAATGTGTTCTATGTGCCAGTAGGCACATAAGAACACATTGGAACTCAGGGAACGGTATGTCAAGAAAATACGGTTCACTCGTTTCCTTAACGACGCAAGGGATGTAACTCTATCTGTTGTCTTCTGCATTTGTAAAAACAAAACATGGAGCGTGAGAAAGGCGTCCGCCTGCGGCTCTGTGTTTAATAACATACATCCAGGAATTAAATTTCCATATACCATACATGTTGGCGGAGATAACATTTAAAAACTGAAAGGCGATATTCAGAATGTGAGGAAGATATACACAACGATACACAAAGAACTGTGCATACGACGACAAAACATATCAAAACACCGATAAGGGACACTGAGTACAATCAACACAAATACCCATCCACTGAAGACGTAGCCAGTTTATGAAAGGGTTTGTAAAGATTCCCAGTTACCTGCAGTCTTTGCTCAATGTCCTTGTTTCCTCTGATGTTAAGCAAAATAGCGTAGGGCACGCAATTGTGCAAAGTGCACGACCACGGTCTGTAATAGCAAAAACAACGTTTGGGTTAGGTGTGGAATGGGATCATGTGTTTGGGTGGAAGTGGTTGCTGTCTGAGTTGGCTTGCCTTGGGTTCTCTGTAATTTATGGTGAAGTTGAGAGATATAAACAATCAGTTTTTCAAACGTAAAATGTTTATGATGATTGGGGAGTACATTTCACTCAATGGGTGACAGACAACGTCGACCATACCATGGCAACCTTGTATAGGAGAGACACATGGTATGGGTATGATAGAAGTTTCTTCGCCGATGTCAGAGTCGTCACCTCCTAAAGTTAAGTTTCCTTCAGTAATTAGACAACAACATCGTTCGAGGGTTGATGATCTATTGAGGGGCAGAGATGTTGCTACTTCCCATTTTGATGACAGTCCTGGAAACGGGATATTTGCTATGAATTTCAAACCATTTCTTGAAATAACTTTACTGTACACTCTCCCATCAGATATCAACACGGACTTGCTGTGGCATTCTGCTTAGCTCTACACAAAAAATGAAAAAACAGAGTGAATTCGTCTGGTTTTATGCTGATTGCATACTCCCGTGACGAATCACTGAATGGGGTGAAATCACATATCCTCTTCCTACCTATCATCGACTTGAATCCGTCTTACGAAGACTGCATATATTCTATTCTATCATACCCTTTATTCAAAAGCAAGCTGACAATTTAAGTATTCCTGATGCATGTATCCCATTCGACCAACTCTTATGCTTGAAGCCTACCGATATATTAGCCAAACAATCTATGAATTTAATATACAGTTACCACTTGTTTCATAGGTAGCATTGGCTTAATAATGAAGGGTTCGGATCTTGAGGAAGCTCTAGGAGAAGTATATGGCTCAAACGCTGTCCCACATATGATTTATGGCAAGTCAGTGGCACGAGCCTTCCGGGCCACTATCTGATAAAATCAGCCCTTTCAACAAGTTGGTCACAGAGGTCACATGTGATCCAGAGATTGGACGAACATGTTCCAACCCAGTCAATGATATGGGTACCTGATGAGCCAGCTCCATCTTAAAATACTCCTCGACTCGATTCTAACAAAGAAACTTCTCAAATGACATCAAATGAGCTGGGCAAATACAATAGTTCTTTCAATGTGATCAGACTGGCTTGATCCCTCTCTCAGTCGTTTCTGTGTCGCCC
The DNA here is from genome assembly GCA_031216915.1 of Pictodentalium vernedei. Lineage (NCBI taxonomy): Eukaryota > Metazoa > Mollusca > Scaphopoda > Dentaliida > Dentaliidae > Pictodentalium > Pictodentalium vernedei. Next base: position 57,811,271 of record CM062297.1, read on the forward strand.
GAATTGCTGAATCTCGAGCAATGTATTGATGAATTCAAATCTGAACTAATGTCAAAATCACCGACTCCGAAGCTATGGATCCAATATGTGGACTATTTATAAATATTGAAGCAAATTCACCCGGGCTGAACGAACAGTCCATAAAATGCTCAATCTTTTCGCAGCAATTGGGCACATCAGCTATGCAAAAGGTTGTCAGCTATACTTACAAATGGCTTTGGAACTACCAAATACAAATCCTTGGTTGCAATAATGCTTCACAAAATATGGCGCCAATTTTCCTCACGGAAGTAAACGTTTTGGGGTAGGCCTGTCAACTGACTTAGCTCTTAAGAGGTTTTTCAAAAGTCGGGAAGGCTTGACACGCGGACGAGGCATAACCGAAACAGTTCGCCTGTAGTGAACACCCACCATGCACAGATGTGCTGAAATTCATGACGCGGTGACTGATCTCACCACGGCTCGACACCAAACATCCGAGCAACACATTGACATGAGTGTATTTAAGAGTAAGCGTGATTTGGCCAAAGTACAGACGTGGTTTGGTGCCAATGACCCTTTTCGCCTGAATGAGGTAATCACCTGATTTTGACTGCCACGGATGGGGTGGTGTGAACCCAGCCGACACGGAGAAAATATGGCAGGTCATTAGGCTTAACGACGTAAACGTTCCCCAGGCATCCATAAGAAAGAAAGATCAAATAAAGTATCTGGATGATTTACATCCCGGTGTACAAGTTTGACAATGAGCGGATAACATTTGACCCTACATTGTTGTTTCCAAGCCCGGTAGCAATTGTCCAACGCGAAGAGAACATGTCGAAATTCTTTGCTTATGAGCTAACAGCTGAACCAACCTCACTGTTTAAAGACCATTTGATGAGAACACCCATAAAGACGCAATTGGCAAACGCTCTGACTGAAACAACTGAAATGGATAGCATACATCAAGGAGTAACTGTTATGAGTGACAGTACTCTTTGCCATAGAATCGAATGGGCAAAACTAATCAACATGTAAGTCTATAGCCAATCGGCACCTCACGTTTGTCAATGCAAAGTAAGAAGAGTGTCACATATTTGATGGCTATGGATGTGGTTCAAGAATAAAAGATCACGAACATCGCAGGAGAATTAGAAAAAAAACTAGAACCAATATATAAAGATTGATGGAACGGTAATTGCTCATAGTAATCGGGCAATTGTTCCTATCGAACAAGAGTAACAGAAGCTTATCCAATTTTTTGGCGAATGTTTAATAGCTGACGGACACACTGTTCATAACAGCAGACGAAAACAGCGAGTCAGGTTGTAGGCACTCATGGTCGCCGAGTGTGTCCACGAACAGTTAGGAATCGGTTGAGGGAGTTCAATTTAAGGCCACGACGTTCCTACGTTGGTCCGCAACTTACACCCATGCGACGTCAACGTTGATTGCAATGGCAGTGGGCTTATGTACCAAATCGGTTTCACTTGGCCCACTGGAGACGCGCGTTATTCACCGACGAGTCTCGGATCATGCTTTACAGGTCAGATGGACGACAACGTTGCTACGGACATCGAGGTGAGCGATATTCTGACGCGTGCATTAAGGAAAACGACAGATTCGGGGGAGGGTCTGTTATGGTTTGGGGGTAGCGGCGGGTTGTTATGGCTTGAAAGCACCTTTCGTAGTCATCCAGGGAAATCTTACAGCCATAAGATATCGGGATCAGGTCCTCATACCTCACGTCTTTCCACTTATCCATGCGTTTAACCTTACATTGCTGCAGGATAATGCGAGGCCGCACATTGCAAGGGTTTGTCGTGACCTCCTCAATCAAAACGATGCCCCAGGTCTCGATTGGCCACCCGACAGTCAAGATTTGTTCCCAATCGAGCAGTGGTGGGACGGGCTGGACAGGAGGGGCAGCACGGGTGTCAACGTCCGAAACAACGTCGCTCGGCTCTCGCAGGCCCTCCTGCGGGAGTGGAATAACATCCTACAAAGGACCATAAACAACTTGATGGGGTCAATGGTAAGGTGAGTCAGAGCAGTGACTGAAGCCCGGGTGAAATATTTACCAAAGAAAAAAACTTGCTTTTCTTTTCTCCGCTAGTAATAATCATCAAAAATTTAATTAATGAAGCACCAGGTACAACCCGGTGCTTCGTTAATTAAAATTTTGATGATGATGATTTTTATTACCTGGTTAACGCATGTGTGGACACCACTACCCACACGGGGATTGCCACCAGTCCACGGCGACTGTACTGTATGAAACACCACTCCGGCTTAAAAAAAAACAGCGCATGGATACTGGATAACGAGGTTCCGCTCCACAGTTTTCCAGGCATTTTCAAAAATGTCATGCCATACACTCCCTTCAAATGCAAATATTCTGTAATTTCCCAAATCCACTAAAAACACATAACACTATCTGACTTATATACTACTCAAAGTTTGCTAAGTACCAAGCATATCCAACTACCTGTTTTACGTTTTAGTTGAAATATTGTAATAAAAAGTGTATATATTTTTTATTTAATTATATCTTTTATGATTTAAGTACAGAAATTAAGATTTTATTTGTGTTTGACATTATTGTTTAGACGATAACCATGGAAAATGGATATTATTGGTGAAATAGAAATTTTTTCAATTTGCCAAAATGTTGACAGAGCGAACTGGTATGGGTTCAAGCTGCAATTCATTCCAGACATGTTCGGTTGGATTGAGGTCGGGGGATCTTTCTGGCCAGTCCATACGCTCAATCTCCTCCCACTGTCGGTAATCGCTGACAGCATGGGCAACATGAGGACGGGCATTATCGTCCATCAGAATGAATCTATCACCCACTGCACCTGCATACAATCTGACGTGGACATCCAGGATCTCATCAATATACCGTTGTGCAGTCAATGTACCACTTTCAAGGACACAGAGCTATGCACGTCCATTCCTGCTGGTGCCGCTCCAGACCATGATTGACCATCCACCACAGCGGTCATGCTCAGCAATTTTGGCTGCATGGAATCGCACTCCTGGCCTTCTCCATACCCCAGAACGCCTATCTGTGTGATCCAGGCAGTACCTTGAATCAGCTGTAAAAAGGACAGGTCGCCAATCTTCTCTGGTCCATCCAACGTGGTCCATGGCCCATTCATATCGTGCCTGGCAATCGTTCTGGGACAGCGGACTGCGAATACATGGTCTTCTCAATCGGAGACCACATTCGTGCAACCTTGCCCGGATAGTCTGCGTCGAAACATTTACCCCGGATGCATTCTGAGGGTCACTGCGAAGCTGGGTTGCTGTGGCAAAGCGGTTCCTAAGGGCCTGAATGAACAAAAACCGGTCTTCAGCTGCAGATGTTGCCCTATCTTTGCCACCACCATGGCGTCTTACTGGTGTGCCATACTGCTGAAATCTCTCCCAGGCTCTGGTGATCACCGTATGGTGCATACGAGAGGCTTCACCAGCCTAACGATGGGTAGGCCCTTGCTCCTCCACCCCTACAGCCCGACACATTTCTGCTTCAGACAAATATCTTTTTACATTTGCATTTGCCATATTCAATCATTAAATCACAAGGGTTTGTGTTGAAATGAAGATTGAATACCCTACACATATCATGTGCATGTAGACAGTACACGAAAACATCATGAAAATCAAGGGGTACATGCTTTCTATCACTGTCACGAAACGTCTGCCTGTCAAGAGAGCTAATGAAAACACTGGGGACCATCTCAATACATTCCTCAATCATATCCACCAAAAATGTCGCAAATATGTCACAAGCAAATTTCACAATGATATGTCAAATATTTGGTGCTTAGCAAACTTTGAGTAGAAAATAGAAATAAACAATCTGACTGTGAGGGAAATAATTTACTGTCAAAGGCAAGACTTCAGCCTTCAAAATTGCATGTGAAAATGTCGATACCAGTCATTTTCAGCCACCCGGGGGCCCCAAAGGATCAATTTCCCCACTATCCCTACTCATCTTAGCCTGGAACATATAACCATTGTTTCTGAAATGTGAAAGAAAAATTCCATGTTTCCGTCTCATTTTTAGGTACATGCCTGGTAACAAACTCGTGTAAAAATGACATTTTTTTAGAAATATACAATTGTTCGATGCCATTGTGTCCCATAATTCAGCCCCGTGCATCAGACTCCAACTTTGAGACCACAACTTCGGATTCTCGTGTCCAACAAATAGCCTAAGGTGATCATATATCTGATACTAAAAATATATCTCCAATTTATTTGGCATTAATTTCACCGTACTCCCTATGTTCATAATTTCACCCTTGTGCAAAAGGGCGAAACTGTAGAACGGAACCGAAACATCCACCCTGGCCATGACATTGATTTAGGTATCAAATTGTTGAATGGCTTCGAGTTCGTGTGCCTTTTAACACTGGCACATTTGTTTTCCACGTGTTTCCTGAATGTTTTCTTTTTTCTCCAAAATTAATTTCCTTATTGTTCTGTTCATGCAGGCCTAATGAGACATTTATGTTGACCGTTGATCCAAAATACATGTAATTCTTTAAAGATGGGCGAATAGTGTAAAACTGTTATTAAAACATTAACAGAACCTATTTCATTCCGAACTAAATGAAGTTCGAATTTAAGGCCTAAAAATATGTTTGTTAGGCCCTCGTGTATGGTCCGTTCGGTTGCAGCATGTTCTATTTTTATAACAAATGCCAGCTTAAAAAAATAAAAATTAAATGGTTTATGTCTGATATTTTTTCCAAAGTTAATAAAATTGACAAATTTGTTTCTTAAGTGCAACAAGGCTTTGCAATGCTTTAGCATTGCAAGTCATCGTGTATTCACGGAACGAAATACACTAAAGCCAACGCTATTCTGTAGATTATGAGGCGTAAAACATAAAGCAAACCAAGAACACGAACTTTTAATGGCAAAGAAATAATTACAAAAATAAAGAAAAAAAACGACCGCCCACATGCAACTTTACAAAAAAATAGCCCGAGAAATGGAAGGTCTTCTTTGTGGGGCCTAACAGAGATTTTGGTTATACTGTCTGCTCATTGTTTTTGTGTTTGCAATATTTCAACTTATCGTTCAGAATACCATTCACTCTGACTTCGAAGGGGCAGAGCCCAAGATAAACGAATGGTACGGACGGGAAATACAGAGGATTCTAACCGGAATTGGCGGGAAGGTCTCAGAGAAAAGAAGTCTTTATAAAACCTGCGTGGTAAGAAGATATCAGCATTTGAGTTGTACCTCCATGGCATCTTTGTGGACACTGGTGTTGAAACTGAGATCGAGGTTCCTGGAACTTGGGTGAAAATTCGGAAATGTACTTCGTGGATGGTACAAAGGAGAGAGTGAGTTTGTTTATAAGTGAGATTGGAAAGAAGAAAGGTGTACGGGAGAGCATTAATTAACTCGTTTCTGCATGCGGGGTGGAGAGACCGGGAGCAGGGAGCAAAATTTGGGAGCCCTTGGGTAATCAAAGCATTCTCGTACAAGAACCACGCCAAACCAGTGGATGGCCAAAGAGTTATTATTATTATTATTATTATTATTAATTATTATTATTATTAGTATTATTATTATTATTATTATTATTATTATTATTATTATTATTATTATTATTATTATTATTATTATTATTTTTATTATTATATAAAGCACTCTATAAGCACACATTCTATGAGTTACGGCAAAGCGAGAAAACAATCCATTAACATCCTGGCAGATTGAGAACTATTTTAAATCAGGAAGCCGGCAAACCGAGACTTTACCCGTGCTACTCACAAAAAAATGAAATTCAGATATTCGTTGTGTTTTCAATTTTGCCAATACGGGAAAATATAAGCCCCATCATTGGGACGTGCTAGACTAGGAAGAATAAATAAGCGTCTCATCCGTACGTTTCAGAGGTAGTAACTGAAAACGTTTTGGTATTCAAAATTTTGTTTTTCCTATTTTTATTCAAGTAACATTTCCAAGTTGAGTAAGATAATTGGTTCATCAACGTTCATGATAATGCTATAATTATATGATTTGGGCATCTCCGCCGATATGCCGCTGTCCTTCACAGGGGTCTTTATAAACTTTGTACCCACCCAAACCACCCGCGGGTTAATCCTCTTACAATCTCCCTCCTTATCTCCTGGCATTCAGGCCAAATATTTTCCACAATTTTCCTTATTGGTGATTTTAAATCTCCCCAACTACAAAACTGACCCTGTCAGCCGTGCCCCTCCCTCCCCATTATCCATTATCCACTTAACTCTTATGCCTTCATCCAATTCGTTCATCAGTTTCACGAAGGGCCTTAACCCTTTACCCAACGTAACCGCCAAAACCGACCAGCGCTATCCTCAAAGATAGCCAATTAATTTTCATTATTTTTCATTTTTTTGTCTCAAAAACATTGATCTCGTCGAGCACGTTCCAATGAGGAGGTCATGACCTATGTTTTTGAGACAAAAAATGAAAAAAATTAGTTATTCAAGAATTTGTTTTGCAAGTGTCGTCTGCTTTTCATGTTAGGTAAAGGGTTAAACTAATGAATATTGATTTGGGGCATATTAAATTCGGCTACAAGAATACGTTTCCAGGTCAACATTAGGCCCAAGTTAAACCTTTGGCACCACCTACCCTCGCCCCTCTCGATTCTTTCCTCTCAACACAAGTCACTTTTATGTCAATTTGAACAAAAATTACTTCCAAAAAGATCAATCTAGGTACTCCACAAAACTTGACCTTTCGTTTATATATGACGTACACAACGGGCAGGACACTTCGCCCCCATTGCCCACGTGGGGACACGGTGGCGTTTGGTACTAAGGCGGACTGCACGTCCATTGTGCACTTGTCTTCAATCAATGCTAACCCTGCTTGTGTGGAGTTAGTACGTTGGGTAGCTGACAGTTGCTCGCCGTTTTTCGGTGGTTCTCTCCGGGTAATCCGGCTTCCTCCACCAGTAAAACTGTCGTGGTCATGATTAGCCATTATGCAGAAAAATGTGACCTTAAGCACCAATAAATAAATAAATATATAACGTACATAATTTGAATATTTGTGAAAATAAAAAGGCAGTCGAAACTGGGTTTTGGAATCATATTTTGCAGATCTGCGACAGTTCAGTGAAACGAAAAATATGGTGCGTGTTTGAAGCAGATTTTTGTAAAAAATATGCTTTCCAAAGTTATTAGTATCATTTTTCACTGTGCATCGTAAAAGCTTGAATTTGCTGAAATATCTTGTCTCATTTGTTGTCGGATGGAAAGCTTACAGAAAAATTAGCTGGGGTCACGACTTCTTGGGATCCGTTTAAAATTCTCTGTCCCCTTTTCATTCATAGTGCCGAATATGCAGTTAAAACTAGAAATCCTGTCGCGAACTATGGGCGTATTTTGACATAATTTTGCGTAAGAATTGCGAAAAACTTTCCTATAAAATGAATGGCACCCAAAGCACGACAAATTCTCTTGGTATCAATAGAAATGACAAGCAATGTTTCAGCCAATGAACCACCGGGTTGAACCCAGAGGTCTAGTGGCTGAAACATTGCTTGTGCATAGGCCAAATATACATAATTTGATAGCCTCACTACCGTCATGGCACGCAAATCAATAGGCAGAGTGAAGTGTTATTTGCGGGCAATTCATGGCAAGACTTCTACTTTTAATTCTCTCAAATATCTTTATTTTACAATCCACAAAGTTTGACGCAAGTCAACATATAATTTACGATTTCTAAAGCTGATGCTACCGAATTATAAATAAATAAAAAATAAAGATGTTTTTTTCAAGCATACGATTTTGACTCGAGGATTTTGTAGAGGATAAAACGGATATGTTTTAAAAGAAAGAAAAAGACCAAGAAAAAAAAGTGATGGGCGTTTTGTTAATGGTTTTAATGTGCGAGTATTCAGGCAGGCCGTGAGCCGGGTGGCTCAGTGGTAGACTGTTGGAGTTCTATGCTAGAGGTCCCGAGTTCGATCCCCGTCCGGGACGAGTCGCGTTGTGTCCTTGAGCAAGGCACCTTTATCCCGGTTGCCTACATGGGGGCACGATGACGTCGTGTACTACGGCGTACGTACTGCACGTCGATGGTGCACATGTCTTCAAGCGCTGTAACCCTGCTTGAGCGGCGCTTGAACAGAGTTATAATGTTGAGGAGCTGACAGTTGGTCGTCGATGCTCGGTGGTTCTCTCCGGGTACTCCGGCGGCTTCCTTCACCCGTACAACTGTCATGGTCACGATTAGCCACTGTGCATAAGTATGTGACCTTAAACACCAATAAATATAAATAATAAAATAATTCAGGCAGACCAATGGGATACAAGTAAAGAAACTCTGTTCAGCATTTGGAACAGGTGTGGGTGTGGATGAATGACTGCAGAATACCAAGGAACATTTAATGATGCCGACCATTGACACGTGTGACTAGTCGTCGCCTCAGTGTTAGAATGCCCTATGTCCCCTATGGGACATAGGGCAGTCTAACACTCAGGCGACGTTGTGGCAGGCAAATAAGCGTTAGATGCACTGACGGTATCATCAAAGACGAAAGACTCGTCATCATCACGGTGGATAAGTGGACGAATCGCCTTTTCGGAAGTGGCGGAACGTTAAACGAAGCACCTTCTATTTTTAGACGTAAATTTTATCGCAAGTCGATTTTGCACGAGCGTTTTTACTTTAAACCGTTAGAAAAACACAAAATACAGACATTCACCGTATATATGACGTAAGTATATATGCTAAAGATATCATTTCCAACCCCAGCAACGTCGCATTATTTCCCTTGTTGGTTTCGGAAACATAAACCACGTCCCGATCCGCCCCGGAAACCGTTTTTTGCACATAAAATTCATTTTCAAATGTCATTTCCGAATAGTTTTAAGTTTCAAACGATAAGCGTATTTGAAGATACGCGACTAACTAACAATAATTAGTTTGAACGGATGTTATTAACTCACACGGAGTGACATAGTACGCCCGTTTGTGAAGACACTATCTGATCTCTCACAGACCGGTCACTTGCAAAATCTACCGATCATGAGTTGCCGATTTTCCGACCGGTCAGTTGAGGATTTGTTTGTCCCGTTGTGAATAACGACATGCTTGATTAAGGCCAATAATATGCTCGGGAATTCTCGAATGGTTCATCACATAGAAACAGATTCCATGGGAAGATAATCTCTGGCATTTTGGGCTGTAAAAAACGTTTTTAGCGTTAATTTCTATATCGAGTTGCAAATTATAATCCCTTGATAAATCGGGGGATGGGGCTTGGGGGTGGGGGGGGGGTCTGGAAAAAAAATTGGAGACACGGTGTCAACAATTTTGTCTGCACTTCATACACCCACCACCCGTACCTGCAATTTTTATTATTTTTTTCAGATCCATTTTCGGAGAACCACCTCCTAAAACCACATAAAATTCAGACCTAGCCCTGTCTGAACGGAAATTGCTCTATTTCGTAATATTTAAGACCATTCTACTAACTATTCCAGCATTTTAATAAACCTCCGACACGAGGTGTCCCTGGCTCTCGAAAGTGTGGTTAAACCCGATAAATAAATAACTAAATAAATAAATAAATAAACAAATAAATAAATAAATAAATAAATAAATAAATAAATAAATAAATAAATAAATAAATGATTAAATAAATAAATAAATAAATCAATAAATAAACCTATGAGACTGCAAGCGAGATAATTGTAATGAGTTTGAATGGATATAGTAACAAAATATTCTCAAATAAGTCTGAGTAAGTCACTGAATAAGTCTGGAGTAATACATACCTTGATGTCCTAGCCTGTACTAGATTATTTAGCAATTCTTCTGAATATAAAACACTTTTCTTTCCTCATTTTTGAGCTAACAGATATAGTTAAAATTCACCTTCTCTATTTCTGTGGTATGCACATGTGACATGAGTCGCACTCACAACACTCACAGTCTGAATGTCGGCATATCTTGATTTAAAAGACAGAAAAATCACAATTTCAAGTAGTTTCCTGGTGATATTTGAAAATACTTGCCATGTATTTCAATTTGTCTGATGCAAATTTGCCAATGACTTCCGAATAACCATGTGGACAGGATTAACGGCGGGTACCAACATGGAATGTGTATAGATTTGGACTTACCTACACCCTCAGTATGATAGTTTAGATGTTTTAAATTACTGGTTGGCTATATAATTGACAATAAAAGGTCAAACAAGCACAGAACTGTTTGGTCATTTAGGCGTTTTCTTCGGACCCCGAATCACCTACCCACCTCCTCCCGTGTCTGGAAATTTTCGCACCTCCTTCCGTGTAAATAGGAATTTGCTCCGCATTTGATTTCATTATAAAATTCGACAGAATATCGGACACTATATGTATATGATGCATGGGACAAACATGGTCGACTCGGCTTAGGTGAAATGCTTTGCACATACTATAGAAACGTTCCCTGGAGACTTTCCACTCTATGTAATTCCCATCATGATACTCCGATAAAGTACCCCCTTCCCAATGCATTACTCCACCCCTCCTCGTAAATTCCCCCACAGACACCCCCTCCCCTGGCACTGACTCATACTGGTCACAGGCCAGACTCGATGTGTGCCAAGTAAAAAAGCCAAAACCGTACATGGATAATTAACCATTTGGACTTTAGAATACAGCATTAACGCGATTGCAACTTGAACATTCTAATAAGGCATCCACAATGAGTGACGTCAGAATGATGGGTTGTGCATGGCACCGTCTGAACACGCTCTTGACTGAAACTATCTTCACGGGTAAAGGGATGTCGATCGCATCAGCTTGTGATCATTGTAAAGAATTTACATCTAATTATTCGTCCACGGTGACGGTGATATAATCTATATCAATGGATCAGTCAATGTTAGAAGAGGAGGGAGTCCGATGAGGGATTCTCCATGGGGTAATATCAGCGGGGTACTCTCTTCGGGGGGAGGGTCCCGCCCGTAATGTGTCCGGAGCGTGACCAGGGGTAGAATATATCGGGGGGATTTCTCGGGGTGGGGGATTTTTTCTCGCGGAGGGGATTTCTCTGCGGGTAACTCTCTGGGATATCATCAGGGTCTACTCTACAGAAGGATACTATGAGCGCATCACGTATACATATACGAATGTTTGGGTATTTTTTAAAGGCAATGTCATGGATGTACAAACAAAGATACCGTGACAAAAAGACAAATTCAGGGCGCTCAGAAACAAATTTGAAGGTTGCTTTGCGATATTTTGTAAACTACGGTACTCTGCGATGAGATAACTGGTCGTTCAGCTGACGTCACTGAAACCTGTACTTTATTACACACAGGTAACTATATTTCTCACGATTACATGGGTTTTAGGGGCATGCGATCCGATAAAAAGTACTCTTCGCGAATCGAGTTCTCTTGTTAGACTGGTTCTTTCAGTTTCAGCGTTCAGTGGAAAATAACCATTGTGAACTATCAGCTACAGTTAAAACTAGAAGTCCTGTCATGAAATGCTCACAAATAGCACGTCGATCAGCGCGTTAATCAACGCGTTATGACCATAATAAGGCTTCAAATTCTGGGAATATGGTCTGTGCACAATCAATGTTTCAGCCAATGATCCGTTGGCAGAAACATTGCCTGTGTTTTCTGTGAGTAACCAGGCCAGCCTGCCAGTACTTTGGGTGTCATTCGATGTAGCAATTGCGCGCAATTCCTACGCACAATTAAGCCTAGATAAGCGCACAGTTCGTGACAGGACTTCTAGTTTCAAATGAAGTAGATAATCATTCTACTGTATATTTATCTGTCGGAATTACCATTTCTTATTACAAAATGTTTGATGCACAGCGATGCTAAAAACTAGTATCGATAGTCATCACAGGTACTCTGCCAGGAAAAAAAGAACAGTAAAACTCCACCTTTGTAATTATTTTTAGCAAGAAAGTGTCAGTTGGTTTCGATAATGGCTCCTGACACAGGAACTGTTCCAGTGGAAATTGGATTTTTCTAACAGTGTTACCCTCAGCGCTGCGTGCTGCCAACAGGTCTGATACTTGGCCTACTGTGTAATCCTATTCGATTCACACTTTCGCAATGCAGCAGCGCATGTTATCTGGAAGCATGAATTAAATTAAAAGTGAAAACTGGTTATCGCAAAGCTGAAAGACAAACGGTGACACAGGCTATAGTGCTTGCAGATCATGACTGACGGGTAGTGGTTAACTATCAGCATCACCGATTCCACACTTTCTAGGTGCCAAAACCCCCACCCCACCACACTCCCCACCCCCGCCATTAGCTGAAGAAAGGAAATAATGTGAAGGAATGATAAGACGTGTTAAAACAAACCCATCAGCATTCTGATTAGTAGTTTATATTTGTAGAATTTTGTATATTTGTAGAAGCAATTTTTTTTTGTTTGGGTGGGCGTGGGATGTTATTGGTGTTATTGGTGCCAATATAGTACTGCTGAAATTAATTTCTGTAGTCTGTATTGGGGAAATAAAAAATGATTACTACTCACCCATTGCCGAAAGTCTTGAGTAAGACCACGAAGAGGGATGGCTGGTCATTACAAGTGGCCTGATGCATCACATTGCCAATTTTATGAGACGTCTCCTATGAAAAACAATTATTAGGATGTTTAAAACACAGACAGTGCTGCAATATTTCCCAAACATATATCTTCCTATCGGCTCTTGTGGTATCCCCGCGCCACTCGCTCTCGTCCAGTAATCGTTAACCCATTCAAACATAAGTGTGGTTATGTATGTGTACCCAACGTCTGTGTCTTCAATATTATTTTTGAGCTATGCCACACAGTAAATTTACAGTCCCGTAACTATACCTGGGCCAATATTTAAAGGTAGCCGTTCATATTAATGGTAATAAATAGGGGATATTTTAAGAGTGTTAAGCTCATATGATATTTATAAAACGACTCTGAGAATAGTCCATATTGCCGAGCTCAAGTGAGGCAGTGCAGAAAATTCAGGTCAAGGTATATTCTCTTTTCTCACATGAGAGCAAATTTTCCAAGAAATTCATCAATCAATAAAGTTGTGGAATGGTTTAACCGTCATACAACAAAATAGTTCCAACAGTCTGATGCAAGGCATGGTAGATAAAAGTGTGGTTTCATTTAATTTTCCAATCAGTTTGTAAGTATTTTTTTCACCGAACATCTGCAAATATAACTGGGGTTTCAGTACAAATGTCTGTGATTTGTGTGTTGGCCTAACACATAGTGATACAACTAAAATTTAATTTAATTCACGAACTTTGAAATTTTAATTGGTGCATTTTAATAATTTTATGAACTTTTCAGAATCAAATCGTGTGAGAAATTTGTATTATGCGTGTTGCCTGAACTGTGGAAGAAAAACGTACTTTAGAAAGCAGAATGCATAATTCCAATCTATGATACACATGTAGTAATACATAGCTGGAGGACACAAATATTTTTCATATCCTTTTTATTACTGTATGGGGTCATTTTTAAATGGTAGATTTAGCTTTTAGTTGCCCACGACTCCAGACAAGTGAAAATATTTTACAAAAAGGGCGAAGATACCAAACATCATTTTCTTATTACTAGACAGGTTGCAGCAAAGATGTTGCTTCCAGCAGTCTTGTTTAGGTTTATTTTGGACTGACGATACTACTTTGTGCAGACCTTGATAACATAACCATACTGACGCGTCGAACTATACAGTCCACGTGAAAATTAGGTTCGAAAATCATAGCGTAATATTCTAGCCAGTTTTTGACCTCTCGAGCAACTGATGATTTTGAGTGGCCAGAACAGACCGGTCAGCAAGAGATCAGATTGTGTCTTCACAAACGGGCGTATTATTTCACTCCGAGTGAGTTAATAAAATTCGTTCAAACTAATTATCTGTATTTTGTGTTTTTCTAGAGGTTTAAAGTAAGACGCTCGTATAACATCAACTTGCGATAAAATTTAGGTTTAAAAATAGATATTGGTCGCTTCGAGCTCCGCCACTTCCGAAAAGGCGATTCGTCCGATTATCCACTGTGAGCTTCGAAGACAACAATTCAAACGTTGTTGTCGTTGAACCACTGCAGATGAAAATCACACTTCCGGGCACTCGTCATCTTTAAATACCTACCCAAGAGAGTGATTCTATCAGGGTTGGGTAGATTCGGGGCACGATGGAGTTATGCACCCGCAGACGGACATGACATTTTTGGATGACACCACACTAGTCACCTCAGTTAATGTCGGCAGCTAGCAATGTCTCAGTTGAAGGATGAAGATAATGATTGCTCTCTTCGTCATATCGTCCCTTGAGTTCCAATGTGTTATATGTGCCACCTGGCACATAGAACACATTGGAACTCAGGGGACGATATTATGGTGAACATTTTAGGGCAAACATGGAACCTCCCCACCAACATGAAGCAGTCGGTGTGACTAGTTTTTGTGTCAGCTTGAACATGATGAACGAAGGGTAGCAGTCATTATGAAGCAACACTCAAGAGCTTTATTCACTAAAATGTATGTTCAAAGATGTATATTAAAAGCAACATGCAATGGAAAGAACAAGAAGTTTTATTTGACATGTATTACAGTCGACAACAATCACTAATAAGAATACGTCAATCACATAATTATGTACACGTTTACTTTTGTCTTGATAAGCTAATCAAAACCCACTAAATTGGTGATGAAAAACCAAATTTGTTGTCTGTAGTTTGAAATTTGGAGCACCCGATTACAAAACAGTGAATCAACCCTTTAACCACCGCAGACGATATCAACATTTATTATTTGAAGTAGTATTTTTTCAAATCTTTCAACAAATGTCTACAAAACCATATCATGTGACCTCACATTGCAACGCGCTCGACTAGCTCGTCCCAATGAGTGATCACATGATATGGTTTTGGCGAAAGGCTTTGAGAAATTATGCGGTCGAAGCGCTAGGTGAAGGATTAATTGAAGACTGTACAGAAAAAGAACTTGAGACCACGAATTTCGTCCCAGATGTTGACAATTCCAAATTACTTTACAGTTTATCTTGTCACAGCCTCCACATGACATAATGGGCATATCCGACCAGTCCTACTCGCTAATTTTATTAGTATACGGTTCTTTCTAAAGAGGGGGTGATAACGTATGTTTCAGTGGCACACAATTGAAATATTTAGAAATCTGAAAATGTTTAAACCTCAGACAATGACACATTCTATATTTTCTAAATGCAATTTGACACCGGACGCGACGTGATAATGTGATCGGAGTAGGACATGCACCCCATCATTCTCGATTTTCCTCGCCTCATACCGGATCTCAAAAAGTGTTCTTATATTCACGTGACTGTGATGTCATGTTGGGAGGCCATGGTACCCTGCGTAAGTGGCTTTTATCGTTACATTATCGCCATGTCCGTCTTCTAGAGATACAGTACAGTCGCCGTGGAGTTGTCGTAACATAAACATGAAATCACTGATTATAATATTTAAGAAATAATTTGTGACGTAGGGGGCACGGTGGCTGCAGGCTGCAAGCCGAGAGGTTCTCGGTTCGAATCCCACCTGCGGCAACCGCGTTGTGTCCTTGGGCAAGACACTTCATCTCCATTACCCACGTAGGTGCACGGTGACGTTCTGCACAAAGGCGTAGTGCACGTGGATGGTGCACTGTCTTAAACCAATGCTAACCCTGCTTGAGTGGAGTTAGTATGCTGGGGAGCCTACAGTTGCTCGCCGTTGCTCGGTGGTTCCCCCAGGGTACTCCGGCTTCTTCCACTCGTAAAACTGTCGAGGTCATGATTAGCCATTGTGCAGAAATATGTGACCTTAAACACCAACAAATAAATAAATATATTTGTGACGTAAAAATTATGCTCAGTGAGTGTATGTTTCACTTCAGATATTCAATCGATGTTAACACTTTTTGTGGGGTTATTACGTTCCACTATGTTACAGTCACTCGGCTGCACACCGATTTCCTCCACCATTAAACTTGTCTGAAACGAGATGACTCTGGCCCATGAATTTGTCGTTAAGCCGCAATACATACAAAATAAATACATCGTCTATGTTCGACCGCTAGATTCAATACGGAAACATCGCACTATTTATTTATTTATCAATGTTTAAGGACACTTTAACAGCCAAGGTTCCAACTACAATGCATGCATTCGACGACGTTGATGTTGTTGGAGTGTCTTATCAATCGGGACTTGAGCTATTACAGCTGGAACAAATCGAGATGTTTACTAGTTCACAGTGAAGCGTTGTCAGGGATGTGGCTAGAGGGTTTCAGCTTGGGGGGGGGGGGGGGGGGGGCACCGGTGTAAATTCCAACTGTGAGTGGTTTCGATAGGTGGTTGCACTGCAACGCTGGGTGAGATCTTTTAACCCTTTACCCAACGAATCGCCCACATCCGCCCACATAATATGCAATTACAGCTGCTGAAAAATATTATTTTTCGAAAAATTTCAACAAAACCATTTGGAATGAGCTCGTCGAGGAAATCGGTTCGATAACTTTTGTGACAGAAATTAACGAGCTCGTTCCAAAGAGGGGTCACATGATATGGTTTTGTTGAAATTTTTTAAAAAAAAATTTAAAAATGATATTTAAAATAATGAATTTTGAAATCGTCTGCGTTGAGTGAAGGGTTATGAACCCTTCTGAAAATTGTCACTAGTCCTGAAACGGAAAAAGCATCATTTATAATGTGTCTGGGTCAGAAAATTTAACAGATTAATGTCAGAGTCGAAATTTTGAGGCCATGTCAGTTTCAGAGTAGGCAATTTGAAACTCAAGTTTCCAGTTGGAAATAAAATATCAAAATTTCTCATCATTAGTTGGAATTTTAATATTTTTCATGAAAAATGTTAATTTACTGAATTTCCAACTATTTGATTTTTGACCTCGGAATTTCCAACTATTGAAAAAAGTACTCCTAGCTAGGGGGGAGCCCCCCCCCCCCCCCTCCCCCCCTCACCCCATGTCACCACATCCCTGAACGTTGTATTTGTGGTATTAAATTAATATCTATTAATGTTTCTGTGCAGTATTTATTGAAAAGTTGAGGGAACTATTTTGTTTCGCAGACAACTAATTTCGTCGCTGAAAACGGTTTGTTGACCATCTGTTGATGTCTTTTGAACTGAAATGTACTTTGCATTAACTGGGGATTAAAACGTAAATAGTTTTTTTCACAATTGGTAGGTAACACATATAACAAAAATAATACCTGTGTTTTTTTTAGTAGTAACAGTAATTATTTCATTATTTATTTATTTATTTTTGGTGTTTAAGGTCACATATTTCTGCACAATGGCTAATCATGACCGTGACAGTTTTACGGGTGGAGGAAGCCGGAGTACCCGGAGAGAACCACCGCGCAACGGCGAGCAACTGTCAGCTCCTCAACATACCAACTCCACACAAGCAGGGTTAGCATTGGTTGAAGACAGGTGCACCATCGACGTCCAGTACGCCTTAGTACACAGCGTCACAGTGCCCCCGCGTGGGAAATGGGGGTGAAGTGTCTTGTCCAAGGACACAACGCGGTTGTTGCAGGTGGGATTCGAACCGAGGACCCCTCGGCTTGCAGCCTGTACCTCTACCAACTGAGCCACCTCGCCCCAATTATTTTATTCACGACTAGCAGATAAAATATAAATTTATATTTTACCTGCTAGTCACACATGAAATAATAAGGTTATCTACTGCTATATAGATATACTCTGGGTATACTGTATTTATTATACGATACCTTATAAGATAACGGGAAATGTTTTTCGATAACTTTTGTGACAATAAACATAAAAAAATGTTTCTCCGGAACTGACGGGCATTGCATAAAAAATTAGATCGACATCATCAAGTTTTAGATGTTTTGGGTGTATTGACAGAAATTAAAATTTGTTTTAAGTACAATTTATA
Organism: Pictodentalium vernedei; assembly: GCA_031216915.1. NCBI lineage: Eukaryota > Metazoa > Mollusca > Scaphopoda > Dentaliida > Dentaliidae > Pictodentalium > Pictodentalium vernedei. The sequence goes on from CM062297.1 coordinate 57,829,189, forward strand.
ACATCGCATCGCTTAAAACACAACAATATATATTGTTTCTGAATGTGTACCAGAATTATGCCATTCGTGACATTCAAAAACTCTTAAGTTCTCACTCGCTGTTTCAGCCACTCATGAAAACCTATTTTTCTTGCAGTCACTCATGATATAATTCTTGTATCCACTCAAAAACAGTGGGTATCCTCCTTATCTCAGCGACAAAGATATTATCGTCGCCTGAGTGCTAGAATGTTCTATGTCCCATAGGGGACATAGAACATTCTAGCACTCAGGCGACGTTATATGTAAAACATTAGAATAATAAACCAGTTTTATCAAGCATTTTTCCCTCTGCACACTGATGTCGAAATCTAAAACAAAATCAAACCGCAACTTTTTACCATAATGCAACTGAAAAATTAATCAATTTAATCTTGAGTGAATTGGTTTAATTCCTAATTGCATTATAGGAGAAGTGTGCCAATTAAAATGTCGTTATTTGGACATCAGTGTTTAAATGGTTAACCCTTTACCTGACATGAAAAGCAGACGACACTTGCAAAAAAAATTCTTGAATAACTAAATTTTTTTCATTTTTTGTCTCAAAAACATAGGTTATGACCCCTCGTTGGAACGAGCTCGACGAGCTCGTTCCAACGAGGGGTCATAACCTATGTTTTTGAGTCAAAAAATGAAAATATTTTGAAAATTAATTGGCGATTTTTGAGAATAGCGCTGGACGGTTTTGGCCGTTACGTTGGGTAAAGGGTTAAAGCTACCAGTAAAACATGTTTTTCAAATTTGTTTTTTCACATATTAAAGCCAGGAGTGGCGGAACCGGGGGGGGTGGCTGGGGTTGGGGGCTTCAGCCCATCCACTTTTTTTGCCCGGCCATGTTTTTTTTTGTATGCATATATTTTAACATAACCAATGACTGGTGAAACAAGGGGCGGATCCAGAGCCTCCCCCATATTTTCGCCAGCTATGTTTCTCTCGTGCTGGTTCAGTTTCGATGGATTTCGGATCATTTTTTGCAGTAAATGGCAGCAAACGCTAAAATGTATACAGTCTGTTAATAAATCGGTTAACTGAATGAGATCGTAAACGTACAGACATACAAGTATCAAATCCACCCTAGACAAGATAATTCACAGGCAGTATAATTGCTGTAAACGTCTGGTAAAGCATACAGGTGATGTCTTCTTATCAGCTTTGGTCGTTACGATCAACGCTGATAAATAGACCTCACCTGTATGCTTTACCGACGTTTTTTAACGGCTCTCAAAGTGTGAAATCTTTCAAATACATTTCCAGACAAATCTCAAAATATCCACTCAGATGCATGGAAATGGGGGATTGGGGACCCTGGAATTTAAAATCCGACGACTTTCCATCGCCCGATCCAGCCCCCCCCCCCCCCCCCGCGCCTCCCCTACACACACACACACCTTGAAAATCGTTCCGCCGCCCCTGAAAGCAATGTACAAAACGTATACAAATTAAGTACAATACATACATAAATACATTTCAACTTTAGTTACCATATTAGAACATTATATTTCTATTTTAAAAGGGCAGGGCGGGGGTAGGGGATAATTTGTTAGAGTGGGTGTGGGATGGTGAGGAGAAGATGTGGTGTTGGTAAGGCAGTGTGGCCACATCGGGAGCCACGACAGGATAAAATCAAAATGTGTATGGTTGCGGGAAAGGACCGGGGATCTGGATGCTTGAAATTAATTAACGCTTCCATGTATTTGTATCCGCTATTTGAGAAACGACGTTATCGGTCTTAACCGGTGGAATGTTGGCTTTTACAGTCGCCAATAATTTAATCGACGATTCGACAGAGTTAAATGCACTTTGATCACACATATAAAGCGATTCATATTACTGGACAAAGCCTATGGTTATTCTTCAGTAAACTCAGACAAACCTATGCCTTTGAGCAGTAAGCCAGACTCTGTGCACATCTAATAGCATTGGTAATATGAAAGTAAACGTATTGTAGCATTCCACCAGTAAACACTTACACAGCCCAAATCGACTATTGTCAACTATTTTATGATGATTATCTTTACGTTCTACTATGCGCATATCAAACTTATCATCTGATTAATTGTTGGAATGGGCTCAAATTAATTAATCAGATGACAGAGTTTCAAGTTTGTCATAAATTTTATTAAACATCCTCGTCGCATACATGCGTACATAGAGGTACTCCATACATGGATAAAGTGGGCGTGGCAGTAAAAGGGTTTACGAAATCGTCCAGAACATTTCCCAGTCCATCATTTGCAACTAGACCAAAACAAAATTAGATTCATATACGAAGCGATTTTCTCACTGCCGTTAGAGTTTTATTATAATTTGTGTGGACAGTTTTATCAAGACTTTTAGTGAGCTCGACACCCAATAATAATACATTTTACTCAATATTCTGATTAATTTGAACTCCACGGGACCAAAATGCAAGAAAATGAACTTTTTTTCTATTTATCTTTGCTGACACATTGTCTTCAGAGAATGCACGAGCAACTTAAATGACAAAACTTCACTCGAGAATTATGAAAACTGGGGCACTATGGTTGACAAGGAAACTGGACAAGTTTCCAAAGAGCTAAAAAAAAACCTCAAAACTCTAAAACAAACTGTAAAATACATCAAGAAAAATTTACATAATTGTACATATCTTCCATAACTTTATTTTTCATTTTGATCGTATGGTATTTCAACTGAGAGAGTGATGGTTCAAATTTATCATCAATAGATACATCATGCATGTTGAGTTACATTTAGCAAACAACGACACGCGACATCACAAGAAATGTCCGTGCTTGTTCCAGCACTGCCAGAACCCGACCCTTTCATTTGCGCTTTTCAAGTTTCTCACTTTTTCAAAGTTAGAACCCTGTTCGAATAAAATACTCGAACCATATGTGTATAATATCGAACTCCCTCGACATGGATTATGAATTTGTAGTCTGGTAGTCACGCGATTCCCTCTCTCCGAATTCTAATAGACCTCTGCACACCAACCCGATGATGAAAAGCGGAGAGATCAGCTGGTAACAAATAGATCCTCAAGATTTGCATCAATAAAACTTTTCCATTGTACACTGATATCTGCATGTTCATTCAATCATGCGTCTGAACAAGTCACCCTGTAACACACTTACTGTCAACATTTTACAAAGTTTTGTCTCAGGTGTTCCCCAAACGCGAAACACTGCGTGATATGTTGATATATTGCTAAACTATATGTGAAGATGGGGGCAAAGTGGTCAGTCTTTGGATTTTGAAAACGCGCCGTATACTGCTCGCTGCTCTTTGAAGTGAAGCTCGCGTTTTGTTGAGTTCCAGCATTAGGAAAATATTTTTCAGGAAAAACAACAACGACCATCTGTACACAATTCACTTCACTGGTGCACAATAAGTAGGGACTCAAAAAAATAGTATCCAATTTTTCTAATAAGCTTTTAGCAGCATACTTAAATTTATTTGTGTTCGGTATAATCAATGAAATGTAATTTCAATAGAGCAGTAGTAAGTCAATCAGATGATTATCTATTAATGCATGGGCGACAAAACCGATGGTAGACATTGATGTTAGGCGAATGTTCTTGGTTACGCACCTATTCTTGGAATGTGATTAATTTGAAGCCTTGGAATGTTACAGCTTATTTCCGCGGACAGATTTTAAACGTAATAGAAAACACATCATACCATTTTTTTTTATTTTAATTGTTTCCCCAATTCTTAAAAAAATACACAAAAGCGTATCACGTGATCCTTATTGGAAGGAGCTCGAGGAGATCCTTCCGATAGGGATCACATGATATAGTTTTGTTGATTTGTTTCTTCTGCGGGATCTATACATTGCGCGGCATCATTCGTTACGTAAAGTTAATCGAACCGGAGCGCGCTGTTACCAACCAGTAAAACGTAAAAGTGGCTTGTCCGATTGCGCGCAAGAGCGACAGCTCCCCCCCCCCCCCAAATCGAAAGAATGATGTGATAATGGACTAATCCATCGCGACTGTAGCTTCTGCAACAGGATTAAAGTTTTATGATATTCATAGCCAAGAAAAGACTTAGTGCCAATGCACAGTATAATCAGTAAAAACAACAATTCTTTTGCTGGAAAAAATACGCTCCAAATGTTCGCTAGCGAGAGACATTTTGAAGCTTTACAGAATGACAACTTGAAGGTTTTGTATTCTGTGGACTTCGGTTTAGAGTGTATGCCAGGTCATCATCTACCAGTGATATGTATATTCTACAGACCTCAGAATGTATGATAACCTTCCCCTCGGGTAATTAACATTTACTGTTCAGTCAGAATTCAGAACTTCCTCCAGATCAAGAGACATTCCTTTATTGAATACAGTACGGTCGCCGTGGAGCGGTCACTCTCTACGGCCCACGGCTCAGAAATATTTCCAGGGATGCAATAACATTAGATTCCAAACACTTTTTACAAGAATAATCAACAAAAATTTAATTAATGAAGCATAGGGTACTATCCGCTTCTTCATTAATTAAAAGTTTGCGCGGATGATGATTTTTATTATCTTGTAAACGCATGCGTGGACATCTCTACCCACACGTGAATTACGACCTTTTCACGGTAACTGTATTGTACTTTTTTAAAGCGGGATAACGTTAGTATGGAGCTGAAACCTGACACATCTTTTCACTGTACAAATATAAATGAACGTATGCTGAAAAAACTATTGTATCATGTATCTTTGGCTCGGTCTCTCTCTTTTTCACCAGGACTCCCTAGACCCCATTTAAATAGTACCAAAACCATTGCTTCCGATGGAGTATAAAGAGACCATAATTAAAAAAATAAAATTTGAATAGGAGTTTTTGTGCAGGGACTGGCTGTTTCCCTTTTGATAGGTAAAGGGTTAACAAAATGTCTAAATCAAAGTGAAGTTTACCTATCAAAAAATTAACTGATGAAACAAACAGAAAATCTGGAGACTTCCTTCCTCATAGAATTTGAGTTACATACAGTACGTGGAGAGTGGATTGCAACTAAATCACCCGCGGAGTGGAGTTATCACCCAAACTATAACTTTCAAATTTTGTATATATCGACTAAAAACACAAGCAATGTTTCAGGCAATGGACCTCCGGGTTTAGCCCGGAGGTCCATTGGCTGAAACTTTGCTTGTACTTGTTATGCTTTGCAACAAATTTGCAATTATTGCTTGGGTGGTATCTCCACTCTGTGGGTGATTTAGTGATAATACACTCTCCACGTACTGTATGAAGCAAGTCTGGAAATAGGCAATCTGTCATTTGCAGATGGAGGTCCCCAGAGGGTGCATTTGCTGCTGCTATCCCATATAGTGGGATAAAATCCCCCAATACATTCTCTGGGTTCCTATTTCTGCTTAGGCCTAAGACCTTCATTCAGATTGAGGTTCATAGAGGATAAATTTAGGGTAGCATCACCAAATTCACACTCTGGGGATCCAATTCTACATATGACATTCTGCTTATTTCCATGCTTGATGTGAAGCTTGGGTGGAAACTTGTTTTACTTACATTAAAATACAACTTTTAGGGCAAATGAAAAATACATTTTGTTTTTGAGTTAGTAAATGTTCAAATCGGTGAGGGAGGGAGGATTTACTCTTTGTTTTTATTTTTGTTTTTTTAGCTGCTTGTGACCTGGAAGCCCATATTTAGGCTCCATTCTTAAGGGCAGATACTGCAACATCAGGTTTTCATAATCTGTAGATGTGGTTCACATTATATTCGAACTGATTCTTTTTCATCTGTCTGGATTTGTCTTGTTACAGTTCAATGCAATCTCCCTTAAATTGTAACAAGTCAAAGACAAGTGAACAAATTTGGCAACCAAGAAACATGTGAGCCGTCTACCAGTTAATAAAGAAAAATGAAATACATTTGTGTTCACTTAAATTTGGGCAACTCTTTCGAAAAATAAATATCGTCGACATAACATTTGTGTTATTTAACATGAGCAAATACATAAAAAGGCACTATACAATGAGGGTGGAAGGCTTGGACTGAAATTAATGAACCCAGGTGGAGAGTTGGGTGTATTTCACGTATTTGCAGGAAAACTGTGTTGATTCCCGTCCTCCGAACTCTACCCGACTTGTGTTCTGTACAGTACGTGGATAGTGGATTGCAACGAAATCACCCGGGGAGTGGAGTTATCACCCAAAGTATCACTTTCAAATTCTGAACATGTGGACAAAAAAGCAATGTTTCAACCAATGGACCTCCGGGTATACCCCAGAGGTCCATTGGCTGAAACTTTGCTTGTACGTGTTATGCTTTGCAACAAATTTGCAATTATTGCTTGGGTGGAATCTCCACTCTGCGGGTGATTTAGTGATAATACACTCTCCACGTACTGCATTTATACCACAATTAACCTAGAATTAAGTTAATGAGGCTGATATGTTTAAAGAAAAATATCATCTTCGGCGGTCTGATAACATTCTTGATTTGAGTCATAGCGTCACTCCGAAGCATAGCGTCCAAGCAAATATGTTCTTACATGACGTTCTTATGCGCAATCCAGATTACACGGGTGATGTATCTGGAACATTTTCCAATGCCTGTAATTTATCGCGTAACGTTGAATGCGATCAACAATCGTGGTATTATTACATTTATGCAACTCTTTCGAATAATAAACATCGTCCACATAATATTCGAGTTATTTTAACATGTGCAAATACATAAATATCAATGAAAAACGGTAATATATTTACACAAAAAGCCAATAAAATGTTTAAAGATGGGGCATTAATTTTAATGAGAGATTGCCCGAGCGCCAAAACCTCTTATCGCTTTGACGATAACATTGATAATTATCCAGTATTTAACACCAAAGTAGTTTAGGTTCAGGCGTGTTGAGTATTAACCCCTCCTTTAAACTCCGGTGGTATCAATGGCATCAGTTGGGTGAGTCCATATTCATTATATGGGGGTAGACAAATTAATGTTTTCAACATCCAACCTTGGGGCTGCGCGTTGAAAATATTGATTGGTCTGCCCCATGCTTTCACGTACAAGCTAAACTACTTTATGATATCATGACTTATCATGTTCGTGGGCCGGACAATAGGGACGTAACCAGGGATGGGGTGGGAGGGGGTTTGTAGAGGGTTGTCTCACCCCCACGTATTGCCTAAAATTTCATAAGATGGAATTTCTTTGATGTAAATTCCAAAAGTTGGAAATTCAATAATATCAATTTCATTTTCTCTTGTGATATATTTTCAATCAGCGCCAAAGTGTTTTTCTAATTTTTTATCAAATTCCCCGATGTTTCCAATCAGCGGACAAAATTTACAGAAATTCCGAGTCAAACCTGTGACCGGTCGGATTTTTATGACTAGATTTATGCAGAGGGAGGCATCACAATCAATCTCAGGAGTTCAATAACGAAAACATTTCCCTCGCATCCCCACCAGACAGTGGGGGATATCCCCTCTCTAACTCCCTCCCCACTCGGGTCTTCTGCCCTTGGGACATACCTAGTATATCGTGCTGGGACCCCAACCACCAGTTACAAATCTATCTGATTACACCCCCTCCCACTGAACACCCTAAAATTACGTCCCTACTCTCGGGTTAAAAAGGTTTAATACCTTCGTACTGCGTTGTCTGCAGATTGAGCACAAACTTGCTATCTATATTATTCATTTATTTATTTACTTATTCCTTTATTTAGTTATTGGAATTTAACGACACCTTCGACAGCCAGGATCACCTCGTGTCGGACAGTTTTACGAGTGGATGAAGTCGGATTACCCAGGGAGAACCACCGCGAAACGGCGATCATTTGTCAGACTCCCCAACGGAGTCACTCCTCACTTGCTGGTTAGCATTGGTTGAAGACAAGTGAACCATCGACGTGAAGTACGCCTTAGTACACAGCGTCTTCGCGACCCCACGCGGGCAGTCTGGCTGAAGTGCCTTGCCCAAGGACAAAAGCAGTTACCCCTGACGGGGCGAACCGTAGACCTTTCGGTATGACGTCCAATCCCATGGCCACTGAGCATCCGCGCTCTCTTATCTATATCTAGGAACAAAATGGGAAAATTGTTTTCATCTTTTGAGTAAAACATAGGAATGATTTTTACTTGCCATAACACTAAGTAGTCGGAATTCTTTGATACAAAGCACCGACGGAATATATATAAACGACTTTGAGCTGTATCTTTCCTTCGCAACTGAATAAACTGAGTATTTCAGCAGAATGTTCGTGTGTCTGTGCGCAGCATTGAAGAAGAAAAAGAGACCGTGGAGCCGACATCTCAAATGCGACATATTTTACCAACTAATTGGTTATCCGGTCTTCCGTCCCAGAACTGACATTTACCGAACATTTCTTGCTTTTATACCTCTGGTTCCGAGCCCCTTAACCACAATCCTTCACGAATGGTCTGACTTTGATATGATAGAAACGCGGTTTAAAAACAACGCGGATAAAACACTGAACATACTTAAAGAGAGCGAGCTCATTTCCGAACTAAAAATAACTTGAAGGCAAAACCCATAAAAACCGACTAAACCCACACGACACAGCCCGTCTATAATACTAGCAACCACTTTTGCATACAAGACGACAATACTGTCTCCTATACAAGTACAAAACGTAGCAAATTGCAATTCTCTCGACACTCGCGTAAATTTTACAACACCGATCACAGCACAGAGCTAAATACATACATGCAAGCACGCCCGAGGGGATACTACAAGGAAAAGCTTTGTGAACAGATTGCATCGTTGTTGTTCGTTGCCACTCGTTGCTTGACCCTGCCCCGACCAATTAATCCAACACATCACTACTTCACGTCATCTCACGAACACACTGACAACACTTCTACAAAATAGCTACAAGCACAGTCACGCAAACACCCAGAGTAGATAAGGACTGGTGAATATGAGCGCGCTTCGTAATATCTATTCATCGCGGTCCCCCAAGATCAGATGTCAGCATCGCTGTTGCTGGGTGCCGCTCGCTGCTTGACCCTCCTCGTTCTGACTCAACATGTTACTAACATTTACTCCAACAACTGAAGTACACCGAAACCATAAATATACTGATTATTTCAATTCTTCTTTGGGGGTGGACAGGAGTGAGGATGATCAGCTCCCTATTAAGGACTGGTGGATGATATTACAGGGGTTTTCTCCAATACATTTTGTAACCGTTATGGAATATTATGCCGGGACCACTCTCTGGCTGGTGTAGCTGCTGTGTTTTTTGTCTCACCATCCCGACCATTTGGTTTGTCCCGTCCTGATCGGGTCAAATTTGTCCTCTGAAGCTCGGTCTAAACCAACTGAAGCTCTGGTTATCTCAGAGCACCAACCGGTCAAGGCAGAGTCAAACCTTCACCGCAGACGACCCACTTGTATTCCAGATGTGTGCTTTTAGGAGCGGCTGGCCAAATCGAGCTGGAGATAGTACTTGAAAATGAGGCCTCAGTCGGGGCCAATAACAACTACTAGTGGCAGACTATGCGTTCCGGCAGATCGACAAGACATCACTCTTAGAATCACCATCGGACTGTCGGAGACAGACTGTACCCGCCAATGAGGACAGAGGACCTTCCCAATAAGCTACACCACGCAAATGGCAGATTGTACATGCGTGAAGAACAGACTAAAGAATCACCTACAGACAACACGGCGGGGATGCGGACTGGGTCTTAGTGGTGTTTCTGGCTCCTTTGCTTCTCCTTCTTGGCGGTTACTGGACGTGAAAGAGCACCATTGACTGCTAAAGGCGTCGTAAGGGGTTAGTTAACCTAACACCACTACTTGGCGCCTTCTGTACGCAAAAACCCTCCGTAACCTCACCAGTTTGATCAATGATCTGTTTTGTATCTACGCTATACCTTATGTTGAACAGTGTTTTCGAAATTCTGTTCTGCTGTTTGGAAGAAACGTTGCCGACTGTCTCGCGCAATATTCTGCGTTCCGTGTAACAAGTGCTTCCAAATAGTTTGTGAGGTCCTGCATTTCTCTCATTTGAGTTTTTTCAAGAAGTCAGTTATTTATTATTGAGATGATTCTACTCTTATTTTGTTTGACTGGAAAGTTTCAATTCAGCGACAAACGGCGAAGTCCAACTCATATTCTGTTTGCGAGACCGCAACAAGGGAAGAAATCCTTTTGCAGCTCGAGAAATCGATCCAGATTGCTGATGCTCAGCGGAATCATTCGATGAGTGAGCCTCAATCGCAGAGATCTTCAGGCGTCGAGCCTCCTCAGGAAAAACTGGCGGTCATCTGTTCGTGTTTACTGTGTCGGATAATGGAAATTGTTTATTTAACTCCGTGTCTGATACACTTTTTGAGAACGAGGCGGAGTCGATGGAGTCTAGGCCCCGCGCCTGCATGGCAATATCAATGAATAGGAAGTCTTTTTCCAGCAAATTCGTCATCTCACGTTCCTTTTGTCAGTCCGCCCCTCGATGTTGCTTGGACGTCCGGTCAAATTCGTGTATCCTACCCAGAACGGGCCTGTGGATCAGTACTGCACATACCGATTTTGAATACATATAGAATAAACGTATAGTGTTTTCAAGTAAAAAACTTATTCTACGAGTGGGATTAAGAATGAAACCGACGAGCCTCTGGGAAGTCGGTTTCATTCTTAATTCTACGAGAAGAATAATTTTTTTACTTGAAAACACTATACGTTTATTTTGTTTATCCCATAAATCTTTTACAGGGCAGTCGCGGCGGAATCGTGCTGTTACACGCTTTAAAAAAAACACCGCGAGAAGTGAGGAGCACATAGGTCCAATTCGATTATTAACAAAAATAAAAAAGGCGCAGTAATACATTTCTGTATAAAAATAATTCCCCTACAAACTAGAGCTAAACTTGCAACAATACTTTATTAAATGAACAATGTGTAGTGTTTTCTACTGGCATTGTGTAATACTTTCAAAAAGGTTTAAAGAAAACACAATTGAACTGGTAGTTATACTACACGAATGCAGTCGAGATCAGAGGTCAACAAGTCCGTCTCCACTACAGGAATAAATTTTTTCAGTGTTAAACCTATGGGGAAAATGTATCACCCTACTAGGTGAATAAAGCAAACATTTATCGAAGGCTTTTATTGGTCGAATAAACAGCCATTTATGAGATAAAATGTTCTATTCTCTGGTCGATTCTAGACGGAGCACATCAGTGCCATTGCTTTGGATTGGCAAATCCCCATATGCAACATATGTTTGGGCGCCTAGCCATTTCGTCCCTCTCTTGCCTGAAGTAGTTCATGTTTCAGATGATGACAAAGAGTCGGAGGAGAGGAGTGCTTGTTAGTATCTATTGATGGGAAAGTGAGTCATGCTTCTGTAATTAAAGGCCTTAAGTCGCCATCTGGATCCATGAAGATTGTGTCTCAGCTCAGTCGCCATAGTACATCGGTTTTTATCACAGTTATAGCACAGTTTTCCTTGCAGTATTGGAGTTCCACAACAAACATCAACATTAATATTCAAAGGGCGATGAGATGGCATTGGTTAACACAATATAGCAACCTATTTCCCGACAGCTACACACACACCATGTACGCAGCATCTCAAATAAAACACACTGCACAATCTGAGCAAAAATAAAAAGATAAGCAAGGGACTGCAAACAAAATAATTTCCAAACTTTTCACGACAGGCCCGGGACTGTTCACAATTGACAAATGACCGAGTTACGAAGAAATTGAAACGGACATACTGAATCTATATGGGACTAAAGAAACTTTTGAACCCAGATTACTTTCAAAACTGAAATTAAAACTCTTCGAACAACGACTTTCATGCAGAAATATCATTCCTCCGTTATGGATTATGGTAAACACAACTGTGAATATATCAACAATATCTTCAAATTAGAAAATACATATAATAACTTGAATTCACTGACTTGACTAGACAATTTACAGGAAATTGTTACTAAATATCTACTGCGTGACATTAGAGGCTGTTTGTATGGTTCCAGAAATTACCGACTGGGCAATGACTCCAAGAAATTACACGTGGGTCACAAACGAGATGTGGATAGGTTTCAAAAGACTACTTACATTTTGTCATAAACGCAGACGTCAACAGATGTCCGTTTGACCATCCTGAAATCGGCAGCAATTGCCAAAAAGCCCGGCCTAAAGAAAAGGATAACCCCTCCCCCCCCTCCCAAAAAAAAAAAAAACTAAGACGAGAGTTAACAAATGTCACAACATGGCAGAAAATAGCAGTAGTTAAAGGGTTACATGACACTACATGTCAGATGACAAAGCATCGCCAACAACATGTGTACATAGATACACAAGCAGTAGCTTTAGGTGAATCAATTAAGCCTAAATATCAAGCTGGTGGGTCTTCTTGGTGCGTTTTCACTTTCAACCTTTTCATCCAGTAAAGAGGATAACTTCCTGACCAAAGTTGATTTTAAGTTTATGTTTACTGTATAACCACCTAACCATAACGTTTGGATATTAAAAATCTCTTATTTCTTTTCAGCTTGGTATAGCTTCGTACACCTTGGTATTTATGAGCACCCGCTTATAATGTTACAAATCAAGGCAATGAAACACAACAGATCATTGTCAAGCGGCATGATACTTTTTCAGAAAACGAAATTTTTAACTTCTCAGAGAATTGTTTTTCATCAATTTATTTGGAACGACTTGTTTCCATGCAGACATCATTTCTTGATATGAAGAGTTAAGAAACAAACACAAAAAATTCAGAATTGCCGTACACAAGCTGAAATCGAACACTTGTTGGACTCGGAAATGCGTTGGGCACCTCTCCATTGTACAATCTCTCCAAGAGCTTTGGACCTGAAATGGATAGAAAAACACGTGTATTAAATAGCTAACGTCGTGTTTACCCTGTAACACAGCAAACATGTTATTTGACGATTTCGTTATCATATCAAGACTGCAGTGAGATGTACAGTACGTGGAGAGTGTATTATCACTATATCACCCACAGAGTGGAGATTCCACCCAAGCAATAATTGCAAATTTGTTGCAAAGCATAACAAGCACAGGCAAAGTTTCAACCAATGGACCTCCGGATTAAACCCGGAGGTCCATTGGCTGAAACATTTCTTGTGTTTTTTATCCAAAATGTACAAAATTTGGAAGTTATAGTTTAGGTGATAACTCCACTCCGCGGGTGATTTAGTTACAATACACTCTCCACGTACTGTATGTTCGTGGGGTGAGAGTGTGAACCCATGCACTTGTGTGGTGTGTGTGTATTGAAAAACACATTCATGTTTTCGGAGAATTTGAACTATTGATTTTTGATCCCCGGCCGCGAATCGAACCGTCGGCAACCCCGCCAAGCAATCAAGATTCCAACACTAAACCACTGTAAAATTGTAAACCGTCAAAAACGATGTATGGAATCCAGCTTTTTTAGATAATGTACCCATGAATATTTGGTTCACTTTCCTTACGGCAGGTACATGGAAGTGTGAAACGCGCTGGCTACAGTACGACGGAAATGCTGTGGTTGGCTTCAGAAGAAGACTGGCACGGGATTGTGTGTGTATATTGAAGGATACAATCATGTTTTCGGAGAATTTGGAAAGTTTTACCCCAAAGGTAAAATATAAAACCATTTGAAACCACAATTCATTTCACGAGAAGAGAAAACCCGTCATCCACACCCGAAAAACTACCAAACTAACCTCTTATCATTGCTCATGTCTTTGGAACTTACGCAGATACATACGGTATCTTTAATCCTGAAAGTCCACGAGCAGACTCACTCCCTTCATGGGGAACCTCCCCCAAATCTACACCCCGTGAAACAATTTGTGATACCACCACTGCACATGGGTCATTGAATGACATCAAAATTAATTGATATAAAGCCGTCCCCGGAACCATGTAGCAAACAACTCCGTATTTGACTTGTATATTTCATTCTTTATTGTGCACATTCGGTAAGTCATCGGAATGTTCATGTATATTTGTGCGTTGTATTGCAGAAAAACCATCGTGGAACCGCCGATTTAAATGCAATATATATTTACCAGTGATATGGAGGAGCACAATAGCCCATTAGTTAGAACACTTTGACTCTGTCTGTTGAAATTGTCGTTAAAGCCAAACAAACAAACAAACAAAACATTAATATAGTGATAACTTCTTTACAACCAAGGTCGGTTCCGAACCATTTATCCAACCAAAGCACAAACAGTGACCCAAAACTTGTTGCAGGCATTCCTCTAGTTTCATATAACTAGGGTCGAATCGGGATTGTGATGTTTAAGTACTAATTAAAGGTAAATTTGTGGTTGGCCACGCAGTCTGTCGTGTTGAAATATGTTTTTCCATGAATTTTTAACAATATACAATAATGTACTTTTGTGGTGGTGAATATGAGGTGATATGAACCTAAACACTTATACTGACCGAGGCCTTGGCCGAAATCAATATAAGTTTTAGGCTCATATCACATCATATTTACCACCACAAAAGTTCATAACTGCTTTATTGTATACACCATCCTATAAAAAAAGGGCAATCTTCTATTTGTCAATTGAAACTTCAATTATATGAAACAGAAATACTTTTATTTAACAATAAAATAGTTATCACCTGCAGAATAACATAAAAATGTCAGGTTGACTCGCATACACGTCGACTGAAATAGAACTAGAGAGGGGATGTCCAAAAGCTGTATTTAGAAAGTTGATATTCACTAAAAAACCGGGGTACATGGATTTTTGAGTACCAGTCATATGTATAAGATCCAGCCAATAGAAATGTGATTATTTATAAAGCATATAATAAACATATTTAACATATGACTTGTCCGTTTTTTTCACTTTAAAACATTTGGTATTTTCTTTTCATATTAATCAGTAATAAATAAAGCCTCCCGTCAATTCCATTCGTCAATTTCAAAACTAGACAATTTGATTGGCTGAACAAAATACAACTGGGTCACATTTGCATAATTTCAGTAGGGAGAATTTACGTTATCTGTCCTATTTAGGGTGGGTTATCTTGTATTAATCTTTTACCTAACGTGACGGCAAAAACCGTCTCGCGTAATCCCAGAAAACGACATTCATTTTTTTTTATATTTTCACTTTTTGCTTTCAAAACATAGGTTATAACCCCTCATTGGAACTAGCGTGTCGCGCTCGTTCCAATGAGGGGCCATAACCTATGTTTTGGAAGCAAAAACGAAAATTTTTAGTTATACGAGGATGTTTTTTTCCAAGTGCCGTCTGCAACTCAAGTTAGGTGATGGGTTAAAAAGTCGTACTAAGTGGTTAATTTGTGCGCGTGTGTGTCATATGATAAATAGAATATGAAATGAGTGATTTTCTCATATAATATTTATGAAACTCGTCCGAATTTTTCGTTTGGGCTCTCTAATAGGACGGTGAGTTCATTCGGTTGTACAGTTTGTTGAGATCAACGAGGGTTACAGTAACACTGTGTTATACTTCGTTATACAGTGCATTCTTTGTTCTGTTAAGTTTACCTTATTACGTTTGTTCTGTTCATTGGGTATTTCCTAAGATAAACCATTATTGAAAACGACTCCCCAGTATATAGGTTCGCGCATCACAGCTCTAGAACCCTTGGTTGTTCAATCTTTGTTTTGTTCGGTTCACTTTGTTATATTATGTTCTGTTCATTGGTTAGTTTCCAAGACACACCATTATTGAAACCGACTCCCTAGTATATAGATTCACGCTTGGTTGTTCAATTTTTGTTCTGTTCGGTTTTCTTTATATTTTGTTCTGTTCTTTGGTTAATTCCCAAGACACACCATTATTGAAACCGACTCCCTGGTATATAGATTCACGCTTGGTTGGTCAATTTTTGTTCTGTTCGGTTCACTTTGTTATATTTTGTTCTGTTCATTGGTTAATTCCCAAGACACATCATTATTGAAACCGACTCCCTAGTATTTAGATTCACGCTCTTAGCTCTAGATCTCTTGGTTGTTTTCGTTCTCTTCCACCATAATTATGTTGTGTTCCCTTCTCTTCGTTCGATCTGTTGATTCTTCGTTTGTCTCTTCCATTCAGTCTAACTAGTTCACTTCCATCTTCGTTCACTCCGTTCTCTATAGTCTTCGTTCACTTCGAGCACCCGATTATCGTTTTGTACCTTCACTGTGAAGCTTTGTTGTTCTGAAGTGGGTAGTTGTGCTAAATTATTTTATCAAGGGCTTGTCTTTTCTCTACATTTAGGAGTGAAGCAACCTCAACAATTATAAAAAGGAAACCGTCAATGTACTTGGTAACTGTGCTGTCAGGACATCTATCTGGGCTCTTCGTACGGGAAGACATACTGCTAGATATGTTTTTGTCATGCAGTAAATATACTTTTGCTATGTTTGCATTAATAGTGTGTTTGTACTCTATATACTGCAAATAAATTATCAATCCATTTTCACACCCTCGAGTGTTAGTAGTAGGAGACGAGGCAACCGTCCCTATTCAGGAGGACACCGGCGAGAACTCCGGAAGTGACATTATGTCACGTGACCCAGTGGCGCCATGTTGTATTGTCACGGAAACCCGCGTGAGCGGCCATCTTGTAACGTCATCCACATAGTGATACGTGGTACGAGTGCGCATGCGCGGCGCGTGTTCTTAGGCTGATACGTGTTAGGGCGGAGACATGTTCGGAGGGTATGTTCCTTTGCACAAGAGTAATTTCCCGGTTTGTACAATTACCCCAAACAGGCCGACAATCCCTCCAAATCAACCAAAACGACTTTATTGACTACGGATTCCCCATTTTATCGACTTAGTACGTAGTGCTACAGCACCGATGGGCTCCGGGGTAAGTTCTATTAAATAGGAGTATTTTTCTGGAACGGATTCCCGCCAGAATTCTCGTTTAATTCATAGAGTTACCACCAATTTGTTCTTAAATTACATTCTCTCTTTTTGTAAAGACGATAGAGATCTAATAATGCAAAAGTCACCAGGCGAGCCTAGACAACGGCAATCCTTCACTCTCTAATCCTATAACTCTTTAACACCTTGAGCCCCGGTGGCCCTTTTTCGGTCAAAGCCAGTGGAACACCCCATTTTCCCTGACAAAATAATGTTAAATTAATAAGTAGTACAGACCAACCACTGTTTCCAACGTGTGTCCCCAAGGCTTCTCGTTGGAAATACTGATTGGTCAGCTCTAACATATTGAACATAGACCGTTCTAGCTAATTCTACTGAATTGATGTGGAAGATACCACCGGAGATCAAAACGGTTAAATCCGTATCTCTCTAAATCTCCAATCTTCAACCCTTTAGCTGATGACTACACTAATTCTTAGTATTTCTGTATTGTATATAATTGTGCCGGAAATGTTTAATTATTCTTGTTTAAGGAGTGGAGTTTTTGTAAGTTGTGATAACTTGTTCTCCGATCCTTTTTGCTGTATATAGTGGCAAATAAAAATATATTTAAACATAGAGTTACCATATACAATCCGATAATTCCTCCAAATCACCAGAATCCTCTGCTTCTATCTATCTATGTAATAGTTTTCGTCTCTAGGACCATGTTCGTTTGTTTGGAGTATACTCCAGTAGAGTAGAAGAGCCCATCAGCTGGAACAGCTTTGCTTATTGTTACTATATTCAGCTTTTTCTGGTCTGTTCTTATTAGTTCTAACCCTATTCCGAGTACTGTTGGTGTTTCGTTTATCTAGATCACCCAATCAGTTCACTTTCCTGGCGCTAACTAACCAATCAGATTGATTCATCCCCCGTAATCTTTATGCAGCGTTATTACAACGAAGTCCTATTCGATTCTCATCACCTCTATATCCAATGGCCACGTCTCATGGAAGCCGATTTTGAGAAAGGTCTCTGGTTATGGAATCCCTATTTAGTCGTATGAGGATACGAGGTCTATGCGAAAATCTCTCAATGAGGTCTAATTTACTATCCCTCTTAACCTCATTTCGATTGAGGCCATGAGGACCACGGGAAAATCCTTCAATGAGGTCTAATTTTCTATCCCTCTGAGCCTCATGTTGGTGTTTGAGGATACCTATGACCTGGTATTGTATTATTTTGAGGATACCTATTGAGGATGCCTTCTGGAAAATCCCTTTTTTGTCGTATGAGGTTATGAGGGCTATGGTTAAATCCCTCAATGAGGTCTAATTTACTGTCCCTCTTAGCCTCCTTTCGTTTCAGGCCAAGAGGGTCATGAAAAATCCCTCAAGGAGGTCTCATTTACTATCCCTCTTAGCCTCATCTCGGTATTTAACAACCATATCCCGTTCCACCCCAATTTCAGCACCCTTTTTTGGAAACCATCTGGCCTTCGGCACTACTTTTTAGTCGTATGAGGCCATATAAAGCTGCTATAAGGCTCCTATACAGGTAGTCTTACCAACAGCTTCCATCTTATCTCCAAAACTCCAAGGCCACTACATGTCTATGGTCCAGCTGTCCTATCATCAGCTTTTACAGCAGTCTTGTGCCATTACGGCCTTGTACCAGTACTATTGGTTATACTATCATCCATGAATATTGACTTGTAACACTACTTCCTACCTATACCTTCGCTCTGGCCTTCAAAACGTTCAATCTAATTGCTTCATTTCCCATGTATACATATACACGGGCTATATAAGGAATTCCGTAATTGTGATTCCTAGCCGATTCCCTAAATTTGGATTCCCTAAAGACGGAAAACACTGAACCCCATTTTACAGAGTCGGATAGCAATCAAATTTTACGGAATTACGTTTTAAGAATCCTTTTTGGTTGTATGTGCCTATGTGCTAGTGCAGAATGTGTCACATTGTGCATTTTCACATAAGCACACATCGGCACATCTAGCATGTGCTTATGTGATAGTACACATTGTGTTACATTGTGCCTTTTCACATAAGCACATATCAGCACATCCAGCATGTGCTAGTGCACATTGTGTCACATTGTGCATTTTCACATAAGCACATGCGACAAAAAGGGATTCTCCAGAAAGTATCCTCGATAGGTATCCTCAAATAACAGAATACCAGGCCACAGGCATCCTCAAATACCCGAATGTGCCTATGTGCTAGTGCACATTGTGCTTTTTCACATGAGCAAGTAATAGCACATTCAGCATGTGCCTATGTGCTAGTGCACAATGTGTCACATTGTGCATTTTCACATAAGCACATATCACAAAAAAGGATACTCCATAAGGTATTCCCGATAGGTATCCTCAAATAATACAATACCAGGTTACAAATATCCTCCAATACCCGTATGTGCTAGGGCACAATGTGTCACATTGTGCCTTTTCACATAAGCACATATGACAAAAAAGGGATTCTTCGGAAGGTATTCTCAAACAATACAATACCAGCTTTTTCTGAAATGACTCTAAGAGTCTATGTGCGAGTCGCTCGAACAAGCAATTGCTCGATAGCACATTTGCTCGATGAGTCGTTCGGGCAATGGTTTATCAGTAACTGCTCGATAGCTTATTGGATTTGGGAAGGATATAGGCTTTTGTTATACAGATTGGTAGTTAGCGCCAGTAAAGTGAACTGATTGGGTGATCTAGATAAATGAAACAACAAGAGGACTCGGAATGGGATCAGAACTAACAAGACCAGACCAGAACAGCTAAATATAATAATAATAAGCAAAGCTGTTCCAGCTGATAGGCTCTTCTACTCTACTGGTGTATACTCCAGGACAAAGGAACATCGTCAGGTAGACGAAAATTATTGCATAGATAAATAGAAGCAGAGAATTCTGAAAGAATTCATAGTTCAATCGAACTTACCCCCGGTGCCCCATGGGTACTATAGCACTGCGTGCTACTACTAACATCTAAAGTATGGGGGTCCTAAAAGGATTCTGGAGGAAATCCGTTTCAAATAAAGTCGTTTTTGGTGATTTAGAGGGATTGTCGGGTTGTATGTGGTAACTCAGCGAAACGGGAACTTACTCCTGTTCAACCGAACACACCCTCCGAACATACCCCTATCATATAAGAAGGGTTCAGGTCACATAGCAACCACGTGCTGCCAGAGAAACCAAGATGGCAGCATCCAATATACAAAATGGACGACGAAAACACGTGACACCCCAACAACAAGCGCTGCACATGCGCATTAACACCACGTATCACTATGGGATGACGTCACAACATAGCCGCTCACGCGGGTTACCATGACAACACAACATGGCGCCACTGGGCCACGTGACATGACGTCCCGTCTGGGGTCCAATAGTGCACCAGTAGTTCATAATTACCCTCCCATAGTAAACCAACATGTCATTCGCATACTTCCACAGGACACCAACATGTCTTACGTATCCGCCCATAGTACAGCAACATGTCATAAGTATCCTCCCATAGTACACCAGCATGCCTGGAGTATCATCCCATAGTCCACCAACATGTGATTAGTAACCTCCCATAGTACACCAATATGCCAAAAGTAACCTCCTATAGTATATCAACCTGTCGTAAGTATCCACCCATATCACACAAAAATGTTATAAGTATCCTCCCATAGAGCATCAACATGTCATAAATATCCTCTCATAGTGAACCAACATCTCATAAGTATAATTCCATAGCACACCAACATGTCTTATGTATCCCTCCCCATAGTACACCAACTTGTCATTAGTAACCCCCATAGTACACAGACATGTGATTAGTTACCTCCCATAGTACACCAACCTGTCATAAGTAAGCTCCCATAATACAGCAACGTATCATAAATATCCTCCCATAGTAAACCAACATATCATGAGTATAATCCCATATCAAACCAACATGTCATAAGTATCCCCCCATATCACACCAACATGTCATAAGCATCCTCCCATATCACACCAATATTTCATACGTATCCTTCCACAGTACTCCAACATGCTATAAATATCCTCCCATAGTACATCGACATGTCATACGTATCCTCCCATACGGCACCAACCTGCCATAGGTATCCCCCACAGTGCATTAATATGTCATAAGGAACTTCCCAGAGTACACAAACATGTCATGTGTATCTTCCAATTTCACACAAACATGTCATAAGTATACCCCATAGTTCATCAGCATGCCATACGTACCTCTCAAAGTACATCAACCTGAGATTAGTATCCTCCCATAGTACACAACATGTCATAAATAAGCTCCCATAGTACACCAACATGTCCTAAGTATCCTCACATATTACACCAACATATCATAAGAAACCTTCCATAGCACACAACATGTCACAAGTACCCTCTCATTGTACACCAACATGTTATAAGTATCCTCCAATATTACATCAACGTGTCATAAGTATCCTATCATAGTACATCAACATGTCATAAGTATCCTCCCATTGTACACAACACGTCATAAGTATCCTCCAATATTACATCAACGTGTCATAAGTATCTTACCATAGTACACCAACATGTTATAAGTATCCTCCCATAGTACATCAACATGTCATAAGTGTCCTACCATTGTACACCAGCATGTCATATGTATCCTCCCATTGTACATGAACATGTCATAAGTATCCCCCAGTAGTACATCAAAATGCATACGTATCCTCCCATAGTACACCAACATGTGATAAGTATCCTCCCACAGTACATCAACATGCCATAAGTATCCTCACATAATACATCAACATGTCATAAGTATCCTCCATAGTACATCGACATGCCATAAGTATCCTCCCATATTACACCAACGTGCCATAAGTATCCTCCCAAAGTACACAAACATGTCATAAGTATCCCCCATAGTACATCACCATGCCATAAGTATCCTCAAATACACTGATGATGGAAGACTCGTTCGAGTAAGATTTGATTTGAGTCTTAGCTCTTCTCAATTTTAATCTGTTGTGGAAACTAACCTCAGAACTCATAGCGTATTGCGTAGGAATGACAACCTTGTAATAGCATGCGAAGTAGAAAATGCAAGAAACGTGGCAATGCAGCGTGTATAAGTGCAACCTCTGGGTCAGCCTTCAGCCAAAGCTCAAAGTTAGAATAATCACGGCCTAAGGAAGGAGTTTGCCTCTTCTGTGCATCAGCATTGCAATTATCATCAACAGCGATTTTTAGAAGCTTTTGCTTCAAAGAACTCCCTGTTGGCACTGCCGTTTCTGTATGATCTCCCTCTCTAAGAGTTAGTTATGATAATATATGCCTGAAGTACGACATAGTCACCTACCAGAACTCGCTCGAGAGATACGCGACTGGTATGCATGACGCCTCCCCATCCCCAAAGGTTGTGTCCACCGAAACCGCAAGTCCGCCAGAGATACGAGCGACATTCCCTGAAATATAATCCTAGATATAATTGCGAGAAGCATGAAGGACATTCTGGTGGTCTTCGGTGACCCGGCTAGAACGGGTGATGTGAACGTCCGCAACACCGAGGTACTCTTTGTGATGAAGTATGTGCTTTCTGTCAGTTGAGGGACGTTTCAGAAAATTCGTGAAAATTCTATCACTTTGTTTTATAATGCGGAAATTAAATCTATGATTTCAGCTTGTGGAGATCTGCACTGAATTTTTACGTTTAGTTTTAATGCACAGTTTTGTGTATTAGTGTTATTTAAACAATAATACAGTACGAGGTGTTGAACTTTGATTCACACAGGTATTATTTGTTGGTGCTGACATAGCATTAGAAAGGTGTGGAACCTAATTTTATCTGTTAACTGTAACTTGATTGGCTCTGGTAGCTGGCTTGTGTGTATACCAGAATGAGAGAGCTAGCAGCTTATTTCACGTATCGACTGGCCAGATCGGAACTTCTTCTCATGAATAGAATGGTAAATCCCAGTTGTTGGGCTAAATAATATATTACCAATAGGTGCATAGAACGGCGGCCAACTCTGTCTTATTTTACATTGAAATATCACTGAGAATTCTTATATTGGGCAAGGCAAGGTAACCTTTTCGGGGAATAGGACAGTAAATTCTAAAACTTGTTTTACATAAATTTAACCGTTTGATTTCTACCTGCTATAAATAACGATATGTTGACTTTAAGATGTTTACTTAACTATAAGGATGTGTAAATAAAGATCAGCATTGTTGTTTCTTAATACTGATATTACTAATAAGATATCTTTAAATGTATTTTAACCACCACTATTGTTTATTAATATTTATTTATTATTCTTGACCTTTAAGACTCTGATCTTCTTAGGTTATCTCAAATAACCACAATGTGAAGTCAGAGATATCATCTCAAACCAAGACCCAAGAACAAACGTTAATAGTAGACCGACCTTGACCATGGAGAGGCGTTAACCTTCTACGACACGTCTACATGGAGGATGTACCCAACGACCAGTACATCTGGGGAATGCGTTCCTACCAGCAGTGAATTGAGACACAGACACTGTTTGCTGCCTCACTCGCCAGCAAACGACATTGTGAGGGGTCAGGCACAAGCAGATGTGTTCATAGGAATTTTATTCACCATAAATGCACACCGTGACTTGACATGTAGATGACCAGCGAATTCCGACTGCATAGCTGCGGAGGAAGGGCTGAAAATAAAAAATGCAAGTAATGGATTCGTCATTAGGTTCATCACTGCATATGAAAGGCAGGCGCATTAAACACCTGTTTGTATGTGATCAAGCGAGAAGGGTTCGCCACTCTGACTGAATTCAAACATTACTTGAGACGAACCATAACAGCTGACAAGATAGATACCACGGACGACCGACGAAGAGGTTATGAGGTTTTACGAGGAATACGAGGCGTGGCTAGGAACTGCCTTCACGACACTTATGGGCGCTGCAGAGCTGCAGCCCTCAGCTTTATGTAACAACTGTGAGTATATTTGTACTATATATGTATATGTATTTGTCGGCGCCATGTGTGCTATATAACAAGTACGGCATGTACCCAACTCTTCTAACTGCAGCCCTGACAACAGACAAGTGTTGTCAATTTGGACATGTCTGTCTTCGCACTGTCACTCTAGACAACCCAGAAGTGTATACTGAAATCTTCAGAGATTGCTATGACACCAGATAGGGGAGGGTGCCAACTCTAACAGACAAAGAGGCGGCCGTGTCCGAGCCGTTGTTGCAGATAACGGCATTGAGAGACTCGTGTGACAGAACGACAGATGAAAGACCATAAGAATGTGGAAGCTAGGTGGAAAGGGCGGAAACGAAGAAAACAAAACCAGAAAAGCTACGAGCAGAATTTCCTGAGTCTAAACCTGCGCTACACGGCAACGAGAGCAGATCGAATGAGATAGTTCGCTCGCACGACGCGTGTCGACGCAATTGCTGGACAAGATAACACCGCTGTACAATCCGCATGCCAGCACAAGATGCATGCCTGATATTAATATCATTGATCTGGTGTATGCAAGGGCCGTATGGCCGGTGAACCACTGCAGACCTCATATTGTACAACAACCCTCTGTCGTGCCTCTTGTTCCTCTCAAGGTAACCGAATCAATCGCCTCGACAACTCAAAAATCAAGCACTGCTTATCCATCCAACCCAAAAACCACTCTGCGATTCGTTCATTTTGAGTGGTCTCTCTGATGGCCTGCCAGACGTTGCCCTCGTAAATGTGTACCTCTCTACTCTGCAGAAAGTGGAGGTCTTTGGGCCAGGAGTGGCCATTGTGGTAGACGAGTTCTGCTTTTCTTCGGATACCACCCCCATACCCCCACACTTTGATAGATACTTTCCGCTGCTGTATGTATGTATCCACAGCAACACTGTCTATTAAGATGATGGCCGTTCGAGGATTATTGCGAGTTTAGCGCCATCATCAGTTGTCGTATGGACCTTGACGTCTTACTTTCCGACGCCTGTTGAGGGTAAAACTCTGTCCTCTGAATGCACCCTCACAATGTTCGATCTCACTATGTGCACTAAAATTCACCATCATTCAGTGGGCGAGATCTGTGGGATCTGACTCAACCCACAATCCATAGCTATAACTGAGTAGATATTTATGTAGTGCAGGTTGCAGATTCCCATTAGGAAACTTGCTTTGGTGTTTTGGGTAATCTCAACGCCCCATTACTATTCCGCCTTTCCGCCTAACCGGCTCCTACTTGTCTTCGAAAATCCGGCTCCTTCACCCTGTTCGCACCATAACTTGATTTCGTATCACCTATTCGCCATCGTGGAGTTGTCTGACGAGCTGTGATACTATTTTGCCTACAGGTAATTTTAATAACTACAGGATCTACAGAATCAAACATAACTCTCTCGGACTTTTCCCCTCTGCCGAGAAGACCGCATAGGCGCCCTCCACTTAAAAAAACACATTTTGCTTCGATCAGAATATCGAGCCACTGTTCGTCAGCAGGTCACTTCACGGGGAATGGGTGGGGTGGGATGGGCGTGGCTAGGTGTCTAGGTCGATGAAGTTGGCATTATTTCGGCGCGAATCTCTTTCATAACATCGCCCACTGTTGCTAAGTTATTGATGAAGGATGTACAGCTATTATCACACCCGTCTATAAATGTGAATTTGGACCTCATCAAGTTGAGCAAGAACCTGAGCAAAGTCTCGTCTCGATCTTTTTCAATTTGAATGAGCTTCTGGCTGCTGGATGGCCACCAGAACTTTGACAGTCTTGTGTCGGAGCTTATATAACCTAGGTAATTCTCGTTCGCATTCAGGCTGATGTGTCACTCTTTTGGGGGAATATTTCCTTTTTTCTCGCCTGCTTTGCTTCGTGGGGTCGGGATCTTTAGTATATGTCCTTGTTATAATTGATACAGGGGTTACTCTTCAGAATGGAATTTATTTACAACACTTATTTACAGTAGTCTCGTCTCAAGTTTTTATGAAATCCTTAGGTGAGATTGACCGTTTTAAAACCCCTCTTCTGAAAAGCACTCTTGTTCACCAGGTAACAATAACGTCTTGCATTTCGCAACCATTTTCAATAGCCGACATTATTTAAGTCGATTAAATGCTTTGTTAATCAGTGTCTTTTGTCATAACTTGGGCTGTTATATTTTCAAAGCTCAAGAAAGCCGCCTTGAGTTACACGAATTAACACCTTACACATTTTGGTAATCAATGTCGTTTGTCAATCATAGAGCTATTAGACTTCTCTGGCCCACGAAAGCTGCTTTAAGCTACTCTAACTAGCACCTACAAAAAATTATAGAAACCATTCACATATAACGCCTGGCACACAGTGGTAACTTTTTTCAAATCTAATGTCCTTCTAATTCTATCACAAAGCGTTGTGACACTTATCCCAAACTCCACCAATCACGGCAAGGTTTAGGCTCCGGTGCATCGTGTTTGATCTGAGGATGATATTGCCTGTAGTGATCACAAACGCAACATTTACGTTAGGTAATATGCATTAATTACTTACAACTGGTTCTCCCTTGGCATTTTTACCTCTCGTATTGCAGTAATATAATATACGTCACAGTTGAATTAAACGGTTCACTGTACGGTCACTACCCAGCTCGTTTCCATCAGTCCTAAATTATTTAGATGTGACCTAGTGCCCGAGACGGTTATATGTGTGGGGCAACCCCTAGGGATTCTTCTTTCTGCACTCTATATTTTGACAATCAGAGGTGTAATAATGTTTTAAGCCAAAGCCGATACGGTTTGGTTACAAACCGTGGTACTTAAATACGCATCTGCGTTACATCATACAGTTTGAGTCATATCAAGGAAAGGGATTTGTGCGCGATACCGAGGTGAGAATTGGTAGTGCAGTTATAAAGGATCTAATTTTAGAATTACCTCCAGGATCAAAATACAAACTACACTATTTCAGTTACTTCACACCCTTAAAGCTACTCGAACACCTCACAGCAAACCTCATTGGTGGTATGGGGACACTGCAAACCCCGTGTACTTAACATTGCGGTATTTTGGCAGTGAATGATACAAAGGAAAGAGAATGTGGTCTGATTAGAGGAATAAAACATGGCAATAGTATGGTTAGAGATATTCGTCAGAGTTGGCTTTCTAAGAAGGGCACAGGGGAAATGGGCGTACAGATGATCTATTTACATCGTATGCGTCCACGCAAGCTATGTTTCATGGCACGGTGGAGCTATGTATTAAGGCGTATTACGCGTCGACTTGCCTTCAACAAATCTAGTCCCGCATGTGCGGAATTAGTATGTTAGGGAGTCAGACAGTTGTTCGCCGTTGCTCGGTGGTCAACTCTAGGTAGTGCTGCTTTATCCAACAAATCGGCCACATCCGCCCGCATAAAATGCAAATTCAGAAAATACTATTTTTTTAAAAAATTCAACAAAACCACCTCATGTTTTGTTTGGGTCACATGATATTGTTTTGGTGAAATTTTCGAAAAATTTAACAACATGATACTTAAAATAATAAATTTTGATATCGTCTACATTGGATAAAAGGTTAATCCACAATAAATATATACAGTTGAGCTTGGATTGTCATTGACGGTACAATGGCTGTGGGTTTTATTGGAAAGCATGACTGTCCTTTATTCAAAACAATACAAAATTACAATTTTAGCAATAACTGGATAATGGCAATATCCAATTATTGCAAAATTAATGCATACTCGGTGTTCGTGACGGTCATTCATTCGGACAGCAGCAATGGTAAAAGTATCTCCACGTGTATTCATAAATTATATCACGCAGTTGTGTTAAATTATTGGCAATTATTTCGATCACTTTCGGAAATCTCCGATTAGCAATGACGTATCGTCTGATATTTCGTCTGCATTGAGGTTTTTAACTGCAGATTTAATTCGCGTTGTTTCTGACGTCTTAACCTGTGCATACAGTGTTTCTCCATGCCATTATTTCAAACACACGCAAAATAACAAAAGTCGATATTTTTTTTTCAAATGAAACGAAACCAGTGTGATTATAGCAGCATAGGATGTACATAATGTTGAGTTAGTTGAGTTAGTGAATAAGACCCCTATGCAGACAGATATTGACATGAAATGAATTGATAATGGCTGGTCATCGGCATTTGCTCATAACAACTACAAAATGGAGGCACATATCCGATTGAAATGCGGCTTGTCACAGAGTCGCTGTCAGGTCAAAGAAGTGTTGGCGACTAATTTTCATAAATATGAGTAGAAGATGGGCGATGAATCGAGCCTCATGACCCCGACTTTTTCCGGAGCAGCTAGTGTTAAATTCCCATAGAAACCTGACGTTTGCTGGAGCAACTTTTTGCTGTGAAAAACATCGGCTCCATCCAGTTATATCCAGCAAGCGGTACACGTACTGCGTGTAGTACGCTATGGGATATAGAGTTATATATGCACTCCCAGGACTCTGGTTATATAGTGTGGGTATGTGAGGGAACATTGATGGGGAATTTGGGTTTTCTTGAAAGTTTTTTCCGCGAAATGGTTGATGTTGCTATCGACGTCGTGACGTTATGATGCGCAAGCGACGTCATAAAACGTTTACCACTGTTGTTGTCCACTGTACAGGCCGACATTTCGTTGTTCGGGTCAGCGTTTGTCGGACTGCTCGTACGGGAGTGATATGGTATAGTATGGGCGTTATATACCCTTCTGGGTCCCATATTAGCCCTTGGTACTACTTATCGACCTAATGCTTTATATTATCCTATGACTGGTATAGGTAGTACGTAATTCCAGGGCTGGTAGTGTTATACATGGTTGTTTTGAACGTCCGAAAGAGATGAACGGTTTATAGCACTGCAGCCTACTGTTAGTCCTTAGTAATATTGATACACTCAAGGAGTTATACTGACCTACAGTTAGAATATGTAGAACATAATGCTAGGCCAAGCGGTATTGCTGGTGTGGTAATATCTAATAATTTAGAACGGTAGTATAGTATGGGCGGTATGCTTTATAGTATCCTATGACTGATATAGCTAGAAGGTAACACTAGGTCAATGTGACGATATGCTGCGGTATTGTGACGAGGTGTTGTGGGGTAATGCATTGTTGTCTAGTGCGGTAGTATAGGATGTACGGTCTGTATCCGTGCTAGTTCAATATTAGGCCTTGGTACCATATCCATCTAAGGAAGGCCGCGAAAGTCCGGTTCCTATGAGAATTTAACACTAGCTTCTCAGGCAAAAGTCCGGGTAATGAGGCAGATCCATCGCTCTCAAACTACTAATATGGTAGACATTTCAATACAAAGTGCGCATTACCTATACAACAAAAGTGTTGGTGCTAATGACAATTCACGCTTGAATCGGAATTATCACCTGTTTATGTCCAGAGGTAAGCAACTCCAGTTCAAGTGGAATGTCCATTTGGAAGAATTATTTCTGAAAAGTAGAGATTTCCAGCCAATATTTGATTTCATGGAGTCAATAATATGATCGAACATTC
Source organism: Pictodentalium vernedei (assembly GCA_031216915.1). NCBI lineage: Eukaryota > Metazoa > Mollusca > Scaphopoda > Dentaliida > Dentaliidae > Pictodentalium > Pictodentalium vernedei. Next base: position 57,858,520 of record CM062297.1, read on the forward strand.
ATCTAAACAAAGAAAGTGTGCAGTATGGGCAATGAACGATAGTTTGGAGTACCTAAAATGCAACGTTCGACAGAAAGTGTTTGGCTAACGTCAACAGGCAATGAAATGTTGATTACTTGAGGAGAAACCATATCCTTTTTTGCGAACTTTACTTTTCAGTTTTATTCATTTAGGCGTGACGCAGAGAGAGAGTGCTGATTTACTATAAAACACACAGAATGGACTGTGAACACATATTTTAAGTTGGCAATTTTGTAAAACCATCTCGTCGATTACTTTAATATAGTAAATTGCGCCTTTTGTGCACTCGAGAAACACGAGCAAAGTTTTTATTTGATTCAATTGTTGACGAAATGTTGCCAGTACCTTCTATAATTTGTTTATATGAAAATGTTCAATGTTTGGATGAACACTTCTTTTCGGATGCTAGTGTATTGATTTGTAAAACACCCTTACAGTATCGTAGTGTATGGTGGTGATATATGGACACGAATGTATATGTTGCATCTGGCATTCAGAAATAAAAAGTCTGGTTTGTATGCAAACGGGGCAATATAAGGCATTCCTGTAATATATTATTTGCAAATCCAAACAACGTTTGGCCAAAGAATCCTACCTTAGGTTGCTTCGGTCTGTTTCTTCTAATTCGACTTCAACAATCTTCAACATTCGGGTTGGAAGATGGTCGAAGTAGAAGAAATGACGCAGACAGTAACCACACCGTGACATACTAATCTAACGAGAGACAGACAGTAACCACACCGTGACATACTAATCTAACGAGAGACAGACAGTAACCGCACGGTGGCATACTAATCTAACAGTTACCACACAGTGACATACTAATCTAACAGTAACAACACCGTGACATACTAATCTAACAGTAACCACACCGTGACATACTAATCTAACGGGAAACTATTGTGTGACATGGTTTATCTACCGATATACGATTGTAACTTTATCCCACTGGTCCTAACCATGGTAGCCTTGAACTTTTGTGCCCCTTCACTTATACCGAGCTTTCTCCGTCGCTACATTTTTGTACATAGCATTGATAAACTACGCACATTTGATGAAACGGAATCCTAGTAAAAATCCATTCAACAAGTGTTTCCTTGTTTATTTTGCTCCCTTCATGTTAAAAATCGCATATTTTCGATGTTAAGCAACATGTCACAGCTCAGGGTCCATAGTGAACCGCTACACGATTTGACAGGAGTCATCACCCCAGATTAATTCAAGTGTTGTAATGTCTCCTCCCCATGCAGCGAAGCACCATACTATATTTTACCCTGTTTTGTGTTTTTAGAGAGCATAAATTACTATTATTGTTTACCCCCTGCGTATAAACTGAAACCCATGCAGGGTTTTTCATAACAAAATTAATAATAATGTTCTCAGGAGAGCGCTATTGTTTCGATGAGGAGCAATATTTCTTCGTCCACCTTCCTTACCTTGTTCTGACAAAACGGATCTTAAGTTCGAAGGAAATTAAAAATGTAAAACATAATTGTTAATTTACCTCCCTTGACTCCGACAAGAATCCAAGCACCTCTGTATGAAAGGCTGTTGATGTAGTCACTTCTGTAGTTTGTTGAAAGGTAATCTCTTACTGACTGGTCCATTCTTTTCGTAGCCTCATCCTATAAAATACCAATAATATGTGATGCTACACACTGTCTGCACTATAAATTCTTTAACCTTCATCCTACCAACATATTTTACACCACAAATTCTACTGACTGGGGTCCATTTTGACCCCAGTAAAAAGGTAATAACCATAAGCACAAAAGGTGCCACAACTTTCAAATTTTATTTTACTATCCCCATTGGATATTATTTGAACAAGTTATTGTAATTCTTGCTGATTAACCCTCAACTATAAGATCTACGGTGATGACGAGACTGAAATCGCCTGCGAGTGTACTACAATTTTACAGCCTCAGTTATACCTATTCTATTTCTCACTACAAAGGAATTGTCAAAGACTTTTATGCTGTCACTGTTTCAAATGGGTGCGACCCCCATCCTCAACTACATCCATGCCCCCTACCGCTACTTCTTGATCTAGTTATCCAGCGTTCTTGCTGATTATTTGATTATTTATCTGCGGATCCAGATTTGCAATGTTTTGATTTAACTCTTTACCTAACCTGAAAAGCAGACGACACTTGCAAAAATAATTCTTGAATAACTATTTTTTTTTATTTTTTGTCTCAAAAACATAGGTTATGACCCCTCGTTGGAACGAGCTCGATGAGCTCGTTCCAACGAGGGGTCATAACCTATGTTTTTGAGACAAAAAAATGAAAAAAATAATGAAAATCAATTGGCGATTTTTGAGAATACCACTGGCCGGTTTTGAACGTTACGCTGGGTAAAGGGTTAAGAGCTATAGTATTTTCCAAAACATACTTGGCGAAAGACTATATCGCGTATCTCCTGTTCTGTTTGTTATTCAATTATAATCAACCACTCAAATATATCAAATAGATGAAGGAGAAAATTTTCGCATTACTACCTTATCGGTGGGTCTTCATTTTCCCTTGATTTCACTCAAAAGCTCACCGTTGTTGTCATTTTACGCCAGCAGCCGACATGTTTGTTTACCAATGACGTAACGGATAGCATAATCTATTTTTACCTGAGGGTTTCGAGGTTGTTGCAAGGAGTTGTGTTTTGATGGATTTGGATACAGATCAAAACATAAATCTGAACCGTTCCACAACATCGGTACGTTTGTTGCGAAATTTGGGCCCAAGTGAAACTTACGATCACAAAGTGATGACCGTTTCTGTAAAATGAATAAAATACGTCAGAAAATAACTTTTGAGGCTTTATAAATAAAAATTTTAAGTTCACACTGATAAATTTTGTAACAGCTTTAGAAACATTGTGCACGAAAGCAGACTTGTGATTTAATAATGTTTTTCTGCCGAAAATTCCTTTTCGATGAAAATTCTTTAGTAGAGTCGAAGTTTATCGCCGATTGGGGTGGGTATAAACCCCATATTTTTCAACATATGGGGCTTATCTCCACCCCATTCGGCGATAAAACACCGATTTCAACAGGTTTCTGATTGAAGACCAAAACACTGATTTCAATAGATTTCTGATTGAAGAACCAAATTATGTACCGTTTTTAGTTAGTTAGTTAATGGTGTTTAAAGCCACATATTTATGCACAATGGCTAATCATGACCACGACATTTTTACGGATGGAGGAAGCCGGATTACCCGGAGAGAACCATCCAACAATGGCAAGCAACTCTCAGCTCCACAACATGGTAACTCCACACAAGCAGGGTTATAACATTGGTTGAAGACAGGTGCTCCATCCACGAGGAGCAGTAGGCCTTAGTACACAACGCCACCATGCCCCAACGTGGGCAATGGGGTGAAGTGTCTTGCCCAAGGACACAACCCGGTTGCCGCAGGTGGGGTTCGAACAGAGTACCTCTCGGCTTGCAGCCTGCACCCCTACAAACTGAGCCACCGCGCCCAGATGTAACGTTTTTTGCATCCAACGCGGATTACTTATCGAAAAATCAAGCTCTAAAGTATGTTGCTGTCAGAATACCGGCTTTTACTTCCATTTCGCCAAATTTACCAACATGAAACCTAAAACACCCCCCCCCCCCCCCCCTACCTCCACCACCTGAAGTCCACTCCGGCACTGTCCTGCCCTTGAACTGATAGAATATAATTAAGTCAAGCGAATCGCATTGAAATCAAGTTTGGGGAAATGGGCTAACCATCTTTGGTTCATCGCATATATGTGTCTTGCAAGGAAACAGATTCAAGACAGTATGGGGTTGAGATAGCTGGCGGCAGATCCTCGATCTGGCATCACTGACTGTGTACACGATGCTCACAAAAAATGCACTCCACCTCTCCAAGTGACATATAGACACACGTTCCAATTTTTCTCTGCCAGTGAATTTATAGCCCATACTCTTTGAAGTCTGGGCAGAGCATATAACTTGAACTAAATTTTAAAAGATTAACATGGCTATTCAGGACGTGTCATGTTTCGACCCCCTCCCCTCCCCCACCCGTCCGAACCAGTTCAATAACATTGAACTTGGACTTCGCCAAAGTAATTCGCGTTCGTTTTTTACATATGTTTTGGGTCGTCGGCCTTTAATACCATTCAAATAATCGTTAGAAAAAAAAATTGTAACATACTTCGCGAGGGTAGGTTAATTTTAGGCTTGTAAAACTTACCGTAAGTAGTTTTCAGTGTGCGTGGATTATCTCTCTTCCACATTACTAAGAGGAAAAGTTACAACGTCTCAGTTATAGCTCAAAGTTTTAACTTTACAAACAAAATCTTCAAATATGAAGAAAAAAAGAATATATAAATCGAATGCAAAGTCACATAGCGGAGGCAGGGGGTGAGATATTCTGTCATGGCCTGCGTGTATCTTTTCATCTTCCACCAATCTTGGGAGCCAGAAATAAGCTTTTTAAAAGCAAATGTTTTTTTTTATATATTTAGAGAGGGGAAACACACGAGATTTTATCCTATCTGGTGGGGGTGAAATGTAGGGAGAAAGTTAAACGGCTACACCAGAACTAACACGTATCATTAATTAACGGGAGGTCATTTGAATTTGTTCCAAGAACCATGCTCGCATAAGACGAGGGGAGGGGGGCGGTTGCCACCCCTCTTGGTCACAGGGAATTCAGCTATAATCATTGTTACATGTATGTCGTAAAACCGTCACGTTTCTCGATGACGTGCGCGTTCGTTGTCGCGGGAGTGGGGCTCCCCCCCACCCCACCCCCCACCCCAAAAAAAATAAAATCAACGTCTAGAAAATTCGAATCACTATTTGACTAACAGCTGGAATCTTCACATACTGTGGTAGAAATCGTGAAATACCTCTTGGCATGCAACGCAAACAGACAAAATTACATCCTGTGCAGGAGGTGGGAAGTAAATTCAAGAGGGGCAAAGTTTGGGTCGGAGGTAGGGGTTGTCTAAAACAACTGTTTTTTTCAGCCTAGTATCTATAACCATCTGGGAGTCATATTAAATAGCACGTGTACATGGAATGACCATATCGACCATATTTGCGCAAAGGCCTGGTCCCGGTTAGACTTACTTAGGAGGAAGCACAAATTTAACTTAGACCGTAGTGTCTTAGAAAAAATATATTTTGCTTTTATCAGGCCCCTCCTTGAATACGCCGGTACTGTTTGGGATAACTGCTCTGTAACTAAAGTGGGGGAAATGGAAAAAAATCCAGATTGCTGCGGCAAGGATTATTACTGGGGCAACCGTCAGTGCTAGTAAGTCCTTACTTTATACGGAAACAGGATGGGAACCGTTGCAAGATAGACGCTACAAACACAAGTTAATCCAGTTCTTTAAAATGTACCACCGTATGGTTCCTCCGCACATCTCCAGTAAAATCCCGCCACATGCTTCCTCGACCAATCCTTCACTAAGTCTTCGATCAGGTCTAAACCACCGTGTTCCATTCTGTCGGACTGAGCTGTATAAATCTTCCTTCATACCCAGCGTTACTGACCAATGGAATAATTTGCCCTTGTCCGTGCGTGAAAACTCATCATTGACGAACCTCAAGACTTTTCTAGACGATGGCAACCGACGACCGCCAAGGTTCTACTGTAGATCGAAATCTCGCACAGCCCAAATATATCACTGTAGATTGAGACTAGGATGTAGTAACCTCAATTTTCACTTATATCACAACCACTTATCACCAACCCCTCTATGCCAGTGTGGAGAGGAAGAGACTCCCGCTCATTTTCTCCTGCATTGTCTAATTTTCTCCGATGCTCGTAATTATTCAATTAATCTCCTTCCGTTTGGAGCGGACTCCTCTACACTTCCACTCGGTTCAGAATTCCTGAGTAATGACGACAACCTCCTTATCTTTGAAGTGGTACACGACTTTATTTTATCAAGTAAGCGATTCATTAATTAACCCCAATGTAGTACTAGCCCATTTTATATACTTACTTTCATAAATACTAACCCACAATTAATATCAAGATGATCTCCGTGGGAATGCCCGTAAATTAAGCTACACTTGTTTACAGTGGTAAACAGGCGAAGCCCTACTGATCAACCGTGACTCTGTTATCAATGCTTGGGTGAAAGTCCTCCAAATGGGCGTCTTGGGTGGCAAATAATTGGAGTTACCTTGATTATACTTCTATCTTACGTCATGCTTTGTCATTTCGCATAGGTGTGGGACTTTAGACACAAATAAATAACTCTACGCAATGAATGCATTCACCCCGCACTTTCCAACTTTTCTTGCAGCTCTACCCATCCCTGACTGTTTCCATACAAGATTAGTTACTGTCGCTTTTCAACCTTTCAAGGCGGGTAACTCTAATTCAAGGCGGGTAACTCTAATATAATTTTTTAGTTCCCGGATACCTGTTGAGAGTATCTATTTTTAATAATAGAGGTTCCTCATTCTTATAAAAACCGATGTCAGATCCACTGTGTGCCGCGACAAATTGGGCGGCCGCGCGATGACAGCTATTGAGTCATCGGGAATTAAACGACTCGACGTGGACACTGTAGACTGAAGATTTTGCAGCGCTAAAGGCAAGGAAGATATCACACAAAAAGTCAACCATCAATGACTGATCATGTCCAGTCTTTTCGCCGGCCATCAAATCTGTCGTAATTTTTACGATACACATCACAATAATTTTTATGATACAATCAGCGTGATGGTATTACAACGTAAAACTCTACTCACATTTGCGACAATTGGTTCTGTTGTATAGGCCAATATATGTTTAACAAGTATCATATGATAATAGAATTAATAGTGAAGTGTCATTTGGCATTTAGTTTGGGTCTCGGGATTTGTTGCATCACTGATGTTTCATGCTATGACAGTGAATGCATGTCTGACGGGATCGTATCCAGAAAATTTACCATATTATCAGTGTGCGCGCTTAAGCTTCAGGCGCCCCGTGGGAAAAAAATTATCAAATTTATAATTAAGTGTTGGGAAGGTGGGGACTGTCGTTCCAAGTGTAATAGAAGTCTTTATCAACAATTATAAAAAATATATACTTCATCACGCAGGACGCTAATGTAAACTGTATTTCTGAAAGTCTACCTGCATGATGTACTGTGCATTTATGTAACATCATCAGTACTAGATGTGGAGATCGTGCCACATGGGGGGGGGGGGGGAGACTTAATGGGAAACCTAGGAAGGGCGTCATACTCACGTGACCCAGTTACGCCAAGTTAGTCACGTGACCCAGTTACGTCAAGTTTGGTTGATGTGCTAGCCCGCGTGAGCGGTCATCTTGTGGCGTCATTTCATAGTGATACGTGGTCTTAGTGCGCATGCGCAGCTCGTGTTGTTAGGGTGATACGCTGTTCCGTCGGGCATTTTGTATACTGGCTTTCCTCAAATACCTAAATGAGTCGAAGAAAGTATGTTCTGTAGCTCATTTGCTCTATGGGATTCGATTGTTTTGGGCGCATTTTGGTGAATTGGAGGGATTGTCGGCTTGTTTGTGGTAATTCTACAAAGTAAAACTACTCTTATACAAAGGAACGTACCTGTTATTGAAAAAAGAAGGATTTGTGAGGAATCCATATCAAATAGTCGTTTTGGGTGCTTTGGATGGTGGATTGGTGGGTCTTTCTGGGTAATCAGATTTACTCCTATTCAAACGAACAAACCCTCCGCACATACCCCCGTCTTGGTGTAGGCCATTCAGGCTCATAGCAACCACGTGCTACCTTAGAAACCAAGATGGCGGCCTCCATCAGACAAAAATGTCCGACAGAAGTACTATCACCCTAACAACGCGCGCTGCGCACGCGCACTAAGACCACGTGTCACTATGGAGATGACGTCACAAGATGGCCGCTCCCGCGGGCTACCATGACAATCTAACATGAGTTAAATTGGGTCACATTACTGCGGCATCACTTCTTAGGTCCCCTCACTAGGTCCCCACAATATGGCAAATAAGGCCAAGTGGCCAAAGCTCCAGTTACTGATTGATTTTATTATATAAAATGCCACACTATCTACCTACCCACTGAAAAATGTTGCAGGCTGAATGGGAACATAGTTTATTTAGTGGCCAAAAAGCCCTCGGGGATTGAAATTTTTTTTCCAATTTTCCCGGGGATACTCCCCGCCGCCATCTATAATTCTATTAGCATCCTACCTTAGGTCTTGGGCATATATGACGCCCCTTGCTAAAGTATATCCAGAGGGGAGACACCTTTGAGCCGCTACTGGACCCAGTGGAAGTAACACAGGTATGTAGAAATATTAGACAGTCGAGATAATAATTCATAGCTTAGGGTTTTTAAAAATTTCGTTATAATTAACTGCAGTAATGGTAGAAGTTTGTAGGGATTTATCCAAACGATGTATCGAACTCAGAAATAGAGACAACCAAAGGTAAAAAAAAACCGTTAGAGAAAGAGTCATGGGGATTGTAACCAAAATTGGCGAGAGTAGGTCAAAAGAAAGAGGTCTTTGTGTGGCCTGCGTGACAAAGAGAAGACAGGTTTTGAAGAGTACCTTGACAATGCCACCATTGTAAGGGGAGGGGTGGTCACTGTTGTTCAAGCTGAGGTCGCGATCACTGGAGATTAGGGGGAATTGGGAAAGACGGTGGAAAAGGAGAGCCAAATGTGTAACTTCGGCGTAGTGGTGACCTTGGAATACGTTTTATTAGGAAGTCCAAAATCTCAATCTTCTAGATCAAAATTCACTGGGAGTAGTATAAGGAGGACGTGGGGTGGGAGAATAAAGGACGTGGTTGACACAAATGCGATGGTTAGTATGCTTATTGGAGGGATTGTGAGGAATGGGGGTACAGAGTGTCTTCAACCAGTTCGTCTCAGTATTGGGAGGAAAGATGCGTGGGAATCGGGAGGCAGTTGGAAGCACATGAGTAACCAAAACCTTCTCAACTGAGAACCAAGGCAAATCAGCGGCCAGCCAAACTGTTATTAATAGTATATCGACCCACGTGAATAGTGTTAAAGCCTCATCCATCTGTAGGGTTCGATCCTCTAATGCTATGGGCACACAGGCCTTACATTACACGTATTTACTCCATCTGAATCCCGAGAAGCATATAATGTTTTATTGCAGTTGACTGATACCAGACGAGACCGCTCGAACACATTCAGCCAGACTCCTCTACAAAAGCGATCGTCTTTTCTTCCAATTACAAGGTTCGAAAGGTAGTCTGGGTTCTCTAGAAACCCTCAAGCGGATCAGATTTTTAAAAATGTTCCCGGGGAAGGTTCCCTTAATCCCACCAGTAGGAGAAGACACGCTCACGAACATCCACACCAGGGCTACTACGTACGTAGTTACTTTTCGGGCAAAATCTCCCAGCCCCCTCCCTCACCCCCTCTCCCCCCACCCACCCCCCCCCCCCCTCGCAGCCATGGAAAAACAAGTTGGCCCGTTGGTCTATATACGCCTGTGCTGGGTATAATCAGTGGAGTCGAAATATGATTAATATTATATAAATTCTCTGATCAACTTTGCCTAGTGGTTTCTCCCTCAGAAGATTTATCAGGTGCTTGCTGAGAAATGGCGGGGGGGGGGGGGTGCAGCGTGATCACGAAGTGACGTATTCGTGACGCCCCCCCCCCCCCCTCCCCTACAATTTTCCAATAAGCTTTCTAGTGATTATACGTATTCGTCAGGGTTGTATTCGAAGATGCCAATTCTCTCGTGCTATTAGTTATATACTTTCTTAAAAGAAAATTGGTTACTTGGACTTGTGTCGGGTTATAGTGAAAGCGGCACCGTGTGAGAACGGCACCTGGAGTAAACGGCACCGAGTGAGCGAAAACGGCACCAATTGATTGTGGCGAGAACGGCACCAGTTCCGATGACGAAATTAATTCATTTAAATTCTGCCTTTTCCTGTGTTTCGTTTTGAAACCGAGTATTTAGCCTATGGTTCTCTAATAAATTTGTGGAAAATTGAGCAGTTAAAAATGAGAGGATACATCTCCCCTCCCAACTATCTCATGGTTTTCTTGTTGTTTAGCAGTGACTTCTAAACATTAAAAGCAATAACACCCCTCCCCCAACCCCACCCTTTCCTCGGCCCTGGAATCTATCCAACCTGGATTCACGATACACCTCCTTCTTTATTATTTGACGCAGAAATCAGAATCTTGTGTATGTGTGTGTGGGAGGGGGGGGGGGGTCCGAATGCAAAGGACGTGCCAAGGTAAAAAATTAAAACAAGGTCTTTTAGGCCATATTTGGATGGGGGCAGTCCAAACCCAAGAAATCCGGACTCCTGTGCCAAACCGAAAGTAACGGGCCCCGGATTTCACACGGTGCTGTACCCGTGTCACTGTCACACAAACAATCAAAGCCTAAAAGGATGTCTGTAGCAACGTACTGAGAGCAGTTGTCGGCAAGACATGACAAATTTGGAAAACTGGTACGGCACGTATTAATAAAATAATTTACGTCACGACTACAATACATGTATATTTTATTTATTCACTAACGCGTTTTGAACAAGACTTGAGTTTTATTTTGAACCATCATCACGACGAACTGATATTCCAACTTCGTCAACACACGCCTTCTGCAAAGGCAAGCCGTGAAAATTCAAATTTACCTGTTCTCAAATGGACGGTCCCAGTTACGTCACTTGTGCATTGTTGCAAAATGGACGCTCTTCCGAAAATACACACAAATTCCCACAGAGAATTAAAAAATTCGTTCATATAATTTTCGAGCGAGCTAAAATCACAGAAACGTAACGACGGCGAAGTTAAATGTATTACACGTAATCGGGAGCTGAAAACTAAAAGATATTTTCTTGATTTTGTATTATTCCAGAGTTTATTTACCATTGGGGGCTTATGGAAAGGACAATAGTTTCCATTAGTTTCGTTGTCGAGTGTTGTGCCAATTGATTCTATTTACTATTTCACTGTAGGGGATAGACTGGAAATGTGGTCAGAGTCTGTATCCAAGGTGTCAGAATCTTACACTTTGGATTCTTCCTCTTCCTCAGATGTATAGCTTTTAGAATATCGGAAGTGGTATATTTCGTTTTTCTAGCATTTGCAGCCATAATTTACCAAAAAACAAACAAAAATTAAGTGCAGTCTCCTAGCTGGCGTCCATGTGGATACTTACGCCTAACAGGCCAGCAGCTGGATGACAAACCAGCTACAACATACATAAAGCTTCACAGACCAAGTCACAAAAGCCAAGCCATGGTATGTTCCTAGTTTTGAGGCTGTAAAAAATATAAGTGGGGTCCATTTAGACTCCACTCGGTAGAAGGAAAATTAAATAGGCTAAGAAGTCTGAATGTTGAAAAAGGCTTCAACCTATGAGCATCACGGCATCGATGGCAGTAACATAAATTGGGGTGGGACGCTAGGTTAAGGATGTAATGTACACAGATTAATTATTAAAAGTGGAGCCATATTTTTTTTTAGGTTAATGGGTAAGTTGATGTTTGTCGCAAACTAAGAAGGGCTGTAGGAGGAAATGAGGTTTTCATTTCTAGGTTGCAGGATCTCATGAAGGATGTCATATGTGACTTCATAGTCACGTGACCCAGTTACGTCATGTTCAGTTGTCATGGTAACCTGCGGGAGAGCCCCTGATTTTGACATCATTGTCGGGTGATGGGTGATGAGAGTTCGCATGTGCAGCGCTTGTGAGTGTGGCACCTGTTTCCGCTTTCCTAATTGTATACTGGAGGACCCCATCTTCGTTTCTATTGTGGCACTATGAGACCCAAAGGTCCATAATAAGGCAGGGGCGTGGTCAAAAGATGTGCTCAATTAAAAAAAGAGCATATCAAATTTCCCAACTCGACCCGAGTACTATCAAAAATCATCGAACTAGACTTTATTTGATTCTGATCTTTCCAGGTGCCTGTCGGTATAAATAACATGTACTGCTACAGATCTTCGCGGTGTCGTTCCCTTGCATAAGCGTTTGACTCATTACCACAAACGACCAGATAGCGTCCGCAAATCTTCCCTAATCTTCGTTTTTTCTGCGTGTTCCGTGCCTCTTTCACTCCATTTCTTGACCTGTTATATGCTATTACTTCCCTGGGCCACGTATTCTGACTCTCCCAGATGTGTTTGTGTACTAGTTCACAATGTGTACACATCACACACCACACATGGGCACATGTGAAAATGCGCGTCTGCACAACATATACAACTCTTCGGCCCATCAGGGTATCTGGGGATATGTACGACATGCTGATGAACTAGTTGATAGCTTTCAGTGGATATTAATCTGAGAAAACATATGTCTCTTAACCCTATTCAGCTCTTTGCATCCATACGACTCCACGCCCTTCACAGGTCCAAGTCAACGACTGCTGACTTGTCCATAGTAACTTCCGTAAGTGATTCAGTTCAGATTCAGATATTTTATTCACAGTATACATAGATGGTTACAAATACAATAATGGTTACAAATACATATAATTCATACGTTTAGTGAACAGTATAGTGTAGGGGGTGGCATAACCAGTTTGGCTATCTACCTGTCACCTCCTGGAAAGGTGAGTAGAAGTTTTAAACAGACTGTGGCCAAATGGTTCTCACTCCGAAAAGTTTTTAAAAAGTGAGAAAAAAGGATGTGACGCTAATTTGGAGTGCAGCTCGAGTGATTTCATTGTCAAGATAGATGTAATTGTGGAATGTTTGCCAGCACAAAAATGCCAAAGGGAGATTTGGTGATTAGGGATTGATACATTGGAACCACATAAATTGCTCTAGTGACAACTCCATTACTCGATGTACTCCATTACTCGATGGTAAGACCCTTTAAGCACTCCATGGCTTTCTGGGAGCAATAGAGGGATAAGCCTGCGTGCACTGGGCGTTCTTGTCGGCCAGCAAATTGAGAGGACACCATGCAGGAGTTGTTCAATGAAGGCGCCTCCAGACAAGCCTCGCGTCTTTCTTGTGCTTGAATAACTTACTGAGCACTAGCAGTAATGTATTTCATGAATCTCTTTGGATTTAACTCCTTCGACAGATAACCACTATGAGCTTTGTGTTCTTCAGATTAACAGTATCATTTTGTCGAATTTACTGACAACAGACTCCTATTGGGGTGTTGAACGTATTCTATGGTGTACTTGTCGGGCAGGACGAGGGTTCCTGATCAAGGCACAGTAGAGAGTACGTCTGATCCGTTATGTAAACACCCATTAAAGTTATCCCTGATTACAAGTTTCCCGCGTACAGTCCGGAGAGTAAGGATTATCACAACTGACAAAAGTGGAATACGATAAAAGAAACTTGAAGTCTTGTTACTGGTAATTCGAGTGGCATCGACGAGAGCATTTCAAAGTTTCAGAAAGACGTATAAGGGGAGATTATCAAGAGATATGGTCCGTGGTTTCTCTTTGTGTAGGAGGCCAAATTGTGATGTGATCCACCAGTATTATATTCACCCAATACTATAGACGTCTCCCGCCCTTGGGGTGTTCCGTTCTTTCTATTGACTTGTAGCACTGCTACAAGCTAAGTAGCTATCACTGATCCTGTCTCGACATCCACCCCCGGTCAGGTCTTTCGCTGCATTCACCTATGCCCATATCAGTCTTATATTTCCTTGACGCAGTCCCTACTTGGGCACCTTTCATGTATGAGACTGTATGTTTATCGTTCCGTGATGTGCTTCCCTTGTGTGCTATCATATCACATATAACGTAGGTGCACATGCTGACGTGCCGATATGGGCTTGTATACTAGTGAACAATGTGCGCACAATGCATGCAGCACGTTGGCACATACGATGAAAAAGGGATCCAAGAAGCATAGCCAAACACCAGAATTGGATTTTACGGAACGTGGGGCACGTAGTTGATTGAATGTGTCTGTGCACTAGTTGACTATGTGTCACTATTTTAACACATCACATGCAGCACATGGGCATATACTGAATGTGTTGACATATACATGTATGCTAGTGCGACTAAAGCCACAAACAGCGCAACCTTGACTATCTTCGTGACTGCACAATCTGTGTACCGAGGCGCTGGCTCAACGTCACCCCAATGACGCGTCCATTCCGTGACCCATCCATGCGTATTTTATATTGAAGTGGATACCCAGAGTCAGCATTTTTTTTGCAAATATTACTAGATGGGAAACTCGTTGTCGAACCTCCCAGTGCTTCAAATAATTTGTTGCATAGATTTAAAAATCAAAGTGTTAATTTTGGTTTCTAACACCGGATCACCGTACAGTAGATTATCCACCGAATTCGAAGTAATATTAAGATTTGATAAATTACCAATAAGAGCGTTACGAGCGTTTGAATAAGAGGGGCAGACAAGGGGATAATGTTCTGCGTCCTCGACAACAGTTATACAATGTGGACAATATGGACATTGGGAGATGTAATTGAGGAGTTTATCACTTTTCAGATCACTACAACCAGTTCTAATTCTACTGTGAATGATGTTGTGTTTTCTAGAACCATGCGAGAAGTATACAGGTGGTCTGCATACGGGGGGGGGGGGGGGGGGGGGGGGGGGGGGGGGTGATATGAGTTTTTTGAATTCAGTAAGCGATGAGCAATTTCGTACTGATTGGGATAAATTATTCAAAGTTTCCGTGCAAGACGGAAAGAATGATCGGTTAAATAGCTCAGTTCGCATGCTGTAAGGCATGAAATTTGACGAATTGCGAAGGTTACAAAACGATGTGTCGCAAACCCGTGGTGGTAGACGTTCATAGAGCCAATCTGGCGCATCGTTGTGTATGATTTTGTAAAAGATACACATCTTTTGAACGTGTCTTCTTGCTTCTATATTATTCCACCGAACCTCTAACTAGAGGCGATCGCGTGATACTAATCGTGTCAGACCCGATACGATTCGTGCGGCATCGCAGTGTATATCCTCAAGGTGCTTCATTAAATGTTGCGGAGCACCGCACGAAACAGAACTACCGTACTCTAATATTGGTAGTACGAAAGCATTATACATCTTTCCCAGGAACTGTTGGTTAAAATTGTGCTTCAATTTTTCTCATTTGAGAAAGTCTTGCACAAGCCTTTTTACAGATATCATCAATATGGGCTTCCAAACTTAAGTTGGGTTGGATAGATAACCCCAAATGTTTGTGGACAGCAACAAAACCTAGTGTTTCGCTGTTGAAAACAACATTTGGAAATATAACATCCCTGCTGAGTGTAAATAGTATAACGTTAGTTTTTAGCATTAAATGTGACCAAACACGTGTCAGCCCATTTGTTAATTTTGTTGAGTCCGGTATTCATTTTAGACTGAATTCTATGAGTATCAGAAGATGACTCGGTCAGACAAGTATCATCAGCGAACAGTCGAAGAACAAACTTGATATAGTCGGCTATGTCGTTGATGTACACCAGAAATAAAAAGGGCCAAGAATGAAACCTTGTGGGACTCCAGCTTCTATATCTTTATAATCCGATTTGCAGCCATTAATTTTCACCCTTTGCCTTCGGTTTGTAAGATAACTATGAAACCATCATAGGAGTGGACCAGACACCCCATACTGCTTTAGTTTAAAAATTAATCCTTTGTGCCATAGCCTATCAAAAGCCTTAGAAATATCACAGAAAACGACACAAGTTTGCATGTTGTTTTTTTTCTATTGCGTTGCAAAGGTTGTGATACACTTCTATTAATTGGAATACGGTACTATTGTTCGGCAAAAAATCCAGACTGAAATTTATAAAATATCCTGTTATTAAGAAAGTATTTGTGAATATCTTTAAAAACAACTCGTTCCATGATTTTTCCAAAACATATAATAAGGATATAGGCCTGTAATTTTTAGGGTCGTATTTGTCCCCCTTTTTAAAAAGTGGAATCACATCAACTAATTTCCACAGGTCTGGGTAGGCACACTCTGATAGGGATTTTTTGTAAAGAAGGAAAAGTGGTCTACTGACTGAAAACTTTGTTCCCTTTAACATTGTATGGCCTATTCCATCGTGACCATTTGACTTGTTGGTTTTCAAACTGTTTAGTATGTTGATAATGTCCTGTTCAGAAAAAGATCTGTTACTGATGGATTGTGAACATCTACTACCTATAAAGGGTGGTAGTTTTTTTTTTGGAATGTAAGCTTAATTCTCGTTTAGGAGATAAAAGTCTCGTTTAGGAGGTTTGCTTTTTCTGTGTCATTTTCGATTATTTCACAGCCCTCATCAGATACACAGTGGAGATGGGGGATGCCTGCATAACTGGAAAAGTTGTTCAAAAACTTCTTAACAACATGCCAATACTGCGAACTTCCGTATCATGAGATAAGCAATCGTCAACTTTTTCTAAATACGCATTTTTGGCAATCTTTTTCATGTTGTGGACCTTGTTCCTGGCTGACTTATACTTTGCCCATGGTTGGGGCCTATTATTTGTCAAGGCTGATTTCCTTAGTCGGTCACGGTGGCGTAACTCTCTTCTAATGGCGCTGTCAAACCATGGTTTGTCTTTTTTCCGTACTGTCATTGTGGAATTGGGAATGCAATGTTGTGCTATTTTCAAGAATTCAGAAACAAAGTTGGATGCAGAATCGTTTACTGTTGGGGCTTTACATATTAGATTTTTCCAATGTTATTTCAACTATCATAATATTAATTCTTTCAAAATTGGCTTTAATGTAAAGCCAAAAGTCGCGTGTGGTCACAGATTTGCTGCAATGTGAGTGAGAGATGTGGGCATATGCAGCTCTATGATCGGATAATCCCAGTTCAAGTGTTCCTGAATTGACCACGCTGACTGTGTCACTTACAATTATCGGATCTAGCAGTGACTGCGACGTAGTAGTTACTCTAGTGGGTTCCGTTATTTCGTTGTTTATGTTGAACAATGTCATGAGACAGTACCGTTTACTTTGGGGATTCAGGTCAGAGTTGATATCTCCTGTAATAACTATTGCCGGGTTAATGGTTAATGCAAGATCTATTTTCTCTTCAAAATTAGACCAATATTCTGCAATATTTTCTCTCTCAGAACTGTACGTCACACATGAAAGGAATTTGTGGCTGGTTCCAACCTCGAATCAGAGAATGTCGTCGTTGAACGAGAGACGGTCTATATATATTATGCTTGTGATAAATTGTGTCTGAGAAATACACTGCGACGCCACGACCGAACTGGTTCCTGTTGTGAGTGAAAGGAATTGAAAAGTTAGGTAATAAAATATTGCTAATATCATACTCATCGTCAAGGTGAGTTTCCGTGAAGCAAAGTATGTCAAAATCGTCATATCATCAATAAGAAGAGGCGGTTTGTGACGAATACCTCGAAAGTTATTGTTTAGTATTGTTATAGTAAATGATTCGGCAACTGATGTGTTTGTAAATTTCGTTTGTGAGATAGGAGACATTTTAAATGGCTAATTGATTTTTGGCACTCCTAACAGGTGTGATGTTGTAAAATCGCTTGTTAAACTTGTAATAACAAAGAAAGGGAGATGGATGCCTTCTTATACCCTCAAGAGGTTAGGTTATGCCAGATCAGGGAATCCCATTTCACGGAATCGGATTGCAATCCCACCCACGCAATTCACTGCTATAGACGGTTTGCGTCTATATAATCATTTTTTCATTGTTTGTTCCGATGTGATGCATTCGTTATACGCACGTTGTGCACTAGCACACAGTCTCCTATATGTAAGGTAATCTGGCGTGCACAAGATCAAGGAAATGTAAAGTGGGATCGGGCGCACACGAGGGAAATACTTGACCCAGAGCAGATGTCGAGACAGGGTAAGGGATATATACTAAGCTTGCAGTGCTACAAGTCAGCACACATGGTGTGAAGCTGAAAAGGTGGTAGAAGCCTATAGTTTTGGAAGAATACAATAGCGATGGAGAACGTTAGATGGTGATTACTATGGATAATTCAGGTGTGGTGGCCTGGAAACTGTGAAGAGTGTGAGGCGGTCTAGAAGCAAGGAGCTGAATATGGTTTGGAGTCGGGTTGTGTTTGTGGTAATTAGTCACACTCTGGTACATCGGGACGACACCCCGCGGTCCTATAGCAGTACATGTGCTACTTATACTGGTTGGTTTCTGGATGAATACGAGTCAAGTACAGTCAATTCCGCTGATTTGAGGAAGTCCGTCGATTGTGTAATTATTTATACTTCCATTTAATCAGACACGCCCTTCGGACACACCTCCTTCTTATTTTAGGACCCTGAGTCACATAGCGACCACGTCCCACTATATAAATCGAGATGGAGGCCTCCGATATATAAAATGGACGACGGAAACACGTATCACCCTAACAATACACCTTCACCTGCGCAAGCACACTGACATCACACATCACCATGCTAATAACGTCACGACATGGCCGCATAACAACCGAACATAACGCAACTGTGTAATGCGATTTTGGCGTCACATATGAGATCATGCAATGTGGGGATGAAAACTTCATTCACCATTAATGAGAGCCCTTTGCTATTTTATAGCTTTAATAGAACACATAAGGCTCCCCTTAATTTAGCTTTGCAGAGGCCATAGTAGGAGCGATGTTTATCTTAAAATAATCAGGCTTCGATACAGTCCATTCAATTACAATAGATATAATAGATGCACAGAGTTAATACTGAAAGAGAGGCGTAAGATTCAGTTTGTCGAAAACAAACGTATTCATTATTGAAGGATTACATTTCAGGGTATGTATTACAATAGGATTACCAGGAGCGGATTTAACTTTCATTTTATTTGACTGTTTTAAGGAATTCTTAATACTTCTGCAGACATTTGGCTGACTTTAAAACAAAACTTCTATTTTTTTAGTGCACGATTTAATGATTCACTGCCGAGGATCGTATCAGAAGTAGTAAGTGGTACAAATTGATTCGATGAATTCTATCTGAACTTCAATACATTGACTGACCCGCGCATTTAGTAGGGAAGTATGCTCACCCGCCATAGAAGACAATTGAAAATACGACAGTCTAAAGTATGCAATCTACTTAATTTTGATCGGCAGCTGACAAAATATCTCCTTCCTTTCCTACTTACCCATTTAAACAATGAATTCGGGAAAGGTGTCGAAAGAATATAATTGATAGTTAATTGGGGGAATCTGATTTGTTCTAACCCGCTGAACCCTGGGGGTATCTTCCATGATAGTTCAATAGCGGCAATTGGAAGAGTCCATATTCATTATATGGGGTCGACTAATTGCTATTTTCATAATAATTAGTACTAATTGAAAATATTGTTTGATTCATCCCTAACATTCACTTATAAGCCATCCTACTTCATGAAAGGATGACGTAAAAGGGCGTCTCGGTTTCAAATGGTTAATAGGGAGAATCAGTAGGACTAATTTATGGCTGATGATTCGTGACAATTTGTTGTATTTGTTTATTTATTTAGTTTTAACGACACTTTCGACAGCCAGGGTTACCAAGTGTCGGAGTTCTACAAATACAGGAAACTGGAGTACCCGGAGAGAACCACCGAGCAACGGCTATCAGCTGACATACCTCTCGACGTACTAACTCCGCACAATCAGGGTTAGCATTGGTTGAAGATACGCGCACCATCTACTTGCAGTACGCCTTAGTACAAGCGTCACCGTGTCCCCACGTGGGCAATCGGGATGAAGTACCTCGCCCAAGGACACAAAACATTTACCACTCCCGCCCAGCCCCCCCCCCCCCCCCCCCCCCCCCACCTCGCGGGATCGAACCGTGTGGACCTTTCGGTTTTAAGTCCAATTCCTTAACCACTGAGCTACCACACGCCCTGCCAATGTATTGTGTATAACATCATCTTATTCCTCAACCACTGAGCTACCACACGCCCTGTCAATTTGTTGTGTATAACATCATCTTATTCCTTAACCACTGAGCTACCACACGCCCTGTCAATTTCTTGTGTATAACATCATCTTATTCCTTAACCACTGAGCTACCACACGCCCTGTCAATTTGTTGTGTATAACATCATCTCATTCCTCAATCACTGAGCTACCACACGCCCTGCCAATTTGTTGTGTATAACATCATCTTATTCCTCAATCACTGAGCTACCACACGCCCTGCCAATTTGTTGTGTATAACATCATCTTATTCCTTAACCACTGAGCTACCACACGCCCTGCCAATTTCTTGTGTATAACATCATCTTATTCCTTAACCACTGAGCTACCACACGCCCTGCCAATTTCTTGTGTATAACATCATCTTATTCCTTAACCACTGAGCTACCACACGCCCTGCCAATTTCTTGTGTATAACATCATCTTATTCCTTAACCACTGAGCTACCACACGCCCTGCCAATTTCTTGTGTATAACATCATCTTATTCCTCAATCACTGAGCTACCACACGCCCTGCCAATTTGTTGTGTATAACATCATCTTATTCCTCAATCACTGAGCTACCACACGCCCTGCCAATTTGTTGTGTATAACATCATCTTATTCCTCAACCACTGAGCTACCACACGCCCTGCCAATTTGTTGTGTATAACATCATCTTATTCCTCAATCACTGAGCTACCACACGCCCTGCCAATTTGTTGTGTATAACATCATCTTATTCCTCAACCACTGAGCTACCACACGCCCTGCCAATTTGTTGTGTATAACATCATCTTATTCCTCAATCACTGAGCTACCACACGCCCTGCCAATTTGTTGTGTATAACATCATCTTATTCCTTAACCACTGAGCTACCACACGCCCTGCCAATTTGTTGTGTATAACATCATCTTATTCCTCAATCACTGAGCTACCACACGCCCTGCCAATTTGTTGTGTATTACATCATCTTATTCCTCAACCACTGAGCTACACACGCCCTGCCAATTTGTTGTGTATATCATCATCGTATTCCTCAATCACTGAGCTACCACACGCCCTGCCAATTTGTTGTGTATAACATCATCTTATTCCTTAACCACTGAGCTACCACACGCCCTGCCAATTTGTTGTGTATAACATCATCTTATTCCTCAATCACTGAGCTACCACACGCCCTGTCAATTTGTTGTGTATAACATCATCTTATTCTTTAACCACTGAGCTACCGCACGCCCTGCCAATTTGTTGTGTATAACATCATCTTATTCCTTAACCACTGAGCTACCACACGCCCTGCCAATTTATTGTGTATAACATCATCTTATTCCTCAACCACTGAGCTACCACACGCCCTGCCAATTTGTTGTGTATAACATCATCTTATTCCTCAACCACTGAGCTACCGCACGCCCTGCCAATTTGTTGTGTATAACATCATCTTATTCCTCAATCACTGAGCTACCACACGCCCTGCCAATTTGTTGTGTATAACATCATCTTATTCCTCAATCACTGAGCTACCACACGCCCTGTCAATTTATTGTGTATAACACCATCTTGACCTTGATCTCTATTCTTTTCTGTACAGCTGAATTCCACACTTATTAATGAAGAGTCATTATCTCCCTCGGACAAAGCGCGGTTAGAAGCTGAGAATCGCCGCTTCACAATTTAGAATTGGTCAGTTTTTAAAAATATTCAAACGCATCACTTTGAGAATGTCAGATAATTACAACACCCCCGCTCCTGTCAACCCGCCAACCCCCACCCTTCCCACCCCGCCTCACGACGTCTCCGAGATAAACATTTTAAACAACTTCTCTTATTCCTCAACCACTGAGCTACCGCACGCCCTACCAATTTGTTGTGTATAACATCATCTTATTCCTCAACCACTGAGCTACCGCACGCCCTACCAATTTGTTGTGTATAACATCATCTTATTCCTTAACCACTGAGCTACCACACGCCCTGCCAATTTATTGTGTATAACATCATCTTATTCCTCAACCACTGAGCTACCACACGCCCTGCCAATTTGTTGTGTATAACATCATCTTATTCCTCAACCACTGAGCTACCGCACGCCCTGCCAATTTGTTGTGTATAACAACATCTTATTCCTCAACCACTGAGCTACCGCACGCCCTGCCAATTTGTTGTGTATAACATCATCTTATTCCTCAACCACTGAGCTACCACACGCCCTGCCAATTTGTTGTGTATAACATCATCTTATTCCTCAACCACTGAGCTACCACACGCCCTGCCAATTTGTTGTGTATAACATCATCTTATTCCTCAACCACTGAGCTACCGCACGCCCTGCCAATTTGTTGTGTATAACATCATCTTATTCCTCAACCACTGAGCTACCGCACGCCCTGCCAATTTGTTGTGTATAACATCATCTTATTCCTTAACCACTGAGCTACCGCATGCCCTGCCAATTTGTTGTGTATAACATCATCTTATTCCTCAACCACTGAGCTACCACACGCCCTGCCAATTTGTTGTGTATAACATCATCTTATTCCTCAACCACTGAGCTACCGCACGCCCTGCCAATTTGTTGTGTATAACATCATCTTATTCCTCAACCACTGAGCTACCGCACGCCCTGCCAATTTGTTGTGTATAACATCATCTTATTCCTCAACCACTGAGCTACCACACGCCCTGCCAATTTGTTGTGTATAACATCATCTTATTCCTCAGTCACTGAGCTCCCACACGCCCTGCCAATTTGTTGTGTATAACATCATCTTATTCCTTAACCACTGAGCTACACACGCCCTGCCAATTTGTTGTGTATAACATCATCTTATTCCTCAACCACTGAGCTACCGCACGCCCTGCCAATTTGTTGTGTATAACATCATGTTATTCCTCAATCACTGAGCTACCACACGCCCTGCCAATTTGTTGTGTATAACATCATCTTATTCCTTAACCACTGAGCTACCGCACGCCCTGCCAATTTGTTGTGTATAACATCATCTTATTCCTTAACCACTGAGCTACCGCACGCCCTGCCAATTTGTTGTGTATAACATCATCTTATTCCTCAATCACTGTGCTACCACACGCCCTGCCAATTTGTTGTGTATAACATCATCTTATTCTTTAACCACTGAGCTACCACACGCCCTGTCAATTTATTGTGTATAACATCATCTTATTCCTTAACCACTGAGCTACCACACGCCCTGCCAATTTGTTGTGTATAACATCATCTTATTCCTCAACCACTGAGCTACCACACGCCCTGCCAATTTGTTCCTTAACCACTGAGCTACCACACGCCCTGCCAATTTGTTGTGTATAACATCATCTTATTCCTTAACCACTGAGCTACCACACGCCCTGTCAATTTGTTGTGTATAACATCATCTTATTCCTCAATCACTGAGCTACCACACGCCCTGTCAATTTGTTGTGTATAACATCATCTTATTCCTTAACCACTGAGCTACCACACGCCCTGCCAATTTATTGTGTATAACATCATCTTATTCCTCAACCACTGAGCTACCACACGCCCTGCCAATTTGTTGTGTATAACATCATCTTATTCCTCAACCACTGAGCTACCGCACGCCCTGCCAATTTGTTGTGTATAACATCATCTTATTCCTCAATCACTGAGCTACCACACGCCCTGCCAATTTGTTGTGTATAACATCATCTTATTCCTCAATCACTGAGCTACCACACGCCCTGTCAATTTATTGTGTATAACACCATCTTGACCTTGATCTCTATTCTTTTCTGTACAGCTGAATTCCACACTTATTAATGAAGAGTCATTATCTCCCTCGGACAAAGCGCGGTTAGAAGCTGAGAATCGCCGCTTCACAATTTAGAATTGGTCAGTTTTTAAAAATATTCAAACGCATCACTTTGAGAATGTCAGATAATTACAACACCCCCGCTCCTGTCAACCCGCCAACCCCCACCCTTCCCACCCCGCCTCACGGCGTCTCCGAGATAAACATTTTAAACAACTTCTCTTATTCCTCAACCACTGAGCTACCGCACGCCCTACCAATTTGTTGTGTATAACATCATCTTATTCCTCAACCACTGAGCTACCGCACGCCCTACCAATTTGTTGTGTATAACATCATCTTATTCCTTAACCACTGAGCTACCACACGCCCTGCCAATTTATTGTGTATAACATCATCTTATTCCTCAACCACTGAGCTACCACACGCCCTGCCAATTTGTTGTGTATAACATCATCTTATTCCTCAACCACTGAGCTACCGCACGCCCTGCCAATTTGTTGTGTATAACATCATCTTATTCCTCAACCACTGAGCTACCGCACGCCCTGCCAATTTGTTGTGTATAACATCATCTTATTCCTCAACCACTGAGCTACCGCACGCCCTGCCAATTTGTTGTGTATAACATCATCTTATTCCTTAACCACTGAGCTACCACACGCCCTGCCAATTTGTTGTGTATAACATCATCTTATTCCTCAACCACTGAGCTACCGCACGCCCTGCCAATTTGTTGTGTATAACATCATCTTATTCCTCAACCACTGAGCTACCACACGCCCTGCCAATTTGTTGTGTATAACATCATCTTATTCCTCAGTCACTGAGCTCCCACACGCCCTGCCAATTTGTTGTGTATAACATCATCTTATTCCTTAACCACTGAGCTACACACGCCCTGCCAATTTGTTGTGTATAACATCATCTTAGTCCTCAACCACTGAGCTACCGCACGCCCTGCCAATTTGTTGTGTATAACATCATCTTATTCCTCAATCACTGAGCTACCACACGCCCTGCCAATTTGTTGTGTATAACATCATCTTATTCCTTAACCACTGAGCTACCGCACGCCCTGCCAATTTGTTGTGTATAACATCATCTTATTCCTTAACCACTGAGCTACCGCACGCCCTGCCAATTTGTTGTGTATAACATCATCTTATTCCTCAATCACTGAGCTACCACACGCCCTGCCAATTTGTTGTGTATAACATCATCTTATTCTTTAACCACTGAGCTACCACACGCCCTGTCAATTTATTGTGTATAACATCATCTTATTCCTTAACCACTGAGCTACCACACGCCCTGCCAATTTGTTGTGTATAACATCATCTTATTCCTCAACCACTGAGCTACCACACGCCCTGCCAATTTGTTCCTTAACCACTGAGCTACCACACGCCCTGCCAATTTGTTGTGTATAACATCATCTTATTCCTTAACCACTGAGCTACCACACGCCCTGTCAATTTGTTGTGTATAACATCATCTTATTCCTCAATCACTGAGCTACCACACGCCCTGTCAATTTGTTGTGTATAACATCATCTTATTCCTTAACCACTGAGCTACCACACGCCCTGCCTATTTGTTGTGTATAACATCATCTTATTCCTTAACCACTGAGCTACCACACGCCCTGCCAATTTGTTGTGTATAACATCATCTTATTCCTCAATCACTGAGCTACCACACGCCCTGCCAATTTGTTGTGTATAACATCATCTTATTCCTTAACCACTGAGCTACCACACGCCCTGCCAATTTGTTGTGTATAACATCATCTTATTCCTTAACCACTGAGCTACCGCACGCCCTACCAATTTGTTGTGTATAACATCATCTTATTCCTTAACCGCTGAGCTACCACACGCCCTGCCAATTTATTGTGTATAACATCATCTTATTCCTCAACCACTGAGCTACCACACGCCCTGCCAATTTGTTGTGTATAACATCATCTTATTCCTCAACCACTGAGCTACCGCACGCCCTGCCAATTTGTTGTGTATAACATCATCTTATTCCTCAATCACTGAGCTACCACACGCCCTGCCAATTTGTTGTGTATAACATCATCTTGACCTTGATCTCTATTCTTTTCTGTACAGCTGAATTCCACACTTATTAATGAAGAGTCATTATCTCCCTCGGACAAAGCGCGGTTAGAAGCTGAGAATCGCCGCTTCACAATTTAGAATTGGTCAGTTTTTAAAAATATTCAAACGCATCACTTTAAGAATGTCAGATAATTACAACACCCCCGCTCCTGTCAACCCGCCAACCCCCACCCTTCCCACCGCGCCTCACGACGTCTCCGAGATAAACATTTTAAACAACTTCTCACGTAACACGGGAAAGTGTCTTCATTCTTAATGCGAGAATTGCCGACCATCAATTGTCATTTGAGTGAATATGAACCCAGTTTTGGGGTTAAAATCGACTCCAAACAACTGGGTGGAGTGAATCTGAACCAACTAGATTCATATTCACGCAGCCCAGCTGATTTGGGTTGATTTTCCACCCAATGGATTTTAGAGTGTATTGCCGTGATATTATTGGAAAACGGAAAATTCACAGTGAATAACGAAACAAATCGACTAACATGCAATAATATTACGCAAAACGCGTTACCAAAGATAAAATATTTTCTATGTCTCATTGCCGTTCACAGCTGCTTAACTGTTGAGGCACTTTAATTAGAGCTGTGTCATTCTTCTTATAATTTTTCAGATTCGAAATGATTGAATTAAAATGTGAGTCCCACGGCCACGGACTATTCTCAAGTTATTCTAAAGTTAGTAAGTTAACCCTTTACCCAACGTAACGGCCAAAACCGGCCAGAGCTATTCTCAAAAATCGCCAATTAATTTTCATTATTTTTTCATTTTTTGTCTCAAAAACATAGGTTATGACCCCTCATTGGAACGAGCTCGTCGAGCTCGTTCCAATGAGGGGTCATAACCTATGTTTTTGAGACAAAAAATTAGTTATTCAAGAATTATTTTTGCAAGTGTCGTCTGCTTTTCCTGTTAGGTAAAGGGTTAAAGAAAAGAACATTTGATTCTATTTTAAAAAGCTGCATTCTACTGATCATTCATCAAAGTCCCAAAGAAAAATTGAAATTGACAGCTATTTTTTTTTTCATTTACCATTTTAAGGGTACTTCACCTTCACATTGAGAAATGAAACTCGGCATACATTTTAGGCACTGTTTAACCTTTTTCGACATCGCTTTTATAATTTCAGTATTTAACCATTATATACTATTCAAAAAAAGTAGGGGATATCCAAACTGATGTTGATATTTTCGGAAATGGTATTGGATACGCGTCAATATGTTACCAAGTTCAGTGTGGATCATGAATGTCACCGGCCCACGAAAACTTTGCGCATATTTTTCATACGAGCGCCGCGTTAATGTCAGTAGTGTACGTTTTGAAATTCTCATTTGTACTGCACTGACATTTTCGGAGGTCTCATCGTCCTTTTCTTGGAATAAACTCGTTCATCAATAGTTTCTGGTCGAAACGTAACTTTTGAGGTATGCGAAGACTGGCACGTGAGGAACGTTTACGTGCCGTTGGAATGTTGGAAGCTGGCAACAGACAGACCGCAGTGGCTCAAATTCTCATATTCAATCAGTGATTAGCAGGTTGTGGTCACGCTACCGTCAGACAGACAATGTTGATGACAGACGTCGGTCAGGTCGTCCAGGGGCGACCACTGCTAACCAGGATCGTTTCACTCGAACCGCAGCATTACGTAACCGCCATCAAGGTGCCACATAAATTGGAGAGCAGCTGCAGCGAGCGACTGATGTGCGAGTCAGTGGTCAGACTATCCGCAATTGCCTACAGAGCTGGAAATTGTACGCTCGACGACCTCGAATAATGCCACGTTTGACTGAACGTCACATCGCAGTAAGGCATAATTGGTGTGGAGCACGACAGCGCCGAGACAATCGTTGGTGGAGTAAAGTTATGTTTTCCGATGAACTGAGGTTCCCTCTCGACTTCCACGACAGGCGAAACAGAGTGTGGCAGCGCCGGAACGAACGATACCGTGACGTAACCGCTAGGCAGCACGATCGTTTTGGAGATGGATCGGTTATGGTATGGGGAGGCATAACCATGACAAGCAGAACAGCATTACATGTCATCCAAGGGTGTGTCACAGAGCAGTATTGCCGTGATAATATGTTAGCAGCCCATGTGGTGTCATTTGCGCGACGTCATGGTCGTCGATTTATTTTCCAAGATGACAGTTCAAGAGCACACAGGGCCCGTGTCGCTACAGAGTACTTCCAGGAGCAGAACATTACTACCAGCACTAAGTTCAGACCGTTCACCAATCGTGGACGTCTGGAATATGCTTGGCAGGCGCCTACGGCATTGCCAACAACCCCCTACCAATGACCAGGAACTCGCCGCTGCAATGCAGGAAGAATGGAATAACATCAGTTAAGCTGATATTGGACGTCTGGTGAGGAGTATGCCACGTCGGATCCGCGCTTTTCTACAAGGTATTGAGGTCTTGGACTGAATGTGGTATATTCTCTGACTGGCCGTCCATATCTTTCACAGCTCGGTGTGTAGAATATGTGCTTGTCAGACACCCAACCATCGCTGAAATCATTCACCAGATGTCACAGTGCAATGCCTCAATTAGATTTGTGATGAAAATACAAATATATTTCTTCAGATATCTCACTTTTATCAAATATCCCCTATTTCTTGAATAGTAGATAAAGCAACGTCAAATTATCGTATTTTTTAAATCTTTTATTTACAGCCCAATTTTGACGCTCATCCTTCGAAAAGAATATGGAATATAATCGTTAATGAAACCATATATAAAATTGTGTTGGTGCCAAGGAAATATATGAATGAATTTGGCCCATGTGACCCGTGACGTTCATGGTCATAATCCACACAATTGAAATTTGACCGATTTTCACAGAATTTTGATATACCGCCATTTGTTTACGTTTTTATAGCTTAGCATTCTGGCGATTTCAACCCCAAAACGCTATAACGTTTACACAGATTCTTCAGTATTCACTTAACCTATAGTTTGGAAACTCCACACATTGATTTTGTTTGTACAGTGGGTCTAGTGAGTAGCCTTTTTGTATTTTCATATCATCACCTTCATCAAAAACAGCGTTATCAACTTACCGCACCAACTCATATAATGCTTTCATATCCTCGAAACTTTGCGAATATAAATAAAAACCTTATCGTAGTATTCGTCTAAACCTTATCCCAAGGTAGTATTCTTCTACACCTTATTCCAAGGTAGTATTCTTCTAAAGCCTTATCCCAATGCAGTATTCTTCTAAAACCTTATCCCAAGGTAGTATTCACCTTAATCTTATCTCACGGCAGTATTCTTCTAAAACCTTGTCCCAATGTAGTATTCTCCTAAAACCTTATCCCAAGATAGTATTAATCTAAACCTTATCCCAGGGTAGTATTCTTCTTAACCTTATCACAATGTAGTATTCTTCTAAAACCTTATCCCAAGGTAGTATTCTTCTAAAACCTTATCCCAATGTTGTAATCTTCTAAAACCTTATCCCAATGTAGTATTCCTCAAAAACCTAATCCCAAGGTAGAATTCTTCTAAAACTTTATCCCAAGGTCGTATTCTTTTAAAACCTTATACCAAGTTAGTATTCTTCTAAAACCTTATCCCAAGGTAGTAATCTTCTAAAATCTTATCCCGAGGTATTATTATTCTAAAATCTTATCCCGAGGTAGTATTCTTTTAAACCTTTTCCCATGGTAGTATTTTTATAAAACCTTATCCCAAGGTAGTATTATTCTAAAATCTTATCCCGAGGTAGTATTATTTTAAAACTTTTCCCATGGTAGTATTCTTCTAAAACCTTATCGCAAGGTAGTATTCTCCTAAGATCTTATCACGAGGTAGTATTCTTCTAAACCTTATCCCAAGGTAGTATTCTTCTAAACCTTATCCCAAGGTAGTATTCTTCTAAAACCGTATCCCAAGGTAGTATTCTTCTAAAACCTTATCGCAAGGCAGTATTCTTCTAAAACCTTATCGCAAGGTAGTATTCTTCTAAAACCTTATCCCAAGCTAGTATTATTCTAAAATCTTATCCCGAGGTAGTATTCTCTTAAACCTTTTCCCATGGTAGTATACTTCTAAAACCTTATCCCAAGGTAGTATTCTTCTTAATCTTATCCCAAGGTAGTATTCTTCTAAAACCTTATCCCAATGTAGTATTCTTCTAAAACCTTATCCCAATGTAGAATTCTTCTAAAATCTTATCCCAAGGTAGCATTCTTCTAAAACCTTGTCCCAATGTAGTATTCTTCTAAAACCTTATCCCAATGTAGAATTCTTCTAAAATCTTATCCCAAGGTAGTATTCTTCTAAAACCTTGTCCCAATGTAGTATTCTTCTAAAACATTATCTCAAGATAGTATTCTTCTAAAACCTTATCCCAATGGAGTAATCTTCTAAACCTTATCCCAATGTAGTATTCTTCTAAAACCTTATCCCAATGTAGAATTCTTCTAAAATCTTATCCCAAGGTAGTATTTTTCTAAATCTTATCCCAAGGTAGTACTCTTCTAAACCTTATCCCAGGGTAGTATTCTTCTAAACCTTATCCCAAGGTAGTATTCTTCTAAACCTTATCCCAAGGTAGTATTCTTCTAAACCTCATCCCAAGGTAGTATTCTTCTAAAACCTTATCCCACGGTACTATTCTTATAAACCTTATCCCAAGGTAGTATTCTTCTAAGCCTTATCCCAAGGTAGTATTCTTATAAACCTTATCCCAAGGTAGTATTCTTCTAAACCTTATCCCAAGGTAGTATTCTTCTAAACCTTATCCCAAGGTAGTATTCTTCTAAGCCTTATCCCAAGGTAGTATTCTTCTAAACCTTATCCCAAGGTAGTATTCTTCTAAACCTTATCCCAAGGTAGTATTCTTCTAAGCCTTATCCCAAGGTAGTATTCTTCTAAACCTTATCCCAAGGTAGTATTCTTATAAACCTTATCCCAAGGTAGTATTCTTCTAAACCTCATCCCAAGGTAGTATTCTTCTAAAACCTTATCCCACGGTAGTATTCTTATAAACCTTATCCCAAGGTAGTATTCTTCTAAGCCTTATCCCAAGGTAGTATTCTTATAAACCTTATCCCAAGGTAGTATTCTTCTAAACCTTATCCCAAGGTAGTATTCTTCTAAACCTTATCCCAAGGTAGTATTCTTCTAAGCCTTATCCGAAGGTAGTATTCTTCTAAACCTTATCCCAAGGTAGTATTCTTCTAAACCTTATCCCAAGGTAGTATTCTTCTAAGCCTTATCCCAAGGTAGTATTCTTCTAAACCTTATCCCAAGGTAGTATTCTTCTAAGCCTTATCCCAAGATAGTATTCTTATAAACCTTATCCCAAGGTAGTATTCTTCTGAACCTTATCCCAAGGTAGTATTCTTATAAACCTTATCCCAAGGTAGTATTCTTCTAAACCTTATCCCAAGGTAGTATTCTTCTAAGCCTTATCCCAAGGTAGTATTCTTCTAAACCTTATCCCAAGGTAGTATTCTTATAAACCTTATCCCAAGGTAGTATTCTTCTAAACCTTATCCCAAGGTAGTATTCTTCTAAGCCTTATCCCAAGGTAGTATTCTTCTAAACCTTATCCCAAGGTAGTATTCTTCTAAACCTTATCCCAAGGTAGTATTCTTCTAAACCTTATCCCAAGGTAGTATTCTTCTAACCCTTATCCCAAGGTAGTATTCTTATAAACCTTATCCCAAGGTAGTATTCTTCTAAGCCTTATCCCAAGGTAGTATTCTTATAAACCTTATCCCAAGGTAGTATTCATTTAAACCTTATCCCAAGGTAGTATTCTTCTAAACCTTATCCCAAGGTAGTATTCTTCTAAGCCTTATCCCAAGGTAGTATTCTTCTAAACCTTATCCCAAGGTAGTATTCATTTAAACCTTATCCCAAGGTAGTATTCTTCTAAACCTTATCCCAAGGTAGTATTCTTCTAAGCCTTATCCCAAGGTAGTATTCTTATAAACCTTATCCCAAGGTAGTATTCTTATAAACCTTATCCCAAGGTAGTATTCTTCTAAGCCTTATCCCAAGGTAGTATTCATTTAAACCTTATCCCAAGGTAGTATTCTTCTAAACCTTATCCCAAGGTAGTATTCTTCTAAGCCTTATCCCAAGGTAGTATTCTTATAAACCTTATCCCAAGGTAGTATTCTTATAAACCTTATCCCAAGGTAGTATTCTTATAAACCTTATCCCAAGGTAGTATTCATTTAAACCTTATCCCAAGGTAGTATCCATTTAAACCTTATCCCAAGGTAGTATTCTTCTAAACCTTACCCCAAGGTAGCATTCTTCTAAAACCTTATCCCAAGGTAGTATTCTTCTAAGCCTTATCCCAAGGTAGTATTCTTCTAAACCTTATCCCAAGGTAGTATTCTTATAAACCTTATCCCAAGGTAGTATTCATTTAAACCTTATCCCAACGTAGTATTCATTTAAACCTTATCCCAAGGTAGTATTCTTCTAAACCTTATCCCAAGGTAGTATTCTTATAAACCTTATCCCAAGGTAGTATTCATTTAAACCTTATCCCAAGGTAGTATTCTTATAAACCTTATCCCAAGGTAGTATTCATTTAAACCTTATCCCAAGGTAGTATTCTTCTAAACCTTATCCCAAGGTAGTATTCATTTACACCTTATCCCAAGGTAGTATTCTTCTAAACCTTATCCCAAGGTAGTATTCTTCTAAGCCTTATCCCAAGGTAGTATTCTTATAAACCTTATCCCAAGGTAGTATTCTTATAAACCTTATCCCAAGGTAGTATTCTTCTAAGCCTTATCCCAAGGTAGTATTCATTTAACCTTATCCCAAGGTAGTATTCTTCTAAACCTTATCCCAAGGTAGTATTCTTATAAACCTTATCCCAAGGTAGTATTCTTCTAAACCTTATCCCAAGGTAGTATTCTTCTAAGCCTTATCCCAGGGTAGTATTCTTCTAAACCTTATCCCAAGGTAGTATTCTTCTAAACCTTATCCCAAGGTAGTATTCTTCTAAACCTTATCCCAAGGTAGTATTCTTCTAACCCTTATCCCAAGGTAGTATTCTTATAAACCTTATCCCAAGGTAGTATTCTTCTAAGCCTTATCCCAAGGTAGTATTCTTATAAACCTTATCCCAAGGTAGTATTCATTTAAACCTTATCCCAAGGTAGTATTCTTCTAAACCTTATCCCAAGGTAGTATTCTTCTAAGCCTTATCCCAAGGTAGTATTCTTCTAAACCTTATCCCAAGGTAGTATTCATTTAAACCTTATCCCAAGGTAGTATTCTTCTAAACCTTATCCCAAGGTAGTATTCTTCTAAGCCTTATCCCAAGGTAGTATTCTTATAAACCTTATCCCAAGGTAGTATTCTTATAAACCTTATCCCAAGGTAGTATTCTTCTAAGCCTTATCCCAAGGTAGTATTCATTTAAACCTTATCCCAAGGTAGTATTCTTCTAAACCTTATCCCAAGGTAGTATTCTTCTAAGCCTTATCCCAAGGTAGTATTCTTATAAACCTTATCCCAAGGTAGTATTCTTATAAACCTTATCCCAAGGTAGTATTCTTATAAACCTTATCCCAAGGTAGTATTCATTTAAACCTTATCCCAAGGTAGTATCCATTTAAACCTTATCCCAAGGTAGTATTCTTCTAAACCTTACCCCAAGGTAGCATTCTTCTAAAACCTTATCCCAAGGTAGTATTCTTCTAAGCCTTATCCCAAGGTAGTATTCTTCTAAACCTTATCCCAAGGTAGTATTCTTATAAACCTTATCCCAAGGTAGTATTCATTTAAACCTTATCCCAAGGTAGTATTCTTCTAAACCTTATCCCAAGGTAGTATTCATTTAAACCTTATCCCAAGGTAGTATTCTTCTAAACCTTATCCCAAGGTAGTATTCTTCTAAGCCTTATCCCAAGGTAGTATTCTTATAAACCTTATCCCAAGGTAGTATTCTTATAAACCTTATCCCAAGGTAGTATTCTTCTAAGCCTAATCCCAAGGTAGTATTCATTTAACCTTATCCCAAGGTAGTATTCTTCTAAACCTTACCCCAAGGTAGCATTCTTCTAAAACCTTATCCCAAGGTAGTATTCTTCTAAGCCTTATCCCAAGGTAGTATTCTTATAAACCTTATCCCAAGGTAGTATTCATTTAAACCTTATCCCAAGGTAGTATTCTTCTAAACCTTATCCCAAGGTAGTATTCTTATAAACCTTATCCCAAGGTAGTATTCATTTAAACCTTATCCCAAGGTAGTATTCATTTAAACCTTATCCCAAGGTAGTATTCTTATAAACCTTACCCCAAGGTAGTATTCTTCTAAACCTCATCCCAAGGTAGTATTCTTCTAAAACCTTACCCCACGGTAGTATTCTTATAAACCTTATCCCAAGGTAGTATTCTTCTAAGCCTTATCCCAAGGTAGTATTCTTATAAACCTTATCCCAAGGTAGTATTCTTCTAAACCTTATCCCAAGGTAGTATTCTTCTAAACCTTATCCCAAGGTAGTATTCTTCTAAGCCTTATCCCAAGGTAGTATTCTTCTAAACCTTATCCCAAGGTAGTATTCTTCTAAACCTTATCCCAAGGTAGTATTCTTCTAAGCCTTATCCCAAGGTAGTATTCTTCTAAACCTTATCCCAAGGTAGTATTCTTATAAACCTTATCCCAAGGTAGTATTCTTCTAAACCTCATCCCAAGGTAGTATTCTTCTAAACCTCAACCCAAGGTAGTATTCTTCTAAAACCTTATCCCACGGTAGTATTCTTCTAAGCCTTATCCCAAGGTAGTACTCTTCTAAACCTTATCCCAGGGTAGTATTCTTCTAAACCTTATCCCAAGGTAGTATTCTTCTAAACCTTATCCCAAGGTAGTATTCTTCTAAGCCTTATCCCACGGTAGTACTCTTCTAAACCTTATCCCAGGGTAGTATTCTTCTAAACCTTATCCCAAGGTAGTATTCTTCTAAACCTTATCCCAAGGTAGTATTCTTCTAAACCTCATCCCAAGGTAGTATTCTTCTAAAACCTTATCCCACGGTAGTATTCTTATAAACCTTATCCCAAGGTAGTATTCTTCTAAGCCTTATCCCAAGGTAGTATTCTTATAAACCTTATCCCAAGGTAGTATTCTTCTAAACCTTATCCCAATGTAGTATTCTTCTAAGCCTTATCCCAAGGTAGTATTCTTCTAAACCTTATCCCAAGGTAGTATTCTTATAAACCTTATCCCAAGGTAGTATTCTTCTAAACCTTATCCCAAGGTAGTATTCTTCTAAGCCTTATCCCAAGGTAGTATTCTTCTAAACCTTATCCCAAGGTAGTATTCTTCTAAACCTTATCCCAAGGTAGTATTCTTCTAAACCTTATCCCAAGGTAGTATTCTTCTAACCCTTATCCCAAGGTAGTATTCTTATAAACCTTATCCCAAGGTAGTATTCTTCTAAGCCTTATCCCAAGGTAGTATTCTTATAAACCTTATCCCAAGGTAGTATTCATTTAAACCTTATCCCAAGGTAGTATTCTTCTAAACCTTATCCCAAGGTAGTATTCTTCTAAGCCTTATCCCAAGGTAGTATTCTTCTAAACCTTATCCCAAGGTAGTATTCATTTAAACCTTATCCCAAGGTAGTATTCTTCTAAACCTTATCCCAAGGTAGTATTCTTCTAAGCCTTATCCCAAGGTAGTATTCTTATAAACCTTATCCCAAGGTAGTATTCTTATAAACCTTATCCCAAGGTAGTATTCGTCTAAGCCTTATCCCAAGGTAGTATTCATTTAAACCTTATCCCAAGGTAGTATTCTTCTAAACCTTATCCCAAGGTAGTATTCTTCTAAGCCTTATCCCAAGGTAGTATTCTTATAAACCTTATCCCAAGGTAGTATTCTTATAAACCTTATCCCAAGGTAGTATTCTTATAAACCTTATCCCAAGGTAGTATTCATTTAAACCTTATCCCAAGGTAGTATCCATTTAAACCTTATCCCAAGGTAGTATTCTTCTAAACCTTACCCCAAGGTAGCATTCTTCTAAAACCTTATCCCAAGGTAGTATTCTTCTAAGCCTTATCCCAAGGTAGTATTCTTCTAAACCTTATCCCAAGGTAGTATTCTTATAAACCTTATCCCAAGGTAGTATTCTTCTAAGCCTTATCCCAAGGTAGTATTCTTCTAAACCTTATCCCAAGGTAGTATTCTTCTAAACCTTATCCCAAGGTAGTATTCTTATAAACCTTATCCCAAGGTAGTATTCTTCTAAGCCTTATCCCAAGATAGTATTCTTCTAAAACCTTATCCCACGGTATTATTCTTATAAACCTTATCCCAAGGTAGTATTCTTCTAAACCTTATCCCAAGGTAGTATTCTTCTAAACCTTATCCCAAGGTAGTATTCTTCTAAACCTTATCCCAAGGTAGTATTCTTCTAAACCTTATCCCAAGGTAGTATTCTTCTAAACCTTATCCCAAGTTAGTATTCTTATAAACCTTATCCCAAGGTAGTATTCATTTAAACCTTATCCCAAGGTAGTATTCTTCTAAACCTTATCCCAAGGTAGTATTCTTATAAACCTTATCCCAAGGTAGTATTCTTCTAAACCTTATCCCAAGGTAGTATTGTTCTAAGCCTTATCCCAAGGTAGTATTCTTCTAAACCTTATCCCAAGGTAGTATTCTTATAAACCTTATCCCAAGGTAGTATTCTTCTAAACCTTATCCCAAGGTAGTATTCTTCTAAGCCTTATCCCAAGGTAGTATTCTTCTAAACCTTATCCCAAGGTAGTATTCTTCTAAACCTTATCCCAAGGTAGTATTCTTATAAATCTTATCCCAAGGTAGTATTCTTCTAAACCTTATCCCAAGGTAGTATTCTTCTAAACCTTATCCCAAGGTAGTATTCTTCTAAACCTTATCCCAAGGTAGTATTCTTCTAAACCTTATCCCAAGGTAGTATTCTTCTAAACCTTATCCCAAGGTAGTATTCTTATAAACCTTATCCCAAGGTAGTATTCTTCTAAACCTTATCCCAAGGTAGTATTCTTCTAAGCCTTATCCCAAGGTAGTATTCTTCTAAACCTTATCCCAAGGTAGTATTCTTCTAAGCCTTATCCCAAGGTAGTATTCTTCTAAACCTTATCCCAAGGTAGTATTCTTCTAAACCTTATCCCAAGGTAGTATTCTTCTAAGCCTTATCCCAAGGTAGTATTCTTCTAAACCTTATCCCAAGGTAGTATTCTTCTAAGCCTTATCCCAAGGTAGTATTCTTCTAAACCTTATCCCAAGGCAGTATTCTTCTAAACCTTATCCCAAGGTAGTATTCCTCTAAACCTTATCCCAAGGTAGTATTCATCTAAGCCTTCGGAATATAATCTTCCACTACCACCATATCCAAAAATGAAGTCTGTTTTTGCCTGACGCAAAAATGTTCACTGACTCAGAAATGTTATGACGCCATCCCCTAAACAAATTGATGATCATCCGATATGAAAATAATGTTAGTGTGTTGTAGAGCTAAACAAAAATTAAAAAGACCAACATTTTGGGCTTTTTTGATCTTAGGCCATTTTCGACGATTTGCGTTATCTTGGTTTGATCTTTCTCCTCTCCTAACTCCAGAAGTTATAGAAAATAGAAACGTTGTATAATCGAGAAAAAGATGCTCACAATTACATTTCATTTGATAAACTGAATAAAGTTCAAACGAGATGATTTTTAGCTCATTTTAGTTAGTTGAAGGAACATAGTAGTACGTATTATTCTAAATACAGAAACAAATTGAAATCTCGACGATACGACGTAAATACGACAGGGCGTATTACTTCATATGCGCGGCTCTATTGGGAGTTGTTTCATTAAGAAATCAAATTTTATTTCTGGCAAACCTCCAAAATTACAGTACAGTCGCCGTGGATTGGTTGTAACCCACACGTTGGCAGTGATGTCCAGAGTTTATCAGGTGATAAAAATTATCAGCAGGGCAATTATTACCCGGTGTTTCATTAATTAAATTTTTGATGATTATTCCTATAATTAGTGTTTGAAATCTAATAGTATTGCGCCCGTTGAAATATTAATTCACACGTGGAAAGTGACCAGTCCAAGGTGACTGCACTGTATATGTGGTAAAGCTGGAAACTTCACGTAACATTTTTTGGTCTTTTGAAATTATCAAAAATCTCTTTATGTTTTTCACTTTTTCTTTTTCACAAAGACGTGAACTCTGCTAGTTTTACATGTTTTTTCTTAATCTTTCGTTTTTACCCCCAGTTTGAGATTGATCCATATTAATCCACTATGCGGT
The DNA here is from genome assembly GCA_031216915.1 of Pictodentalium vernedei. Taxonomy (NCBI): domain Eukaryota; kingdom Metazoa; phylum Mollusca; class Scaphopoda; order Dentaliida; family Dentaliidae; genus Pictodentalium; species Pictodentalium vernedei. The sequence continues at coordinate 57,896,566 of CM062297.1, forward strand.
CAATAGCCTATATTAACTTTCACTGATCTCATGTTATTTTCATCGAAAAAAGCGCAGTCTGAGTTCAGCTAATTGACTTTTTAGAAAGTTTGTTTTCAGTTCAAAGTGTCGAAAAGCAGGCAAATTCTTAATGTTGGGGGCAATAAATCAATAATTTACTTGGCGATCAAAAGAATGTTGGATTACTCCCCTTGCACTGCATTACTATCCATCTGCTTTGGTAAACAAATGAATACCGACAGAAATATTTAGCGAAAACATAAAACAGATTGCAAAACACTCCGTAGGCTGGCATAATAAATAGGTTACGTGAATATGGTGTCACATGAGGCTCATCGGCAACAATATTAGGGTTGAATAAAGCCTCGCCTAACTTTGTTCTCACATCGCCTCATCTGACACCCTATCAGTCAGTTAAACGTCATATAACATAATATAAGCAGCATGGACTATTTATTAGATCTGAAGACGAGGTGTATTTGCGTTTCTGTATGCTTTGAAAACAATGACATCGATCAGGCCGATGAATGAATTTTCGCACACAGTCCGGCTCAGTACATGTTTATTGTCAAGATCTGAACAAAAATAAGAAAGCATTGTACGAGCGTTTCTCTAAACAGCGTACTGAGTCAGTACTGAATTCCGAAAACAGTAGGCACATATTTAGATACTAATTAGGTTAATTTTCGTCAAAAATGTTCTACAATACAGTTAAAACTAGAAGTCCTGTCACGAACTGTGCACTTATCTAGGCTTAATTGCGCATAGGAATTGCTCGCAACTGACATATCGAATGGCACCCAAAGCACGGCAGGTTCTCCTTGTTACTCATAGCAAACACAGGCAATATTTCTGCCAATGGACCTGACAAAAATTCAGACCTGGCTGCGGGTGACACGATACGCACGAAAGCTTGCCTCTGTTACCAGTGGGAGTTGCCGGGTCTCCCATCTCCGAGATATAAATTTCGGGGAAAATGCTGGCTTCCCCATCCACATGTCACTGGTCGTCACGGACTGAATAATTGTAAATTAAAAACCGAATTGCTCTAATTTCCAGCTCTCTATCTTTTCTACCTCCTCTATCTCATCAGACACACGACCAAACTGAATGACAAACTATGAGGGATTGAAACAATCCTCATGCAAAGATATGCAGAGCACCCAACAAGACCAAGGCAAGGATTGAAACAATCTTGCCAGCAAACAGACCTTTTAAGGGCTTCTTTTTTTTTTTTGTTTTTTGTTTTGTGTTTTGTTGTTTTTTTTTGGGGGGGGGGGGGGTTCAAATGGAATTCCCGAAGGATAACCAGATACCTCATAATCACATACGGCATCCTATCTCCCAGAAGGCTTGATGGATGACTCCCGGTTTCTCAAAACTAAACTGTTGGAGCTTTCTCCACTCCTTTTTTGTAACCGCTATCATTTACTGGGGCCGCTACCAAACCGGCGTTGCTGTTCAGTTTTCTTTTCTCTCCCTCCCTTAAGTTTGCCATCGCACAACATTATATTCTTGCTCGCCACCAGAGTGGGCCTCAAACCTCTACCATCGCCAAGCTGGAACCGAATAAAGCCCACTTTCTAATAGTCTTAATGGCATTGAGGGATTGATTATTGACAATCTATCACTCCAACGTAAACTGCCGGGAATTCTAACCGCGTGCATACCCCTCAGACTCCATTTGAGGCAATAGGAAAGCTAGGCCTGTGTGATCCAAGTGAAATAAAATAAGATTAGCCGGGTCGCAAGGGATTTGTAAATCCCACATCGTCCCTGCGCGCCTGCCGCGCGCTAAAACCTTTCATTCATTCATTAGGTTATGGAATAGCCATATAATGACGTGAAGCGGTGGGAACTACCCCACTTCAATGGACACTATAAGGACATAGTATGTACTAATCATTACATTATATCGAACATCCTTAAAAAAAAAAACAAATTGGCTGATTTGTTAAGTAAATCGAGCAGCCGAAAAGTAAATCTGTCTCCCAGATAGTCAACCGTGGAGCCTTTATCTGCTGGAAAGTTTTCATGCCGCAGTTTCATAAAGGCTAATTCTATCGACGACGGTTTTCTCGGCAGATCGACCAAAATAATTTGTTTTTGTTCATTTAGACGACAAAAATTCAGAATATGTTATGCCAAAAATAGAAACAGTGAACACGCCGGGGAAAATTTCCGACGTAATCCCCCACCCAGAGGATATAGTGCCAGGCTGGATATCGCAAAGTACACTACACGAAATAAAGTGTCAGTAGTTGGACAATCAGAGGAACGGATAGTCACGTGAGGTATAATATTAACCTTTAATGCCTGGCAGAAGAGAGCATAAAGGCATGCTTGCGTTCAAATGGATTGGATGCAAAAGTGTTGCCAACACAGAGGAACTCTCAATGTATAACTTATGCAATATTTACCCGTGTTATAGTTCAGACCTATAATAACTGAGAGTGACCATTTACCTACCGACGTTAAAAACATCATCAGTTTTCCATTTGGTACGCTGTCGATGTATGTCGTGATAGATGAGCTCAGACCATCCACGGAGTAAGTATCATAATTCTGTTCAGTCCCAAATCCCTGAAAATGAAAGAGAACAAAAATCACAAACATTCTCAAATGACCCTACATGCATCGCGCAACTTAACTCTTTATCTAACGAATCGCCCGCATCCGCCTGCGTATTTTGCAAATTGAGCAGTTGAGTTTTTTTTAAATATTTCAACAAAACCATATCATGTAACCCCTCACTGGGACAGCCACTAAGTAAGTATTATAATTCTGTTCAGTCCCAAATCCCCGAAAATGAACGAGAACAAATTACAAGTAATCGTAAAGGACCCTGCATGCATCTTACATTTTAACAAGGTATAAAAAAACAAAACGCTGAACAACAACTAAACACACATAAGTAGTATAGAATGTAGCCAAGCAACCTCCATTTGTGTAACGTTTTCAGAGCTGTTTGTGGTCTTTAGAAGTGTCGGAATCGACAGACTATGCATCGTTATACCTGTTTTAACTCTTTACCCAACGTAACGGCCAAAACCGGCCAGCGCTATTCTAAAAAATCGTCAATTAATTTTCAAAATATTTTCATTTTTTGTCTCAAAAACATAGGTTATGACCCCTCGTTGGAACGAGCTCGTCGAGCTCGTTCCAACGAGGGGTCATAACCTATGTTTTTGAGACAAAAAATGAAAAAAATTAGTTATTCAAGAATTTTTTTTGCAAGTGTCGTCTGCTTTTCATGTTAGGTAAAGGGTTAACTCTTACCAATTAGAATAGCGATGCATATTTGACGTTGTACTATACGGTGCATATAGTTCCTTTTATCCCATAAGTGGACGGTTATTCGAACAATAAATGTCTTGGATAAATCTTTACTTTAGTCACCTAGTGGCAGCTGCTAGTAGGGTGATAAATATTCCCGTAGGTTTAACACTGACATAATTTATTCCCATAGTAGTGACGGACTTGTTGACCTCTGACCTCTACTGCATTCGTGTTGTCATGACCTGTTTTACGTTTGTGAAACACAAAATGAACCGACGTTTATCAAACATTGACCGTCGCTGAAATGGTTAGTTTTAGAATATATGACATATTTCAACTGTGTCTAACAATAAAACAAACAACAATTAACAAAGACACCACAAAGTAAATCAATCGAAATCAAGCGCTGAAAAGCATACAAGTTCGGTTGCGAAAGGCGGATGCATGATGAGTGATGTTTCATTTTCCAAAGTCGGAAAGTGTAAATAAACAAATGCACGTGTCGTCTGCGTTCCTTATAAAACTCAAGTTGAATCAACGACGAAACAAACAACAATAAACAACGAAAATAAGAAAGATAAACATTGTTAATTTAATAAAGTATTTTTGAAAATTTAATTCAAGTTTGTAGCGGAATTATTTTTAGACAGAAATGTATCACTGCGCCTTGTTTATTTTTTGGCAGTTTTGCTTGACAATCGAATTGGACTAATGTGTACCTCACTTCTCGCAGTGTTTTGTAGCGAGTAACAGCACGATTTTGCCGCGACTGCCCTGTGAATGATTCACGCGATAAACAAAATAAACGTATAGTGTTTTCAAGCAAGCAATTTATTCTACTCGTAGGATTAAGAATGAAACCGACTCACCAGAGACTCGTCGGTTTCATTCTTATTCCCACTCGTAGAATAAAATTTTTACTTGAAAACACTATACGTGTATTCTATATATATGTACATTTAAAGACAACCTGTAGTAGAGAATTATCGCTTTGATGACGTCCTCACGAGCATGATACGTCAACGAATAACAATGGAATTCTTGGTGTAATTCGATGTTACGTTGTTTCAGTTACATATGACAAGCGCTAGTGTAATTATGAGGGTTGGCAGAAGGTTAGAATTATATATTGAAGCATTTCATGGCATAACATGATATGGCGTGAAAAAACGAAGACATCTGCTGTAGTCGTTAAGTTTCAAACGACAATATACTGGGGGCATCTTGCATTTCTTCCAACTGAATGCAAACTAGTGATGCACACAACTGGTCTGTTCAGTTCACGCAGTATGTACAACCACAGAGTGCTGTACAGTTATTAATTTATCTGTGAATAGGGGCCGATTGGGCCAAGAATATTTACCGAAAATGCAGCGGTGTGTGTGGGGGGGGGGGGGGGTGGGGGAGGGGGGTCTTGGGCTTGAACCAGAAGAAAATTTCGATTTTTCGAACTGAGCGATCAATGGCAATATACATGAAGGACATGTCGATGGCAATTTTGTATTCTATTTGTCGTTCATTCAGCAAAAGTGGTTGCACCAAGGAGGGCATTGGACCCATAGGGCCGTGCATAGTTCGGCGCAATGGGAGAAAAGTTTGGTATTTCAAACTGAAAGAACGTTGTATATCCTTGAATCTGAGCGAGCAATGACAGACTGAACTGCTTGTATATTGAAGTTTATTCTATGTGAACTGCCAATGGCAGTCACATAGACAGCATTTCGATATACCGACAGTCTATGCAATCAGATCCATTTCGCCGTTTGGTCATTTTCAAGAACATTTGTGCACAAATAGGTGTTGGGCTGCATCAGGTTGGGGGTCACTATTGGCTCGGAGAGGGGGCTCCGGGAATTGTTCCGGTGGATCATACGGCGCGTCTGTAAAATGTTTCAAAACAGATGAATGACAATATGAGTGATGGTAACCATTATAGACCTTCTATTTGGAAATATATATTGATATGGTGTGCCTTGGATAAAGGGTTAAGAAATCTCAGAAAACAATGGTAAATGGAAACCAACAAAGAGTCAAGTTTTGAAGATAGCTAGAGAGTCATGGTTTGATGGTAATAAAATTCTGAGGTATGTTTTTTACAACTATAAACGCATATGTGTCTGTTTTGTAAGGTATGAGTTGGAAGTCCTGTGCTTGGAAATATGGACCCATAAATATATGTAAGCAGAATTGACTGAATCGGAGTCTTAGGTATGAGTCTACCCTCATTAGTAAGACACCCAGTTCACATACACCATACTCATACTTTTGATTAAAAAATAGTTAAACTTAACGATACTTGATCACTTTTTGGTGTAAGTGGGACACCCCAGAGATGCTTGTATGTTTTAGAATTACGGAATGTGTGTACTATGCAATTTATTTATACATTTAATTTGGTGAAATTTTAATGGGCAGTGATGTTTAAGAATGCGTTTACCAGGTAATAAATAGGTAATAAATATCATTTTCAGCAAAATTGCAATTAATGAAGGACTGGGTTGTACCCGGTGCTTCACTGATTAAATATTTCATGATTATTCCTATAATTAGTGTTTGGAATTTAATATTATAGCGTCCATGGAAATAGTGCCCACCCTTGGAACGTAACCAGTCCACGGAGGTCGTACTGTAGTGAGATCCCAAAGTGACATAAGTAGTAGTGTATGTTCCCCTACAGCCATTTTTTGGATGACCTCGGTGGATGACCTCGGAAGTGACGTCATGTCACGTGACCTAGTGGCGCCATGTTGTGTTGTCTGGTAACCCGCGTAATCGGCCATGTTGTGACGTCATCGGCATAGTGATACGTGGTGGCAGTACGCATGCGCAACGCTTGTTGTTAAGGTGATACGTGTTTCCTTCTTCCATTTTGTATACAGGAAGCCGCCATCTTGGTTTCTATGGTAGCACGTGATTGCTATGTTACCCAATTTTTCTGCATCGGTATGTTCGGAGGGTATGTTCGATTGAGTAAGAGTATTTTCTGGAACGACTTCCCTGGATAATTACTCAAATAAACCCGACAAGTTGTATTATTTCGAATTCTTTCAGAATCCTCTGCTTCTATCTATATATGTAATAGTTTACGTCTATCTAGTCAAGTTCCTTTGTTCTAGAGTATACTCCAGTAGCGTAGAAGAGCCTATTAGTTTACCTTATTATTACTATATTTAGCCATTTCTGGTCTATTCTTGTTAGTTCTGACCCTATTCCAAGTACTCTTGTTGTTTCATTTATATAGATCATTTATAACCAATCAGATTGCTTGATTTCCCATAATCTGTATGCAGAGTTATCCCCCTTATTACAACGAACTGAAAAACATATGGCTTTCGGCACCCCTTTTTCTGAAATGAGGCTAAGAGTCGTAGTAAATTATACCTCATTAGCCGATTGCTTTGTACTATTTTATGACTGGTGTAGGGAGTACGTTATGGCAGGTCAAGTAGTATTGTGGAGTGGGGGTGGTGGTAATGCCTGGCAGTATAGAACAGCAATATAGTATGGATGATATACACCTCTGTGGGTCCCTGCAGGTCCCATGTTAGCCCTTAGTACTATTAATCCACCTGATGTTTCATGTTATTCTATGACTGGTATATGTAGTATGCAATGCTAGGCATAGGGGTATTGTGTTTAGGGGTACTGCCTTGTAGTTTAGAACGGTACTAATATAGTAAGGGCGGTATATACACGTATATGCCCATGTTAGTGCTTGGTACTATTAACCAACCGATTGCTTTGTTTTATTATATGGCTGGTATATGTAGTACGTTATGGTAGACCTAGTGATTTTGTGGGGGTGGGGGTAATGCTTGGTAGTTTAGAACGGTTGTATAGCATAGGTTGGCCCTTGGTACTACTGATCCACCAGGTGCTTCATATTATTGAGCGGTATTCTGGGGTGGGGTCAATGCCTGGTAATACTGAACGGCAGCAGAGTATGGTTGCTATATTCCCCTGTAGGTTCCATCCTAACCGTTGATAGTATTAACCTACCAAATGCTTTGTATCATCCTGTTACTGGTAAGATGGTACGTAATAGCAGTAGTTCTGACCCTATTCCAAATACTCTTGTTGTTTCATTAATCTAGATCATTTATATAAATTATAACTAACCAATCAGTTTGCTTCATTTCCCATAAGCTGTGTGCAGAGTTATCTCCCTTGTGTATAATAAAAGCCTATATCCAATGGCCATATTCCCAGGCACCCTAATTTCGGCGCCCCTTTTTCTGTAAAACATACGGCCTTCGGCACCCTTTTTTTCTGAAATGAGGATAAGAGTCGTATTAAAAATCCCTCAATGAGGTCTAATTTACTACGACTCTTATCCTCATTTGACAAAAAAGGGATTCCCCAGAAGGCACCCCAATTTCGGCACCCCTTTTTAGGAATCCCATTTGTGGAATCCCTTTTTTTCTGAAATGAGGATAAGAGTCGCATTAAAAATCAGGTAGTTATAGAAACAAACCCTCGGCATATTCTACATAACTTCCATGTACTTGAGAAAAATATTCCAAAACACCAGAATAGAAACAAATGGCTCACTTTCAAAACTCCAGGAGTTTAGAGTGAACGTACAGGATAATGTATTAACGACAAACGTCAAAACTGCTTATCAAAAAGTGCAAAAAACCTACAAATTAACAACCAGAACAACAGAAAAAAACAAACGAAAAAAGATATTAAAATCATCCAAATGAGCACTTTCCAGTGTTGAGGAGTTCCAAGAGATGCAATGAAACTAATGGTATAACAAAGAAACAAATGAGACTCTTAGAATCATATTCTCCTGGCCTAAATCATGAGAGTCAAACGTTTCAAAACGTTAAAATGATTTCTCCAGTCGAGTTCCATCTTATGATTGTTTAATATTCCAGAATTATGTGGTAGGCGGTTATATATACAGTTAAAAACTTCCAACTCAACTCAATTTATTTCTCTTTTGCTGAAAGGAAATGACATTTGTTATTGTACAGGATTATTATTTTTTTCTACTTTCTTTCCTTTTTCCAACTCTTTTAAAGAGCGGGATTACCTCTTGCAGATTTCATTAAAACTTCGCAAGATCACAGACGGCTATACTTTATACTTGAAAGAAGCTTTTCACTTTTGCCTTTAACTTTCTTCTGCAGATCCCGCCCAAAACCCCCATTTTTTTATTGACCAATATGTCCCGGTCCAAATGGGCAAATGACCTAAACTTTTCACAGAATTGTAACAAATATACTTTTCCATAATCATCTGGAAACAAACGTTCACCACACTTATATATTATTGCAGAATTGTCCAAAACATCAAAAATGGGCCTGAAAATGAGACATTTTGGCCTCGGGACTATGAAATAGCAGAACACCAGTAATGGACTTCATAGTAAGAATACAATGTATCATTAGCATACGTACATACATTAGTACGTGGAGAGTGGATTGTAACTAAATCACTCGCGGAGTGGAGTTATCACCCAAGCTATAACTTTCAAATTTTGTATATATCGCAAAAACACAAGCAATGTTTCAGCCAATGGACCTCCGGGTTTAACCCAGAGGTCCATTGGCTGAAACTTTGCTGGTGCTGGTTATGCTTTGCAACAAATTTGCAATTATTGCTCTGGTGGAATCTCCACTCTGTGGGTGATTTAGTGATAATGCACTCTCCACGTACTGTACAAAAGAAATTTCGATTTTATCCACAATGAGTCAACAATGGCCGCCAAACGTAATCATTTTTTGAAACCAAAGCTCTCATAACTGACAAATGATGGGTTAACATATGTTACATCAAAATATTCCGTGATGACAGTGGAATAACATAAATATACAGATCCTGGGTTATGAGTGTTTAGGATCAGTATGAAGGGCCTAAACATTAGTTGGGGACAACATGAAACAAGACATTTCAAGACGGAGTGATTCTGTAGACTCACAGGCTTTTCCTGGCGTTCCCAAACTTTTAACTATTTGAACGAATTATGAGAAAGATAGTCTACCGCTTTGAAATGAAATTTGCCTTGTTTGTGTAGGACAGGGTGGTGATAGGTTGCTTTTTATTTTCTGTCTAATACTTTCAAAGAGGCGTTTGTGACAATGCTCAGATAACTTTGTTAGTCAGGAAGATTTGTCAGTAATGGACTGTACTCGCGTAAACACGCTCCAACTGTTGGAAACTACCGTGGGCGCAATGACATGAGAATGTTTGTATGCAAGGATCACTGTGAGCTGGTGTGTGCTCATCTGTACCTCTGATGGAGGTATCCTTGGGAATAGGCATACACAACCAAAAGGATAACAAAACAAACTTACAATTTGGAGTTTGTCGAACAGCTATAATTTAATTACAGCAGTATTCAAATTAAAGTTGATTTTCTGGAGAAACTGTCCCCAAATAATACGAACAAAACTTATGACAAACTCACACTTATTTACTACTAACAGAGGTCTCCGTGCTATTCACTATTATTTCACTAACTATTCGGTCCCTCAGATTTACTGTGGTTGGAGGTTTTACCATTAAGGCAACATCAAACGCAACTGGAACTCATCCCATGTCACTTTTCTGGTAAAATTAACTCTGGTGACAAATTTGAGCTTGATATCTGTAAATGTAGGAGTGCAACCAGACATTGTGTGAAAGGTTGATTAATTGAAGGCTAAAAATAAATATTTACCAAAACTTCCCCCGCCATGTTAGTCCTAATAAAAAAATACCCAAATAGTTACCAAATTTCAGCTCCTTATCTCTGAACATCTAGGTGTGCATACAGGTGTTGTGTTGTTTCAAGTGTTAACTCAACGTTTAATGTAATTCACTCAAAACCCTTTGAAACTCATTTTAAGGCAGAAAAACATCACTCAAATAGACTTTCACCTTAACCGGGGGCATAAAGCTCAAATTGAGATCTTCTTCTTGTTCCATAAAGTCATTCAAAATTCTTCAGAACTTATTTTAAGCAGAAAGCATCACCGGAAATCCTTCAAAACTCATTCTAATGCAGAAAAAAAACATATACACACTTGCCCTAACCTGAGTTCAAGGGGTCATATCGGTCAAATGGTGATTAACGCTGGTTTTATCTTTTTTTCATAAAATCACTCGAAATCCTACAAAACACATTTTACAGCAGAAAAACACACCACCCAAATTGATCTTCACCCTGACTGGGGTCAAAGTGTCATGGTGAATTTATTATGCTCTTTTTTATGTTGCTTTAAAACTCATTTGAAATCCCTCAACAGTCATTTAAAAGCAGAAATCATTATCCAAACAGACCTTCCCTATCTGCGGTCAAGGGTCATGTTACGATTTTTCTCTTTTTTTCATAAAATCACTCAAAATCCTTTAAAGCAGAAAAAAATCACCCAAATTGTCCCTCGACCAACTTGGTTCATAGGGTCATAATTGGCATGGTGAATTTATCTTTTTTTCATAAAATCCCCCGAAATTCATCAAAACTTTTAAAGCAGAAAAACATGATATACATAGACCCTCCCCCAACCCGGCGTCAAGGGGTCATATGGCGATTTTCCTTTTTTTTGCACAAAATCACTGAAAATCCTTCAAATTTATTTATTTATTATTATTTATGAGGGTTTAACGACACTTTAACAGTCAAGGTCATATCGTGTCGGTGACAGTTTTACGGGTGGAGGAAGCCAGAGTACCCTGAGAGAACCACCGAGCAACGACGAACAGCTGCCAGCACAACAACATCGTAACTCCGCACTGCAGCATACACAGGGTTAGATTGGTTGAAGACATGCGAACCACCAACTTGCAGTACGCCTTACTACACGACGTAATCGAGCCTCCGTGTGGACAATCGGGATTGAGTGCCTTGCCCAAGGACACAACGCGGGAGTCCGAATCGATCGACGTTGCTTAACTTCGGTGATCTGACGAGAACCGGTTGCCGCAACGCCACCGCACCCCCAAAATCCTTCAAAACTCATTTTAAATCCGAAAAAACATCACCCAAATTGACCCTCGCCCTAAATGGTATCAAGGGGTCACAGGTTATAGTGAATGTCTTTTTTGGCATAAAAATTACTTGAAGTTTGCCATAACTCATTTTAAATCTTGAAAACATCATCCAACAAAACCTCAACCGGGCGTCAAGGGGCCATAAGTGTCATATAGCGATTTTGTTCTTTTTTGCAAAAAAGTCACTCCAAATTCAAAACTCTATTTATAGTATAAAAAACATCCAAATTGACCCTCGTCCTAACTGGAGTAAAAGGGTCATAAGGCACGTGCTGAATTTCCTTTTTTATAACATCACTTCAAATCCTTCAAACATCAGTAGTAGATGTGAAGATCGGCCCCTATTGGCAGGACCCAAGACGTGACGTCATGTCACGTGAAATGGTGGCGCCATGTTTAATTGCCATGGTAGCCCGCGAGAGCGGCCATCTTGTGACGTCATCTCCATCGTGATACGTGGTCCTAGTGCACAAGCGCAGCGCGTATTGTTAGGGTGTTACGTGTTTCTGTCGTCCATTTTGCATACTGGAGGCCGTCATCTTGGTTTCTATGGTAATACGTGGTTGCTATGTTACCCAAAGGCTTACAACAAAACGGGGGTATTTTCGGAGGATATGTCCGATTGAATCGGAGTATCACGAATTCCCACAAACAGTCAGACAATCCTTCCAAATCACCAAAAACGACTTTATTTACTACGGATTCCCCATTTAATCGGCTTAACATGTAGTGCTATAGTACCTAGGCGCACAGGGGGTAAGTTCGATTGAACTAGAGTATTTTTCTGGCTTGGTGTTTCCCCAAACCCTCTTTTAATTTGTAGGATTACCGCAAACAACCTGACAAGTTGCAGTATTTCGAATTCTTTCAGAATCCTTTTTAGGACCGCCATACTTTGGCTTATAACAGAAGCACGTAGTGCTATAGTACCGAGGGGCCCCGTGGGTACGTTTGATTGAATGGGAGTAAGGTTCTGGTCCAGGTTCCCCCAGAATCCTTTTTGGAACGCTATCCCATAACGGTTTTCTCCAATAAAAGTCTCGCTCCTTTGTATAAGAGTAGCACGTAGTGCTATCGGACAAATGCCTTTGTATAAGAGTCATTACCCAGAATCCTCAGTTTCTACCTTTTGGGTTTATAAGAGTATTTTCTAGCCATTATTGAAATTACAAGCAGGGCTCATATGTATACATGAAAGCCACAAAGCTAACTTCGAGTCCCACCATATACTCATGTGAGGATCTACCCATATGTTAAGCTAAGAGAATCCCTTTTTTGTCGTATGAGGTCTAATGTACCACCCCTCTTAGCCACATTTCAGTATTTGAGGATACCTTTTGAGGATACCTTTGGTATTTTACTGCTGGACTCGTTGATAACACAATTTTTTACATTTGAATTTATTTTTATTCAACAACAAGAAAAACTTTTTGGGAATTTTCTCTGGTATGTAGATTGTCAGATATTCATAAACAGTGTTTCTGCAGATTGGACATCTCAGTGGTTTACAACAGTCTTTGCACAGGCACAAATGGTTACATGGTCGCGAAGCGACATTGGTTTCAGCTAATAAACACACACTATATTTCGTCCTCCGTGAATCTTCTTCTTGAACTGATGTGTCCATTTCTTCTTTGATGGCCATTTCTTCTTCTCGAACTTTTTCATTCTCCATGTATTCAGATGGTAAATTATGACAGTCTGGAGAATATTTTTTATGTTCTTCTATAACATCATCTTCTGTTTCCAGAAACGACCAATAATACCACAATGAATACAGTGAGTTCTGTCTCCTGTCTCCAAATAAAAGAATCCAGCTTTTGTCAGTTCAGTCGGGATTTTCACACTTTCACTTTGTAACATGAATTGAAATGTCTTGACACGATTTTCCTCCAATGCATACTTGATGTGTTTTGGTGGTCTCTCTTCTGGTGTCTTTCTTATTTTCTCTTCTCCGGTACTGGTGGTGGAACATCACGAATATACGTTTCGAATGGAACGCTCATTCTCTCTACAAAGTCTCTTGGATTTCTTGTTTCTTGGTTTCGTGATTGATAATCATTCAGCGTCAGCTGTATCAAAGACGGAATAGTGAACATTATTCAACCCTTTTTATCTTCATTCTTCTTTAGTTTTCTTTCTCTCTTTGGTTTGGTTCTCCTATTTCAAGGCTTCTCTTCTTTGCAATATCCACTGCTTTGGTCACTTGTTCCCAATCATCTCTCGTGGTAAACTGGAACCCAACGTCGTTCTTGAACAGTAGAATCTGAAAATCGTTGTTGAGTTTGAAGACGGGCACATTTGTAGACAACCTTCTTCTTTGGCTGTCGAAACACACATCAGCTGAACACCAAGTGCACCCTTTTTATAGTTTTTCTTCAATACAGCGACATCTAGGGGCAGGTTTCTTCTATGACGTCATTGACCAACACATCATTATCCATTAGATCAGTTGTTAACATGTTGGTAATGGGTTTTCAAAATGGACCTTCAAGTCTCAAAGTTCCTCTCTTCACCAGATCGAAGTGTTGTCCATGTGATAGGTCTGGAGTCAGGTCGAATACGAATAGGGTTTATCCATTTATGTACTCTTCTCGGCTGATATGGTTTCCTTCATTCTCGTACATTTCTCCAGTCCCTTGGAACACGGTCGCATAGCATAAGGCCACTTCTTGTTCTTCGAATCGAGGCTGTAATGGTTTGGCTGGAATCTGCTGTCTATCCACGTACAAAGCCGAGTAATTGATGTTGTAGTTCTTGAAATTACATGGATTCTTTGAACAGCTTGCATTGAAAGCATCGTTGTTTACACATCCCACCACGAGGCGTTTCGGTAGTTGGTCTAAAGATAAATTTTCTTGTGTGATGCTCAGATTTCCTTTTAGCACTGAAAACACTTTGGTTTCCACACGGTCGATAGGATATTTTGCAGTTGTTTTTGATAGTGCTTTCTCGTGAGCCATTCTCACGAATGAGTGGAGTCTCCCTTTGCGTACAAACATGGATACATCTAGAATTTTGATCTTGTATGTATCGGCATCTGCTATCAATGCGAAAGCATCTTTGGCTCAGTTCTTTTTAACATGAACGTTAACGCCATTCAGCAAATAACGAGTTTGGAAAAACATATCCAAATGTAATCTTCCATTCATGTCCACGATTTTACTTTTCTCTATAAATTTCTTTCGAAGAATAAACCCCTTGTTATCTTCTATCAAATCTTCCATGCGTCCGGTCGTATCCTTGTAGCATAATGCATTCGTCAGTTGTGACTTCTTTGCAGCCGGTCCATAACTCAACAAAGTTTCTATAAAAGCTCTCTAGCGATAAGTGTTGTTGGAAGGAGATATCAGTTTTTCATTCAAGCTGATATCGATTTGAGTAAATAAGTAATGTAGCCATACATTGACTGGGCCCACATTGGCATCGGGTGCAATTGATGCCCCATTGGAATCTACAACATTTGCTTTAACATTCAAGTATGTCTGTGCCAAATTCAAATAATCATCTCCCAATCCTGCAATATGGTGTGGAAAACAAGTCGAGTTCGCTGTTGCCACACTCACACGATCTTTCATTGATGAGAGACATCATGCACCGAGATTGTCGTGGGTCTGTGCAGTTCTTCTTTTTCTCGATTTGCGAGTTTTGTGTGGTGCGGGCCTTTTTATACATGTCCTGCCGGGTGGTTTCGAACCACCAACCACTTCATTCCAAGCTCCCGCACCAACCTCTTTAACTCTCTTGATTGCTGCATTTTTAACATTGTTTTCCTTCAGTGACATCTTCGGCAAAGGCCGCTCCTTTTCTCGCGAGCTGTTTTCCCATGGTCCTGGCTGTAGTTTTTAATAAAGGTAACACCCTATTCTTCAGTTCTCTCAATATACTTCACAAACCATAACCTCTCTGTATTTGAGCTCCAGAAATAGCTGGTAGACCGTTCCCAGCTTGTTTCGTGTAATATTCTTCATATAATTTGGACTTACAACAGTAAGTCATGCTTGTGTGAAATGAAGAGATCTACGATTTCTGAAATGAAGGTTGACTTTCCTGAACTCGAATGGTACTATGGCCCCTGTGTCGTCCCTTATATACACCCGTACGGCACTGAAATTTTCCCGTTCCACTGGTACATAATACACATTCTCAAAAGTTTTGGAGATGATATTCCCACGAACAGGTTCGATACGAAGAAGGGGTATTATTATATCTCCTACGACTTGATCACGAACCAAGTTACAGTATACATACAGTGAATAAAATCCTTGGTTGGCATCAGCAACTCTGGAAGAATTGTAAGTTTCTGACTTAAAAACACACTCATTAAATCCCAAAATAGTTTGAAGAGTAGGGCTCAATGTGACCACGACTCAATCACGTGCCGTGATATGAACTTTACCAGTCACTTCATCCAATTCAAAATCTACCTTATCGTGGCGAGGCAACAATAATTCTTTAACACCATTGATAAACCGTATCACATCAGTGGGATCCGAATAATGACCTTCTTTCAGAGTAAGGCGATAATTCTTTTCCGATGACCACAACACTGTAACGAAAGCTTCTTCCCAACAAATATTGAACCAAGTATTTGGATACTGGATCTCTGACAGACCTACTTCCCATTCCTCCGTGAGATTCACTGGTTGTGATAACTGAGTGGTGTACGTAGTCAACGTGTTTTCAGGAAACTTGTGCATAGAACTGTTACTTAGTAGAGTCAAATAAAACATTACTTTTTCTTAATGGTTGGATTAGGCAACAAATATCCTTTGCTACTACTCAAGAGAGCAGTCCACAATTTACTGTCTGTGTTCTCGAGAGTGAGATTAACAACACTGATGATAATGATGTACAAAATGATTATTTGTGAAACGTAAGTGATCTCTCTCCTTGGAATTCTTTTTCCCAACAGAGGCCAAGATCCGTTCGATCCTTCTTCCATTTTGGAGAAACCTCAGAGATTCACTTCCTTTTATAGGTGAGCTGACTCTGATCGATCCACCAACTGAACGAAGCAGGGTATCCTAACCACTTTACGAATAGTTCTTTGTTTTTACCACGACCACGTTTATTCAGTACATGTTCGATTTTGTAAATAGTTTTGTGTGCAACTCGCTGAAGCTCTTCAGTGCAGAACGACCCTTTAAATATTTCCCCATGATCATCTTGTAAGACATATGTGACTGGGTGACCTTTCTTAATGGCTACCACTGTGAATAACTCTTCGGTCCAATTGGGCAAATAACCTTTCGCGAAAGTTTTCTTAACTTTACTGATTCTCACTCTGTCTCCCACTTTGAACTTTGGGGTCTTGTGTTTTATGGGTTTGCCATAAAGTTTTTGCCAAAACCTCTTCTTGTTTTTCAAAGTTCACGGCAATTGGGGCCATACCGATACTACGATGATGGGAATGATTATAAGATTTAACCAAGTTTTGAAGTGAAAAAATTAGTGTATCGTTCTTGGTAAAATATTTCCACATTTTGGTTTTCAAAGTTCTATTGAATCTTTCTACTATGGAATATTTTATGTAGTGAAAAATTCTACTCCGTGTTGTTTGAGAAAATTCTGAAATTTTCTGTTTAGAAATTCTTCTTTGCCTTGATCAGTTTGTAATTTTATTGGTTTCCGACCTCGGTTAAAAATTTTAGTAAAAGCTTTTTCCGATGGAATCACCAAGTTCGTTTTTGAGAGGTATGACCTAATCATATTTACTAAATACATCTATACACGTCAACAGAAATTTTGTATCTTTATTAAATTTACTGATATTTGCTAACTCTACCAAGTCAGCATGCCATTATGCATCGATACCACTAACGATCACTTTTCTTCTAGGAAATGTACGACGAACAGGTTTGTGAAGAGTGTATGTGTCTTGAGATTCTAATCATTTCACAACTTGTTTAGTCTTTTTCCTTGACGCTCTACGAAGAGCGTCCATACCAACAACACTTCCAGGAGATTCAGAATCATAGTACAATGCTTTATGACTGCCTTCTTTCAAGTGTTAACCCTATTTATACCCTTCTTCACTCCACTTTGACGTTTTTATTTCCTTTCATTGTTTTGATTCCGAATTTGTCCTTGCCTGTTTCATAAAATGCCAACGTTCTTTATGACCAATCAATTCATGGGGTGTGTTACTATCTCTCAAGGCTTCGGCCATCACTCCCCATCCCTTAGGTTGGAAAGAGTTTCGTTTCTAAATAAATCGTTCAGAACATCTGTTACATTCGACCCTACCACTGTTTGATTTTTGTGGACTAGTTCACCCTTCGCATTCGAAGATATATTTGGGTCATTTCTAATACGATTCAACAACAACTTTGCCTTTGTCTTCATAGTCATAGGTACAGAATCGAGAATGTCTTGGTCTTTAGTATCCTTCTGAAGTTCGACTTTGATGGAATGGGGAGCCACTGCTTTTTGTTGAAATGTCAAGTATCTTTGTAAGACTTGATTATAGTGTGTCATCTTTTCATCAGCTGAAAGAAAAGGGGCATCGAGAATATCTCTCAGCACCTTTAACAGCACTCAATAGTACAGGAGGTAGTAATGCACCCAAGAATCCCCATTTCTGCTAGATTTGTCTCTTCCTTTTGTCAGAGGTGCCTTTATTTGTCACTGTCCTCACTAGTTGTTTCTGACGAACGACTTTGGTTCTCTGAGCTTTGGTCAGAGGTAGTGCCTCCTTCAAGATATTCGAGGCACAGTCACACAAACAAGTAATCAATTCTTTGTCTGCGTGTTTTAGTATTGATTTGACGAGTTTGCGTTTCGATTTAATAAGAAGCTTGAGAAGAGCGATGTTGCGCTTGAGACTGTCAGACATACTTCTGACTTGAGGCAGACTTGTTACTCCCCTTTTATACTTTTCAGAGGTACACGTACTGGGTTTCCCTTGGCAAAAGTTGACTTCTCAATCTCATATATTCAGAAGTATCTTGTTTGAGATCGATTAAAAGGCAACCATATGGGGTCGAAGTGGCATCATCAAAAACTTCTCTCAGAAACTTGGAATGACCAGGATACATATTTGCTGACAAGTGTGTGATCTGAGAACGATCCCTAAGATTTTTAAGCAAGATAATGTAATGACTATTGAGAGCTATAGTCCTGTGGACTTTATTTTTGTCGAATACATTTTGAACAATGTACATCACACTAATCTTACGGTGATGACTACCTTTAGTAAATAATCTAGACAATCGAACATCTGCATCGAGCATCAGATCATCCAATATGACTAAACTATCAGATTCTAATTCTTGAGGGAGACCCTCTACATATTCTACTAAGGATAAAGTATTGTATAATGGTTGCCATTCACTATAACACCAAATGATATGACTTGGAACAGACGAAATAATATCTTGAATGTTTTGAATAACTCGATTTACAAAGGATTATTTACCACTACCCGTGGGACCATACAATAAACAAGTAAATGGATGCTTCCAACGAGGATCCATCTTTGTTGTTCTACTTTGGGGAGGTGACCATAATAGCCACTGAACGTGGGTGCTGCTCCCCCTTTTATAGGTTTCGGGAAGGAGGTCTTTTTGACCACCCTCTAAAAATATACACTGCATTGGTGGCCCTCTGACTTACTGGCTGGAGGCAGGTCAACTTTGTTTGATATTTGTCAAGAAGATCAACATCAAATAACTTAAGCGTCATTACCATATCTTTTTTTCTTCTTTCTTTTTATAAAAACAAAACATCTATTTGCAACATCTATTTACATCTTCAGATTGAATGGTTTCTTGAAGTTCATGACTTTAATCACCAAATCCATAATACAGCATCTCATTCGTGAGAGGTTTCTCGAACATATCTTCATACTCTTTCTGTACTGGTTGTGGATTCATTCCAGAAGTATTATTGTGCCACAGTAGATGGACATCACTCTTTCAAGTGCTTCATTAAAACATGTTATAATGTTCTCTTCTTGAGACACCATGGGGCATACATTATGCTGAATCTGACATGGGTGATCGACTGTACACCCATAGCATTTTTCTTTCACTACAGCGTCAATGTTCTCTTCCAAATAATGAGGATATGCCAAACAAAGTTCATGTTGCAAGCGAACTTGCCTGAGTTCACTATCAATTTCATCAGCGACCAGTGGTAGTGGATTGGTTCTTCTCACCGTGATTTTCTTCTTCCTCAAAGGTGGTTCCCTTGGTTGTTTTAAGTCATCATGGTTAGCAGGTCCTGGTGTATTTTCTTCAGGTTTAGTATCTTCAGTTGAAGCTGTTTGTTGGGTGTTGATGGTTGCATCTATTTCTTCTATTTGGGATTTCAGGGCATTCCATTCTTCTAAAGATAGTGCAATCCCAGTCTTCGTTGTATAAGGTTTCTGGTCTTCACCCTCAAAGTATCTTCGAACATGTATCTTCAGTTGACCCTGGTACTGGGTGACATTAGCATAAGTCTGCTTGCTGCCAAGTCGGAACATCATCTCTTGTCAATGGTTAGAACGTGAATGATGCCAAGTCCATTCTTCATCTAATCTTATATATCTTTGACGGACGTGTTTGAAAACATTGCCGCACTTCAGCATATTCCGATCGACATTTTGATTCTTAGTTGGGGTTTGTGTTTGTTTCCTATAGGATTATAGGTCAAAGTTGGATAAATTAGTAAATTAGTATAGAAAGTAATGGAAAAGAAACACAATAGGAATACAGTAATCTGATTGGTTGAGTTACTTCGATCTAATTGGTCAGTTTGGCGATCAAACTGCAGACTTGATCCTTAAACTGTAGAATATGGCCCCCTGCATTTTTTCTGACTTGGGACAGGTCAAGCTACAAACCTCTGTCCAATGGAGATAAGTGAAATTGCTCGAGTGCAATCCCACCCCTACAATTCGTACTCTTTTCTATTTCAATCTGATATCCTGTGAGAAGTGTCCCTCTGCATTTTGTACTGAACTTGGGACAGTTCCAGTTTATTGATCATTGGCCAGAAGATAATGATAAAATAACTTTAGAGCATTACCACCCA
Organism: Pictodentalium vernedei; assembly: GCA_031216915.1. Classification (NCBI taxonomy): domain Eukaryota; kingdom Metazoa; phylum Mollusca; class Scaphopoda; order Dentaliida; family Dentaliidae; genus Pictodentalium; species Pictodentalium vernedei. Next base: position 57,916,849 of record CM062297.1, read on the forward strand.
ACAACAGGAACAACTTTTTCTTTTTTTTTTAATATTTTTTTTTTTTTTTGTTGATCTTTTTTTCTTTTTTTTTAATTTTCTATAAAAAAAAGTAGAAGAAAATTTATTCTTTGTTCAACAGAGAATGAGGATGATGAATTGACAACAGGAATTACTCCATGGGTAGGGATAACCTAAACATTTTTGTTAACTAAATATAATTGGGTATCATCCGGTTCCAATAGGGGTAACCTAAAGGATACCACCAATCAACATTATAAACTAAACATAAATGTTTGAGTATTGTGAAAATAAATATAATTGGATATCATCGGGTTCCAATAAGGGTAACCTAAGGGATACCAGGAATCAACATTGCAAACAAAACATAATTTTTGAGCATTGGTTATACTTAGCCTACACCAGGAGTGAACAACATGAATGATAATTGTTGAAGAACAAATTTCCTTCCATAAACTATTTAGAAATATGTACAAGTAATTACTTTCACCCACCCCATGAGAAAAAAAAAAGAAATAAAATTTTCAGCTTCGATAACCATCTTTGCAAGTATAAAAATAATATTGACTGGAATAATCTGAATATAAGAATTATGCTTACCTCTGGATTTCTGGAAAAATTGTGCAAGAATATCCACGGGTTGTAGAGAAAGAAATTAAATTGTCAATTGTGAAGTCGATACACCGTCATCTTACACTAGTCGATTTGGATAAAAGTAAGATAAGCCGTCTTTCGTCTGTACGTAAGTGAACATGTCATTTTCATTAAGTCTAAAGCCTTTATTTTTTCCTGTTCCTGTCTGTTTGTTTTTGATTACTTTTAAATATGTTTCCTTTGTTAAATCATTTTGTCTTTTATTTATTCCTTTACAACTCAGTTTGTTTGATGGGCCGAAACAATAGTAAGTTTTGCTACACAATCCAATGACTCCCTCTCCCTCCCATTCAATTTTAAAAAAGACCCGGGGTTCTTTTATCAAAAACGTTCCTGTCCCTGCAGCATTGAGATGACATCCAGTTATCTCCCCTTAATTTAGGTTTTACATAATCTTCCATATGGCGTCACAGGCTTCTGATGGTAACCATTTATGGGTTTGGCGATAGAATGATTCTTTTTTTTTTTTCTCTGGGCTGACTACTTCTTCAAAGGAGGATCCAGAAAGGGCTATGTATTGGCTGTCCGTGTCCAATTCACAAAGTTCAAAATCCCTATGATAAACAAAAACATCCAAAAAACCATAGTATAACTGGAACATACGTACAGAGTGGATTGCAACTAAAATACCCGCGGAGTGGAGTCATCACCCAAGCTATAACTTTCAAATTCTGTATATATCGACAAAAATCACAAACAATGTTTTAACCAAAGGACCTCCGGGTTTAACCCGGAGGTCCATTGGCTGAAACTTTGCTGGTGCCGGTTATGCTTTGCAACAAATTTGCAATTATTGCTCGGGTGAAATTTTCACTCTGCGGGTGATTTAGTGATAATACACTCTCCACGTACTGTAGCTTGGCATACTGATACACGACAAAAACCAATGTGGTGGGGCAAGTCAAGTTTGCTTCTGCTTTTAGTCATTTCAATTTCCTAACGTTCTTCAGTGAGGGTGTTCAGTTTCCGAAAGGCCAGATTATTGAAGAGTTTAGACATGCTATCTTCATCACAATACAGTACATTCCTATGTTTTGCATTATTCGTGACTGTCTTCCCATAGCCCGAATTACCTAATAGTTTCATCCTGTCAGCTACGATGGTTTTACTTGGGTCAGAGTCCCCTTCCCGTCGGGCCTGTGATACTTGATCACCAAATGTTTGGAAGCACGCCTTGGGCTGGTACCGGATGACTTGATATATCGACTGACTACCACTCCTTGCTCCAAATACCATTGCAATAATTGTGTACCCAGCAAGATTTTTTCGCCAAAGTAGCAACCAATGAGACTACGGCGAGGTCGGCGCATAATTTTGTTGGCTTCAACGTAAGCCTTCATATGTGGCCCGATATCTTCCCGAGAAATATTTGTATTTTTGAAGGTGTCATTTCTTCAAAATACAGCTTCAGTTGGTCGGGTACAGAAATGTCGCACTCCACTAGGCCACAGATGTTGCCGGTGCGGATCTTCTCGAGAAGTTTGCTGGATGGCATCGACCCATCCACCGAAGTCCCAAACCTTTCCCTTTCCCAAAGAAAGGTCTTTAAGGCAGGATCGGTCTTCTTCTGCTGATGCCACTCACATTCCCAGATTTCTATTACATTATACCCAAGGCTCTGCAGGTACTGGGTGGTTCCCTTGGTTTTCCCTTGAGCTCAAACATGGACTTCCCCCGTACTGCACTGTGAGTGGCCAATGTACCTCCTTCATATCCAGATAACATTCATGACCGTGCAAGAAACATCCGTGGAACTGATAAACAGTTTTGGTGTTTTTTACATCAACCATCTACCATCTTTCTTTGGGAAAGGGAAAGGTTTGGGACTTCGGTGGATGGGTCGATGTCATCCAGCAAACTTCTCGAGAAGATCCGCACCGGCAACATCTGTGGCCTAGTGGAGTGCGACATTTCTGTACCCGACCAACTGAAGCTGTATTTTGAAGAAATGACACTAATGCCATCCTTAAACATATCGATCCCCCTTTTCAAGTAAAATTGTGATTGTTTCTCAATAGCCTCTAGGAATGGCTGGACATCTCCATTATTGTACCAAATTAGGAAGTTCCAAAATGTCCTCATCTCATTTTCGTACCAAACTTGCTGACAGTAAGCATGTTCTTCTCCAGATATGTTTTCCTTTTTTAAATAGCTGTAAAGGGAAACATGTGGTGGTAATTCGGTAGTGTCCAATTTATCAATCCATTCATAGGGAAAAACTCTGTAAGTAATTGAAGACCCAAAAGCCTTGAGAAATTTATCATAACTAAATCCAGGGGCTAAGTAATTGCAAATATCCAAAAAATTTCAAATTATCTGTTTTCAAAACCAGAAAGTTGTTACTCTTTTTTACTACAAAATACAGTGGGCCATACTTTTTCAGATAATCCATCAGTTCTCGTTTAATCACGTTCACATCATATTTTCCAGAATTAAACCCTAAGACGGGCATTTCCTTCATGTGATGATCAAATTCTGCAGCTAACTTTTCAAATGGGTGGGGTTTAGAATCATCTGCACCTTCCTGTACCAAAGCATCTTGATTCATTTGCCTGGGGGATAATATGGTGGCCATGCGAATCTCCTGCATGAGAGAGTAACTTTTCTGAGAAATTTCCCTTAAACAATTCATCATATTTTCAACCAATGTCTCTGTGTCACCATCAGTAATAAAACATTTGGGACTATCAAAACTGGGGACATTGCTACAAACACTAACGCCGAGGGTTTGTGTTCAGCGTCCCAGACAAGCGTATCAGTTGAAGTGGGGAGAGAAATTTTATCAAAATAACATTAGAAAACAAATGTTGCCCTATAGGGATATGACAGTAAGTGTTCTGGAATAACAATATCTTCTTCATGTAACTTTTCAAAAATGGTCTTTGGGGTGTGATAGATACATACTTATAAGAAACATCATCAGTACAAGTTTCTCGTGTTCACTGAGTCTAAATCCTGCCTTCCACAATTTACCACATTTACGACAAGCAAAGGATTTACAACATTGATTAATGTCAGTGATGTAACTAAAATGGTTCTCATACAACTTGACATACAAGGTATTCTCAAAATTTCTTTTAGACCTATGTACAATTTTAGCCAAATCTTCATCACCTTCCAATATGAGTTCAAATACTTCAGTATTCACTTCAAATACTTTTTTCTACTTTGTGGAGTTTATCTAATTTCACAGCTGGAAAGTTATTCTTTGGTACATCTCTGTATTTACTATACAGGGTCTGAGTTGCAGTATTTAAAATGCGGCGCCCACATCCGCTCCAGAGGGCTAAACACCGGAATAAACAGTCATTATAAACAAAATGGTCATGCTGATCTTTAACAAGAGCAACAATTGAATGATTTTCCAAAATATACTTGGGAAGATTTTCAGAGACTCACCAATTGGATTATTTTTAATCTTGTTTACATAAAAAGTCATATTGGTCAATTGATGGACAATCCATTTAGAGTTGGGTCTTTGGTGCCTAGCCCATTCCAAAATGTCTTCCTGTTCAAGGTATTCAAGGAAATTTCCAAAATCTACAACATTTTCAATAAGGGGTGGCCTATCAAGAACCCGGGCATTATTTTGTGAAGGATGATAAAATCTTAGTTCTTCTGTTTCATTATTACGTAAATTGAAGCCGCAGCTTAAATTAATTTTGAATTTATTTTTCTGAGTTTCAAAGATTGTTTTATTCAATTCATAGTTCATGGTAGATAAATCTGTTGTGTCTAATCTATAATTAAAAATGTCCTGTATTTTCCTATTTGTTATGTGATGGGTCCGAATGGTGTTCCAGTTCCTACGAAAAATTTCATCATTTGTTTCTGCCAAAAGGTCCTGATCAAAATATATGGGGTCAATGTCCAGAACAGTACGGTTTTTTTCAGGGTCGTTGCCAGTCGTTCAGAATTCCGTTTCTTGGGAAGGGTAACAGGGAGATGAGCGGTGTTTTTCTGCCTATTAAAATTAAAATTTGATTAAATTCCTGTCCGCATTCCAAACATGCATATAAATCTAAGCAAGTGTTTTTAATGTTTATCTAAATCTTCTTTCCTAGAATATTTTTATAGCAGTTGTTACAATCAAATGTCTTATTTTGTCCGTGAGCTGTCCTCCTATGTCTATTCATGTTGCAGATATCCGTGAATATTTTCCCACAATCCTCGCATGAAAATCCAGAAGTCTCCTTAATCCTTAGAATAATGAATGCACAAAAATAGTACACACACAAAACAATTGAATAATCTGTGTACTCAGAGATGATCCTTTTCCGTCAAGAGATGAAAATGGAATGAAGCCGACGCCACAGCGTCACTGAATTTATTTATACGTGACAGACGTTTTTGAAAACGTCACGACGTCACGACGTCACAGCGTTTTTTTTATCGATATTTTCATTCTTGGTGGGAGTTTGTGTTTGTTTCCTATTGGATTATAGGTTAAAGTTGGGAAAATTAGTATTGAAGTCTATGGGAAAGAAATACAATAGGAATAAATTAATCTGATTGGTCGATAATTCAGTGATTTTATTGGTCAGTTTGGGGATCCAAAAACGAATCTTGATCTTCACATTAAAAAATAAAGTTATCAAAATAGTGATGGGGATCATTTAAGGATGTTACTAAAATAGGAATTTATATAAAAAATAGAGGATTCTGGGTAATGACTGTTATACAAAGGAATTTGTCCTATAGCCCTACGTGCTACTCTTATACAAATGAATTTGTCCTATGGCACTGCATGCTATTCTTATACAAAGGGACTCTTTAATTATTGAAAACAAATAGCATTCTAGGGGAACCTGAACCAGAACATTACTCTTATTCAATCGAACATACCCACAGGGCCCCCTCCGTATTCTAGCAATACGTGCTACTATTAAAATCTACGGTATGGCGGTCCTAAAAATGATTCTGAAAGGATTCGAAATAGTACAACTTGTCGGGTTGTTTGTGGTAATTCCACGAATTATCCAAGCTAGAAAAATACTCTTATTCAATCGAACTTGGGGTCACTCGGTACTATAGCACTGCGTGCTAAGCCGATAAAATGGGGAATCCGTATCAAATAAAGTTCGTTTTTGGTGATTTGGGGAGATTGTCGGGTTGTTTGTGGTAATTCTACGAATCGGGAAATTACTCTTGTACAAAGGAACACACCCTCAAAACATACCCCTGTCTTCTTGTAAGCCCTTGGGTAACATAGCAACCACGTGCTACATAGAAACCAAGATGGCGGCCTCCAGTATACAAAATGGCCGACAAAAACACGTATCACGCTAACAACACGCGCTGCGCATGCGCACTCACATCACATATCACTATGGGGATGACGTCACAACATGGCCGCTCACGCGGGTTACCATGACAACACAACATGGTGCCACCAGGTCACGTGACTATGACGTCACTTCCTAGGTCCAGGGGTAGGTCTGGCCAATCGATCCTGTTTCATCGCTCTCCGACCACTAACATCATTTTAAAGCAGAAATCATCATTCAAATAGACCATCCCCCAAACCGGGGGATAATGTGTCATAACGGTCGTTTTGTGATAATCTTTTTTTGCAAAAAAATCACTCGAAATCCTCCAATACTCATTTTGAAACAGAAATGGACCTTTCCCTAATTCGGGGGTCAAGGGATCACATGGCGATTTTCTTCCCTTTTGGCATAAAATCACTCAAAATTCTTCAAAACCCATTTTAAAGCAGTAAAACAAAACTCCAGTAGATCCCCACCCTAACCAGGTGAAGGGGTCATAAGACTCAAATGGAGATTTATTTTCCATAAAATTATTCAAAATCCTTCAAAACTCATTTTAAAGAAGAAAAACATTACAAAAATACACCCTCGCTCTAATCTGTGGTCAAGGGGTCATATGGGTTTGAGGCAGGGTGTGCAAATACCAGTTCTCGGCTTCGCACCCAGCGTGCAAAAGCCTTTGACCTGACAGGCAATATTTATCACACAGAAAAACAGCGCCCCAATAGCCCCTACCCCCCTCCACCCCAACACATCACTGGGTGAAAGGCTCATAAGACTCATATGGAGATTTCCTTTTCGATAAAATCATTCAAAACCTCCTTTTAAGCAGTAAAACGTCACAAAAATACACCCTAATTTGTGGTCAAGCGGTCATATAGCTTGGGGATGTGGCGGGGGGGGGGGGGGGGCAAATTCCAGTTCTCGGTAATGCTTGCGTCGCATCCAGCGTGCAATGGCCATTGAGTTGTCAGTCATTATTAATCACGGCACGGGATAGCAAAAATGTTTCTCAGAAAAGGGACATGGGATGAGTCCCGATTGCAATTGATGTTACCACAACGGTTAAACCTTTAATCATAGCAACACTGGGAGCCTAGAGAGCATAGCGCGGTAACCTCTGCTAGTTGTACATATGTGTGAGTTTATCAAAAGTTTGTTGATATTTAAATTTATTCATTTATTTTTTTATTTATTGGTGTTTAAGATCACATACTTACGCACACTGGCTAATCGTGACCGTGACAGTTTGAAGGGTGGAGAAAGACGGAGTACCCGGACAGAACCACCGAGCATCAGCTCCTCAACATTCTAACTCTGGTCAAGCTCCGTTCAAGCAGGGTTACAGCGGTTGAAGGCATGTGCACAGTTCGCCTTAGTACACGGCATAGTCGTGCTCCCAGCTGGGCAACCGGGATAAAGTGCCTTGCCCAAGGACACAACGCGGGTCGTCCCAGACGGGGATCGAACTCAGGACCTCTAGCATAGAAGTCTTGATATTTAAATACAGCGCGTGTTGGAGATGAGTACACCATTTCTCTGGAAAAGCGACTTTCTTTTGAATGCAGTTGTAATTGGATTAAAGGTAATTGATAGACAATCTGCATATCGTGATGTTTCTTTTCTTGTTTGTTGACCCTTTGATGCCATATGGCTATTGCAATATTGTATGCTATCATTTTCAGGGCCAGAGCCTGTGCTCCAGGCTTGGGGATAAAGTCATGAATCAACAAGAATTTCCGAGTTCAGAAAAATTGCTTTGTACTCAATCACCCGAAATACGGCTTGTTTTAAATAGTTTTGTTTCTGTTGGTAAGCAAAGCAGCTTGGACACACCAAGTAGATTTTAGTTAATAGAGTAACAAATTCTGCTGCCCAGTTATTAATAATGACTATCAAGTCAAGGGCTATAGCATGCTAGGTGTAATACAAAAATTACAGATAAATATTATTTGCAAAGAATATCCATATGACTCCTTGACCAAGGTTTGGGGTGAGGGTCTACGTTTGTGATGTTTTCTACTTTAAAATGAGTTATAGAGGATTTTGAATGATTTAATGAAGAAAAAATAATAAAATCTCAATTTGAGCTTTAAAACCCCTTGACCCCAATTAGGGTGAACGTCTATTTGAATGGCGTTTTTTCTGCTTTAAAATGAGTTTACAAGGGTTTCGAGTGAATTACATTCAACATTGTATTAAAACCTGACCCAAAACAACACCGGTATGCACTCCTATATGTTCAAAGATATGGAGCTGAACTTTGGTATGGCGGAATTTAGGTAGATAGTTATTTTAACCCTACAGTTAGTTAATCTTTCATAGAACGTCGGACTGCACTACAACATTTACAGTTGAAATTTGTCACCGGAGGTAATTTTACCAGAAAAGGGACATGGTATGGGTCCCGATTGCGTTTGATGTTACTTTAATGGTAAAACCTTCAACCACAGCAACTATGCAAGCCCGGATAGCTAGTGGAATAATCGTGAACAGCTCGGGGACCTCGTCTAGTTGTAAATAAGTTTGTGTTTATCTTAAGTTTTGGTTGGATTGTTTGGTTATCTTAACACCCATTTCTCTAGAAAAACTACTTTAATTTGAATACAGCTGTAATAGGATTATTGCCAATTAATAGACAATCTTGTAAGTTTGTTTTGTTATCCCTTTGCTGCTATATGGCTATTGCCAAGGAGACTTCCATCAGAGGTACCAGAGAGCACACACCAGCCCGCAGTGATTCTTCCCTACAAACATTCTCCTGGCATTGCCCCGGTGGTCGTCTCCAGCAGTTGGAGCACAGATACGCGAGTACAGTCCATTACTGACGAATCTCTCTGACCAACAAAGTTACTCTGGCCATTATCACAAACGCCTCTATGAAAGTATTAGGAAGTAAGTAAAAGCGACCTATCACCACCCTGTCACACACAAACTAGGCAAATTTTCACTATAAATAATTTCAAAGCGGTAAACTATTGTCCCCATAATTCTTTCAAGGAGCTAAATGTTTTGTACATCAGGAAAAGCCTGTGATTATACAGAATCATTCCGTCTAGTTCATTGAGACACTTTATTACTTTCCAAAGTGTGATTTACTGGGATTAACCGGTTTGATTATAAACGATAACTTCACAAGTGAATTATGCAATCAACAATTGTGTCATGTATCCGTGCGCGCAAACGAAGACGCTCTGCCGTGGGTGCAATGGGGACTTGAACATGAAAACATGAAAAACAGACGACGCTTGCAAAAAAAATTATTTAATAACTATTATTTTTTGTCTCAAAAACATAGGTTATGACCCCCTCATTGTAACGAGTTCGACGGGCTCGTTCCAATGAGGGGTCATAACCTATCTTTTAGAGAAAAAATAATGAAAATTAATTGGCGATTTTTGAGAATAGCGCAGGTAGGTTTTGGCCATTACGTTAGGCAAAGGGTTAAATAATATAATTATCGTTAATAATGAAAAATAATAAACGTAAGAGTAATCGCTTGACTGGACTGGTTAATTGAAATAATTCATTCGAGGAGAGGGACTATGCTGTAAAACACTCGTGCGCATTCGCGCACTCGTGTTTGTACAACGTCCCTCACCTCTCACGAGTCCAATCAAGCGATTACTCTCTATGTATTAAACTAAACTGAATAAATAAATGTTCTTTGTTTTTTAAATTGTTCCAACACTGCTCAGAGCGGAATTCTTGAGAACGCTCTTACGGATTTCGTTAAAACTTCGGATGCTTTGATACGGCTATAATTTATACTTGTAATAAGCTTTTCACTTTGGGCGATTTTAGTTAATAGAGTAATAAATTTTGCTATCCTGTAACAACTAATGCCTGTTAAGTCAAACGCTATTCATGCTGGAACCGATAGATGCAATGCAGATGCATGGTAGTTGCAAGCCCCCCCCCCCCCCCCCCCCCCAACAAAAAAACAAACACACCAAAAATCCGATATGACCCCTTGACCACGAGGCGAGGGAGAGGGTCAATTGTTGTGACGTTTTCTGCATTAAAAGGAGTTTTGAAGAATTTTGAGTGATGACCCTTATGACCCCTTGACCCCAGATTAGGGGGAGATCTACTTGGATCACATTTGCTGCTTTAAAATGACTATTGAAGAATTTCGAGTGATGTTTTGCATACAAAAGAAGAAAATCACTATTAGACCCTTCTGACTCCTTGGTCCCCGGGTTAGGGGGAGAAATTCATCAATACCCCTTGACCCCATTTAGGGCGAGTGTCAATTTGGGTGTTGTTTTTCTGCTTCAAAATGACGATTGGTTGAGTTTCAGTGATTTTTGCTAAAAAAGAAGAAAATCGCCCATGCCAATCATGACTCCTTGACCCACTGGTTATGTGAGGCTCTATTTGAGTGATGTTTTCCTCCTTTAAAAAGTATGTTGAGAAATTTTATGCACAAAAAAAAGAAGTTCACAATCATCCTGGTGACTTTTTGACCTCCGTTAGGGCGAGGGTCAGATTTGATGATGTTTCTTTCTGCTTTGAAGGATTTTGAGTGATCTTTTAGCAAAGAAGAAGAAAACCACCATTCGACCCTATGACCCATTGACCCCTGGTTAGGGTACGGGTCTATTTGGATGATGTTTTCCAGATTTAAAATGAGCTTTGACACATTTCAAGTGATTTTATGCAAATAAAAAAAGTAAAAAGAAATTCACCAAGGCCCTTTGAACCCTTGTCCCAGTTGGGGAGATGGTCCATTCGGGTGATGTTTTCTCTGCTTTAAAATGCGTTTTGAAAGACTTCGAGTGATTTGCTGCAACAAGAAGAAAATTATCATCTGACCGTTATGACCCCTGAGCCCCGGGTTAAAGGGAGGGTATATTTGGATAATCTTTTCTGCTTTAAAATGAGTTTTGCCAGATTTATAGCAATTTTATGTCACAAAAGAAATTCACCATTAGCCTTGGGACCCCTGTTTGGGAAATTTCAATTTGAGTGATGGATGTTTTTGTTTGCTTTATCATTGGTTTTGAAGGATTTCGAGTGATGTGCAAAAAAGAGAAACTCGCCACATGGCTCTCATGTCCCCTTGACCCTAACTGGGGAAAGGTCTATTTGAAAGATGTCTTTCTGCTTTAAAATGGCCATTGAAGGATTTCAAGAGATTAACAAAAAAAAAAGAAATTCACCATGACATTTATCACCCCTTGGCCCAAGATAGGTCGATGATCAAGTTTTCTGCTTTAAATGAATTTTTGAAGGATTTTGAGTAATTTTTATAAAAGTGAAGAAAAACACAATATGACCATTGTGACCTCTTGACCCCCAGGTTAAGGGGAGGGTCTATTTGGATTATGTTTTAAGAGTTTGAAGCTATGGAAAAAGAGGAATCTAACACACGACCATTATGACCCCCTTAACTCCAGTTAACCTCCAGCCAAATTTTTATGGTTTATTGCGGTGACTTCGGGTTATTAACCATAAGACTGTAAGAGACCATAGAAAATGAGTACATATACAGTTTGAAAATATAATCATACATGCGAAAAGTGGGGATATGGTGGAAGTTATGTTAATTGTTACTATACCCTAGCGCCCTGTATATAATTTCCTTAGAAACATACCGTGACTTCGTCGTAGATCATCACATTGAAACCTCGTGGGAGCGCCCTTTTCTGAAAGGAAAAAAGTAAAGGATCTGAAGATTGTTCTGCGTTATCTTGTTGAATCGAGGTCAAACTAAATATACCCCAAATGCACTTTTTGTCTAAAGACGCTGTAAATATGTTATGAATGCAAACGCTTAGTTGGAATACTAATCTGTTGTCACATAACACACGGCACTACACTGACTTCTATGGCTGTTTAGATAGACAGTGGTCATCTTTTAAACAAAAGAGAGGGAGAAAAATCCCAACAAAACAAAACAACCAACAATAAAAAGAACAAAACACTATTGAAAGACAAGAGTAAATTGCTGTCTGAACACCTCAATGGCTTTTATCCAGCGCAAGACTCTTCTCGTTTGGAGTGGCGGGGTTGAATCTGTGTTGTACGTTATTTACTTTCAAGATTTATTCCTAATTTGCGATCTGGGACGGGATAGAGGTGGGCGGTCCCTGTTCCTGCTTAAGTTGATAGCTTCATCACCACAACCAGCAAAGAAGTCTTCTTGCAAGAATATAACAAGCGGCACAGTGTGTTCTACTAAATAAATTTATGATTGTCAAAACGGTCCGGTATTGCAGGCAGGTACAGCGATACCTGGGAGTGGGGAGGGTCGCGCGTCCCCGCGTTTGTCCACAGATATGCTACACGATTATACAATGAGTTTAAACATTTTCGAGTTTGTAAATGTGTCAGTTTACGGACATTACCGTGAAGGAGTATACTCACTCTACCTGGGGCGCACGAAACTTCGAGATTCGATTCGATTCGATTTCGCATCTTAAGTTGGTGTTCGGCTTGATTCGAAATCAACTTTCCGATTCGTTTTCCTTCGAATCTTTTCACTGGAATTTCGCTTGGTATCAGCCATCTTTGTCGTCTCACAAAACGTATAGTTTAGATATAAATTGTATATAAATAATGATGAAAATAAAAACTGGGCGTAATTTCCTCTATATTAACTCAAAAAGCATCTGTACGTACGCCACCAAACATTCCAATTCCAGTTCTTCCACTAGTCACTAATACTGCCGAAAGCAAATTCGAAGATACGCTCACGGTTGCTAGCGAATATCCCCCGTGCAGTGCGTAGTACAGAATTGTGTTTTCCGTTTCTGTTTTGGAACAAAAATCCTTACTGGGTAAGATTCCAGCTATATCATCAAGGCATGACTTCGACGACGTATTTTATCAGTCGGGACTTCAAGTCGTCTGTATTCGATTCGAGATTCGATTCGATTTCGAAGAATAGACTCGATTCGATTCAAATCGAAAATATGAGATTGGCAGCGCCCCAATTCCACCCTCTCAGTTTAAAATAAGGGGTTAATCTTTCAAGGTTGAATCTTTTAATAATCTAACTTCGTCTTGAGTACAACCACTGTTAGAAAATAAGGTACACTCTAAAATCATTTGGGTTAAAAATTAACCCAAATCGACTGGGTTGAGTGAATATGAACCCAATTGGGTTCATATTCACTCAACCCAGTCGATTTGGGTTAATTTTTAAGCCAATTGATTTTAGAGCGTAGGTAGCGAAATTAAATATAAAACTTCTTTTTCAGTGATTTAAGTGCGTTGAACTAAAAAATGATAGATCTCAAGGATACCTCTCCAAAATCGCAGAACATTTCTCTACTGCATTCTCTCCTGGGCAAATATGTGAGGAATTGGAACACAACCTAAAGGAGAAGTATCCTTTCATTAGTACAACTAAAGGAAGAAAATTCTGATCAATGGTTTATTCTTAATCTGCCTTTAGCCTGGGGACATTCTCTTGGCAAGATTGTGAATAAATGTGAATTTTGGGGATATTCATGGACACACTGTAAGGGTACCTGCAAACTGCAGGTATGTGCAAGCTGCAAGCGATCAGTGCTGCGAGGCAATGCGAAGCAAAGCAAATATAAGGGCGAGCGCCGGGAGAAGCGAAACGATTGTCACTTTGGTTCGCTTTGAAAACAAAATGGCATATTTGCGGGCAAGACAAATGTTCCTGCTGGAAAATTCATCGCTGGGGTTCAGTTTTCGAAGGAGAAATGTGTGGTACATAAAATAGATGCTTAAATTGAAGAATAGGAAAAATATCATCATTTATTGCCACAGCTGCGGATTTTGTGGACTTTTTAAGAATGAAAACTTTGTGTGTTGTGTGTTTTCTGTCCTTTAAATCCAAAGCAGCAGTCAATCGACTGATATCCATTTCTTTTCTGAGTGCCCTAGTTCCCTTATGAGTATCCTAGTTCCCGTGCATGTTCAAAACTAGGATTCCAACCACAAACTTCACTAGACTATATCGCGTTGCTATGACAATTCGCTCGTGTTCGAGCGACCAAATCTAAAATTTTGATTTTATCGTTACACATGTTCCTCGTTTCGCTCGTGGTGTGAACAGTACTAACGGAAAGCCAAGCATAAGTCTTTTTCCGGAAATCGCTTTGTTGCTACGCTTTGCCTCCCTTCGCTGGTCGCTTGCAGTTTCTACGTTCCCAAAGCTTAATCAATGGCCTGACAAGGTGGAAGTGGCGTAAGAATATTGTTTCTATTTTTATTGTTTTGTCACATGTATTGACAATGGACTAAGTAAGCTAGGCGAGAAATAAAAAAAAGTTTAATTCACTTTTTCGGCGGTCTCCTCAAATAATTAAAATATTTGGAAAATGTGTAGTTAATCATCATTGTGTACTTTTAGCTTTATTTTATAGATGTGTGAATTGGCAATAAAAGTTTATTCTCTCGGTATTGTGCATTGGTTAGTAGATGAACAATATATAGCAAACAATGAAATTCTGAAAGTCCTTGCTTCCAGAGTACTGTCACGGCCAATGGATTTTGAAAGTTCGAAATATAGCGAAAAAAAAAACAATTGGAAACCACGGCAGGACAAAGAGCAGTGGAAAGCCACGGAACTGTTGTAGTGCTGCAAAAAAAATTAAAAATACGTCGTTTTTATCGTTTTCATCTCATTTGATCGATAATCCACTGTTTATAATCCAGGCACATTAGGGTTCACCAGGGACAAAAATCGAGGAAAGTTGATATTTTCAGGACTGAATAAGAACATGTTTGTGAACAACAGCTGAAGTCACCGAAAACCCGAGTTGAGCTTTTTGAGATATCGTAATCTTTCGGAATGGTTCAAATTCTGACACAATTCCATCAGGCAAGATACGAATGTAGTCATATGTAGACTAATTTAAGAACTCAGTCTTCACAAATACCCGTCTATCGTGGAAGTGTCACTAGGTATGTGCAATTGACGCCAGAGTTTAATGCCAGTCGATATTCCGTAACTGGCACGACATTATTACCGAATAGACCATGGAAATTGCATGACGATTCTGAATTTTTTCCCAAAAAGAGAGTGAGTAAAGATGTTCAGATAACAAAGAACTGAAATGTGAAGCCTTCTTCTAGAATAGAGGTTAATTCAGATAATGAAATTGATAAGATATATCGAAACATTACCACCGTTAGGATTTTATGGTCGAAAACGTACACCATGGTTTCGACTGTCTGAAAGGCTAAAAGACAAGATAACAAATAATCATTTCAGGAAAGATCATACGAGCAATCTGACAGGACTGATAACATGTTCTGATGTATCGATCACAGGTACACCCCAGATTCTCACAATAACAACAACAGCAACAACGATGGCAACGACATTCCCAAACTGTTTTTGAACATTCAGTCACCTAACAAGACTCATTTCACGGGAACTTATATTTTGACTTCACCTGATTTGATCGCGATAAACATAACCCATTCCTGCAAACAGACGAGAGCCGGAACACTGAAAAACGACTATTCAAGAGTGTCCAATTATCCTCTGGTTATTCATCAACTTCAGAAGTGCCAGGTTGGGCCTGTGAGTCTGTGATTGCTAGAAAAACCCAAATTACCCCGGCACAATCCGCAGCACGACAAGCCTGTGTTCTTGCATCCACATTTCTTACTACACCTCTCTTACACCCACAACTGAATGTTCGAGAGATTTTCAGTTGCAAAGGGCTGTGTTGTTGTTAGTTTAATCAGTATTTTATTTCACAAAATCTAACTTGTGTAACATAAATTTTAAGACAACGTGATGAATTACAAATTGTGGAAAGGGATTCAGCAGCAAGCCAAAGCTTATAAAATCTGTCTCCTACAGTCAACATATACATTTAACTTTCATGACATTTAATATACTATGTTTTAAGGGAGAAAGATAAGTAGCATGGTGTGAAGACGGAAGGAAGAGGGGAGGAGGCGAAAGATTTAGGACTTAGGCAACTGTTTCCTAGGATGACAGGGCACCAGAATGGCGAACACTGCAGAGAGAACGACGTACACAAATACATATCCTTATACATTGTAGTATGTTAAGAGGCAGCAATGTCACGTCAGGGAGATTTGCTTTGTGGTTTTGGCATGGTTCAGTAGAATATTTTTTGTCATTGACGTATAATCGTGCAACGTGTCGAATATTTGCCTGTTCGTATCCACATTGTACGTAACATTTTCTATTCAGAAGTATTCCGTGGTAATTGTAAAGGGTAATGTGGCTAACGTGTTCTGTCTGATATCTAGGTAATAAGAACAATGTAACAAGTAATGATCGTTTGTTTTGTGGGCACCGCATGAACAGTTATGGGAATTTGATAACTGGTTTAAACAGATGGTCGCTAAGATTACTATAGCACAACCGAAGTCTACTGTGGCGTATCTGCGGCTTGCGGTCTTTATAACATTTGAAGTAACTGGGAACAAGCAGTTTGTTTCTATTTAGGTAAGTCGACAAATTATGTAACAGACTATTTACTCTCACATGTAAGGGTAGGACACTCCATAGTCGGGTGGTTGAAGGCAAGAATGGTTCCTGGTGTTGCATGGCGGGATAGAAGGAAACAGCGAGGGCAGCATTATGACGCAGACTATACTCGAGAGATGCCGATGCTAAATGAGGAATCAACATGGATTAGTATGCAGGGACCATCCTGTGGTACATCTTGAAAAACTGTTTCAGTTTGTGTTTCTCTCTTCTTGCTTTAAGAGGTTCCCACTCTGTTTTCGCATAAATAAGTGCTTTAGTAGCACTCGCACCTGCTGCAATTCTGGAAGGTTCCATTTGGATGCGTTCCAGTACATCAGATTCAGGTGCAGTTATCCCATGCTGAATCTGAGTACTCTAGAACTGGCCTAAAGAAAGTAAGATATATTGTTTCTAATGTTTTGCGATCAAACTTTTATTTGTATTTTCTCAATAAGCCAATTATCTTCCAGGCTTGGGCAGATATTATTTCGATGTGTTCTTTCCAGGAGCCCCGATTGATTAAAAGTACTCCCAGGTGTGCATGGACGTTGATTTCGGTAATATCCGCACAGCGCATTTTCAGGGGGATGATTATTTCGAACAAGTTTACGCGGAATTAGCATTTACTCAGTCTTTGAGGGGTTAAAATCAACAAGCCATTGATTTGACCAGCTTTCAAGTTGCGACAATTCATGGTTTAGAAGATGGACTTCTTTCCCTTCGTCGAGAACAGTGCTTATGGTATTATAAACATCGGAAAGTTGTAGAGTGTTTGAATCTTTATGTTTAAATTCAGACTGAAATTCGGTAATCCTGGAATTTAATTGAAGGAAAACAAGAACTTGTTTGAATGTACACTTTTAAAAACCCTTGCCGATACAACTAATCAACGATATGGGCCTATAGTTAGTGGCCATGTTCGGGTTATCCACTTGAAATGTTTAGATTACATTAGCTTTCTTCCACTCAGCTGGAAAGTAACACTTGATAGGAGAAAGTTAACGGTGTCTGTGAGCAGGTTTATCAGGCTTCATCTATATTCTTTGAGAAGTTTCGGACTTTTGTCCGAACCACACGCTTTGGAGCTTTTTAGGGAGCTTAAGACATCACTTGTCAGTATGTTAATATATTCTAAAGTCGGGCGAGAAGTATTTTATTGTGATTACGGATGGGTAGAGAAGCGTATGAGTCATCCAGTTGAGAGGTATTACAGCAATAATCATTGAATGCGTCTCCTTGTTCAGTATCAGCTGACAGGTCACGATTGCTGTACCGTAGGACAGGGATGTCTAACGTACGTTTATTCATAAGTTTATAGAACGTTCTCCAGCAGTTGGCATACGAGATCGGTTCATCATTGAGACTTTTTTTCTAAATTACAAAAATATTTGTCCTTAGGTTTTTAAAATTGCGGATGTTGTTTGATTTCTCTTTTTGCGGTATATTTCCCAAGCTCGTGGCATATTAACTTTTTTGCATGTTGATGGATTATTTAAGTTGGCGGATTAGTTTTCTTATATTGTTGTGAAACCATGCAGGAGGGTTCGTTCTGCCTACATGTAACCAGCCTATTTGCAATAAATTGTGTGGCAACAGGTTGAGGTTATACTGACGGAGAATGGATTGTATTGGACCGTTGGGATTTGCCAGCTGATTATCGTCAAAGTTGCCGGTTATAACAACATTTGGAGGGTGTGAGTCGACTGCTCGTTCAATAGAGGTAGCAATCAAATTCCACGACTCTGCACTGGAATTTGGCGGACGCCAGTTTGTCTAAGAACCCCATTGTTCATCGACAAGACGCAGTCTTTTGGATACGCTAACCATTCCCGAATCTGTATATGCACAACCTGTAGAGGGGAAGCAAGTTCAATGCACCTTTTTCAGCTTAGTTCTGGCCACAGAACGCTTATAAGCAACGCATCGTTAATAGTCGAGTGAAATGAACTTTGTTGGTCCGTATAACACCAACATAACCCCCCTCTCCCCCCCCCCCCCCCCCCTCGAAGCAATCTCGTGAGTTGTACTGTTATGTGCCGTGAAAGAATCGATGTGCTTTTGAAAACGTCTAGCAAGTTCAGAGACTCTCAAGCTGAAGATGTTCTTTTTTCCCTGGACGAAAGAGCGGCGAAGTTATGACAACCGTTCACAGCATGTGCCAGCAACATAATATTTCCCTTTGACTCGCCCACCGTGGTCGCAATTTCTCCGATTGAGAACGGAACCATGGGTGCGACGAGAACAACATGTATTTGCTCCATTCTAAACGATAGCGACACGTTAGAATATCAAGTACGTTGGTGTCTCTTCCAATAACTGTGACATTGGATCTATCCTCCTGAGTCAGGCCAAGCCCTATCTCGTTGGCCAGAACATCAACATCTGTGTTTGCTTGCTTCGATTGTGCAAATTCCTGCACTAACAGACGGATTAGTTGTGCTTTGTTACGATGATTGGCCATTAAATCAGATTTAGAGGTGGTTATTGACAGGTCAAGAGAGATGTTGATATCTGCGGAATATCTACCCTTAGCTCTGCGCGCTTGCCCCAGAGCTATATAACGAAACATTTTGAATCCAGTTTCATCGCTGTATTTGATGGCTATGAATGTTACACGTCAATACAGCGTATCCCTTTGTTGACATGTCACATTCATAGCCATCAAATACAGCGATGACACTGGGCTCAAAATGTTTCGTTATTTTATTTGAAAATGTGGTACAGATATCTCCATATGATGACTGTTTGGGCCATATGGCAGCTCTCAGCTGAAAGCCACCATGTATGACGGAAACATAACATCCTGGAAGATTCCCATTCAGTGGCATATGACTTGAATATTTTGCCAAGGACAACCAAAGCAAACAGTACGGACGGTTTTGGTGTAATCTCGTACTTGAGATATCCCACCATTTCGGATTGGGACTGAATCAGTCACATGAATGAGGCTGAAAAAAGTATGCGGGACCGACTACCACTCCACGTACTGTGATAGAATTGGCAATTGGTGCGATTGATTTCATAGTGTAGGTGCGACGCTTCTTGTGGGTTCTTCATGCTTCCCCTACAACGTTTGATACACATCCATTACAAACTGTAACGGCCCAGTCACAATTGACTGACTTGTCTGCCACAGTGCCAGATGATAGTAAGACTAACTGCAGTGTGTCTCTATTGTGGAACGGAGAGTGTTCTTTCAACCAGTTAAGGATTTGGTTTATGTCACTGGTGCCATTTGCTTGTGCAGTCTTACGAAGGTCCCGGTGTTGGTCACTGTTACCCGTGTAGACTTGAACAAAGTCCTCAAGAACATTGTATGTCGACAGACAGCGAATCCCTTGCCACGTGTGAGACCACCAGCTACCTTGAACGCTCACATAAGGCACTGTTCTACGGTTTGGTCGGAATAAATCCCATCCCAGGACTTGTCGTAAAAAATCCCTTCTCCGTGAACGCCTTGTATTTTCCGACAGGCATTGTTCTGGGGTGATCGTCCACCTGTTGGAGGAAGAGATGGTATTAGACACAGCAGAAGAACAAAATGTGACTAGGTCGATGAGAACCAGTTTGGAGGTAGGGTTATGTTTTTACAAGTATTGACCATTTGCGATAGCCGTACTCTCTAATTCCTCATATTATAGTGAATGAGAGATATTTGTCCATTGTTTAAACAGATTACTCGCGTATATGTTTTGAGAAGCCCGAGAAATCCGACATCGAATACCTCAATTTGCCTGAAAATAATCACCATAAGTAGGTATAAAAGGAGAGTACACTATCACTTTGTACATGTACGTGTACAACATACGTACACGATGCGTTCACCAACGTGGAATTCAGTGTTAAATCACACGCTTGTTCACAAAAACGTACATTGATCTTGAATCCCCCCATGTTTTTGTGACTCCTAGATCGCACTTTTAACGTTCAAATACTCGTGGTGAACGCGCGTTTTTCAAAAAAAGACGAAATTGTACATCGTCACTTTTATCTTTCACTTTAAAAATTTTTGTAGACGTTCCCATCGCAGATCAGACCATCGATCCATCGTTGGCGAACGCGAGCAAAAAATTCTAGGTCAGCATCAAAAAACGGCCTGCGGATTCTGCATCAGTGATCCAGAACTCTCCATTGTTTTTGAGGCGGTGGGTTTTTCCCAAAAAATTTAACAGACTGCTATTGGACGCTTCCCTTTCTGACGTAAGTGGGGGGAATACCCTGATTTTTTCCAATGTGTTTTTATCAAAACTGACAAGTAGGTCGCATGTCAAAGTGACATTTACTGTATAAACACTTACTGAGAACGCTATTTTGTCACGCCTGAGATGTATTACAGGTTTTTATTCAAATGAGATTAATTGTCAAGTTAAATGGTTTATCTGAAAAACTATTTCTTTCTGATTTTTAACACGTTTGAAACGGATGCTATTTTAATATTTTTTAACTGTTTATCGAGGTGTCATTTTGTAAATGGTTTTTTTCTCAACTGGTTTTAGTTATTATATTAAAGACGGAAGATTTTTATTTACTTAAAACATAAAACATAAAAATAATTATACATTTAATTTTGAAGATAATAAATAACTCATATTAGCATACTCAAAGGAACATTAACAATTAAAAACGAAAGATGGATCCTAAGCGCCGAGATCTAATTTTAGACCAGTATGAACGTGCTAAGAAGGGGATTCAGTCGGCTGATAGGAGCAGACGTCTTGGTGAGATGGAACTCAAACGCGAAGCCACAAAAATATTTAAACCCGTGACGGAGGGTCAAGAGCGAAGCAGGAAGGAGATAGTCGAAGAATTGAGACCCATAAAGGAGAGTTCTTTGAGAATGGGTTCGTTGCCTCCTAGTTTTGGAAATCGGTATTCCGTTCAATCTACACCGGATTACGTTCCCACGGAAATTCAAACAGATTTGAGCGAGAGCGACGATACGGCTTCGACTATCACCACTAGTAGCGTCGCATCGTCCGATGATGATGGCGGTAAGAGAGATCAGTCGTATGGAATTTATAAGGATTCTGAGGGTAGAACTTTTGTGGGAGACACAGAAGTAGAAATTGACGATGATGAATTGATCGTGGGTTCGAATAAGTATAAAGTAACTGATGGTCTGCGCAGATTGCTCCTTTACGACAAGCCCGGCGATTACACGGAACAGGATTTCGATAATTACGGAGACATTCTGGTCCAGGCCCACGCCATGAAGAGAAATAACGATGCCAGAGAGACGAGACCCAAAGCCAACAGAGGTTACAAGTGGACGAAAGTGGTGAAACCCATATGGGATATGAACAAGAAGTTCGTCGAATCGGTGACTGGCAAAGGGGTGAAAACCACTTTTCTTCCGAGCGATTCCGACGCTCTGTCTCAGAGATTGAGTTTGTTGATGGCGAGCAGACGGGCTGGTAACACGGGATTAGATAATCAGATAGTTGCTATATCTGACGAATTGTTAAGACAGAAGGTTTTGAATAAAAACCAGTATAAAAGGCTGATGAACGAATTGAAGGATTGATGTGTATATAATAAGTAGAGAGAAACAAACAAACAAACAAAAATAAAACAGTAAATTCTTACACTAGAATAATAAAAGTATTTAAAAACAACAAAACGATTTACCAGTGAAAAAAACAAAATATATCATAAAAAATATGTTGGTGATAAAGAACAGGGGATACGTCAGAACTTACGTTCAAGGCGGTTCTGGCATCGTCGATTCTATAATGCGAGCGTTCACGAGCGATGCGGGTAGAAAACTCGCATCGACCGCGTTTGAGGACGGTAAGAAGACGGCGTTGGATGCTGGTAAGAAAGCCGCTTCCGAAGCCAGTGGTAGGATAGCTTCTGTGGCTGGCAAGAGGGCAGCCGACGCGTTGATCGACAAGTTGATCAGTCCGCCGGCGAAGCGAGCTGCGTTAGAGCGAACGCCGAAAGTTGGAAAGATTTTAAGGATGCCGTGGTGCCCATACAAGATTTGGCCAAAATGACGAGTGGATCCGGATTGAAGAGAACTCGCGACGGTGCGATATAAATAAATAATAACATTAAAAACAGAGTTTGAAAAACGTAAAAAATTTGTGTTTGAAAAGAATCTAAAATAACAGACAAAAAAAAATAAAACAAAGATGAACATTAAAGATATGTCTTGGAACGACGCCGCGACCAAGAGGTCGAATAACGAGTTCTTTCCCAAGAGCATAAGAGGTTTGATAGTGGGAAAATCGAATTGTGGAAAGACCAATCTGTTGATGAATCTGTTGTCCCGACCCGACTGGTTGGATTACGACAGATTATTCGTGTTTGGCAAGAGATTGTTTCAACCCGAATACAGATTGCTTCGAGAGTGCATGGATCGCAGATTGCCCAAGGACGTCATAGCCAGAATCTTTGACAGTAGGGAGGAATTCGACAAGAGTGGAGCTCCACTCTCGACCATTTTGGACGGTGCGGCGATGGAGCTGATGAAGAGAAATGCATCTTCGAACGTCGAGTGTCGATTTTATGAGAACGCTAGCGACGTTCCGGATCCTAGGGAACTGAAATCGGAAGATAAGAATCTCATGATTTTCGACGATCTGCTTTTGGAGAGACAGAACCGATGCGAATCGTATTACGTTAGGGGTCGACACAGCAACGTGGACTGTTTCTACCTGTCGCAGAATTATTTTCGATTGCCCAGACAGACGATAAGGGAGAACGCTAATTTTCTATGTCTCTTTCGCCAAGATCTCAAGAATCTCAATCACATCTACGGCGATCACGTCACAAACGACATGAGCGCAGCGGAATTCAGGAGATTCTGCAAGAGGGTTTGGGATGGTGGACTTTACAATTTCGTCGTGATCGATTTGACAAGCGAATTTAATCGCGGAAAATATCAGTGCGGATTCGACAAGTTTTATGTTTCTGATGATAATAATAAGATAGAGCGTGAAAATAAAAAAAATTAGAAAATAATAAATCTTCAAATAATTAAATTTGAATTGTATAAAATTAAAATATAATGTTCGAACATGGAGAATTGTTAGAACGGATAGCCGAGAATACGGCTGCGAAACAATCCATTCAAATCGTGGTGAGTGGCGATTCGACTCGATTCGCTACGAAATTCGAACCTTCCATCGAATTGAATAGAGAGAAAAGTTACGAGATGGCTTTGGTGAATCTGGAGACTTATTATTCCTTTCCCAACGTCACCGAAAAGAATAACTCGTTCAAGTATTCCGACGGAACGGATTGGTTGGAGATTCGAATTCCCAAAGGGAGTTACGACATAGACGATTTGAACAATTACATTCAGACGCGAATGAAGACGGATGGAAAGGGAAGCAACAAGATCAGACTCGCTCCCAATCCTAATACCTTACAGACGATGTTGGATTTGGAAGATAATTTTCGAGTGGATTTCAACACGGACGATTCTATAGGCAAGATGTTGGGATTCGATCGAAAGATGTATCGAGGCCACGCGGCATCTGAAAATACGGTCGACATTCTCGCATTCAATAGCATTCTGGTGAACGTGGACGTGATTGCTGGAAGCTACGTGAATGGTAGCGCTCAGCCGACGATCTATTCCTTCTTTCCAAACGTGTCGCCGGGTTATAAGATCGTGGAGCGACCTCGAAATTTAGTTTATCTACCAGTGATTTTGGACACGTTGTATAGTCTCAAAACCACGTTGACGAATCAAAATGGTGAACTGTTAGATCTTCGCGGAGAGAGGGTGGCGATACGATTTCACATAAGAGAAATATAATGCAAAAAAAAAAATATTGTGTATATATATAGATAACAAAAATAAAATAAACGCAATATTAATTTTACAAAATTATTTTAATATAATTATTAAACAAGAAACAATTGAAGTAAATATATTTTAAAAAACAGAATTATGACACAATACGTGGTTAAAAACGTGAACATATCCGCAGGACAAAGGAAGAAACTTAAGAGAGCGTTAACAACTCGAGGCGAGGCGGTGAGATTCAAATTCACTCACGAAGATCTGACGAGAGGCGGTCAGGATTCGATCGCCTGGACCAGAAGTCAAATCAAAAGGATGGAGAAAGCGATTCGCGATGGAAGAGGATTGGCGGTGAGATTGAGTCCCGCTCAATTGAGATACAATTTGAGAATGAAAGGCGGTTTCCTACCGCTGTTGGCAGGAATAGCCGCAAAAGCATTACCCTTCGCCGCAAAGGCACTACCCTTTCTCGGAAAGACTATCGGCGTGGGAGCTCTCACGGGACTCGCTAGTTCGGCAGTTGAGAAATTAATGGGTGGCAGCGGACTGTTTTTGAAGAAGGGAGGAGCCGTGTGTCGCGTCCACGTAGACGACAGCGGTAAAGGATTGCATCTAGAACCTGTTAGAGGTGGCAACTCTCTGAGAGGAAACGTTCTCTATCTGAAGAGTGGACGGAACGTCGAGCGACTCGGCAAGGGTTTGTTGCTTGGTGAGAATTCGCCGTTTAAGAACATACCGATTTTGAATATGTTATTATAATATAAAATTATATAAAATATAAAATCATAGAAAGTATAAAATAATATATTTAAAATGGATAAAAAGGTGGAGAAACAATTAGACGATAATGCCGAATATCGCGAGACAGAGTGTGAAGAAACAAAAAAAATGAGATCAAAAGATGATCTCATTACTTTTTTTTTTCCTTCTTCTTCGCTAATAAATCAATCTCTCTATTGTTTATATTTCCAAGTCCGTTATTAGCATGTTGACACTCGTGTCTTCTCCTTTTTAGAAAACGTGTTGAATGTTTATCTTTACTCTTTTGAGTTTTTTTACATCGATCAACTCGCTCTCACCACCCAATTTCTTCACGAGTTCGAATGAGATGTTTGGAAATATGTAATTTCCATAGGGCAACGACAAATCGTCCTTGTCGAATTCTCTATCTTCGGCGATGACGATGTTCTGCAGATCGCTTTGGTACTCATAAATCAAATCGAGCACGGCTTCGTCCAATTTCAAAGGCATCTTATATTTGTCATATTTATGCTCTAAGCCCTTCGTCTCGACTTCGTTCAATTCGATGGGATCGTGTCGTTGTAATCTATAGATTTTATGACCGAATTTCTTATTCATTTCGACTCGTTTCAATTTCAATTCGCATCTTTTAGGTGTTGCTGTCTTCATGATCGATTATTTAGTTTTTTTGTTTTACGAATTCTTGCAAATAATGTATATTTAAATTTTGTATTTAAATAATAATTTGTTTAAAAAGTTAAAAGTTGTTTTTTTTAATTTTTAATTTTATTTAGTGTAAAAGTTTTTTAGTAAAAGTTTTTTTTCTCTTTATATATATAAAAAGTTAAATTTTAACATTTCAATCTCTCTATTGTTTATATTTCCAAGTCCGTTATTAGCATGTTGACATTCGTCATTTTTCCATTTACGAAAATGGTGTGAATGTTTATCTTTACTCTTTTGAGTTTTTTTTCATAGGCGAATGCGCTCTCACCACCCGATTTGTTCACGAGTTCGAGTGAGATTATTGGATATATGTAACCTCCATAGGCCAACAATAAATCACCCTTGTTGAATTCTCTGTCTTTGGCGACGATGATATTATTCAGCAGATCGCCTTGGTACTCGTAAAACAAATCGCGCGTGGCTTTGTCCAATTTCAAACACATTCGATATTTGTGATAGTAGCGCTCTAAGTCCACCATCTCAACCTCATTCAATTCAATGGGATCGTGTGGTTGTAATGTATAGATATTAAAACCGAATTTCTCATACCCTTCGTCTCGTTTCAATTTCAATTCACATCTTTTAGGTGTTGTTGTCATGATCGATTATTTGGTTTTTATGAATTCTTGCAAATAATGTATATTTTAAATTTTGTATTAAAAAATTGAATTAAAATTTAACTTTTTCTTTTATTTATTATATATATAAAAAGAGTAAAAAAGCAAAACTTTTTTAACAAATTATTTAATAAAAAATTCAAAAAAAAATATTCTTACAAATGAAGCAAACAGATAAAACAATGGTAAATTTAAATGAGAAAACCATACCTCAGTTAAACGAGATTTGTAAACTATTACAAATTTCAGATTTCAGAAATCATAGAACTAAATCAAAAAAAATTGATGTCATACAAGAATATTTGCGAAACGCTAGAAAGGCAAACGAAATGTCGATAGCAACGACGTCAAAAGATGCATCGGTTGTGAAAAATGAGAAGATAGTAAAAGGAATCGAAATGCCGACGTCGAAAAAAACCAAAAACGTTTCGATTGTGAAAAATAAGAAGACAACTAAACGAAAAGCCGTTGAAGAACATCAAGTTTCCAAAGAAAAGAAAAGAAAAACTAAAACGAAAACGAGTGATGCACTTCAGATTCCAGACAAACGAGATATATCGAGCGAAATTCAACGAGCAATCGACGAAGAGAAAGGAGAAGAATATGTAACATGACTCGTTGCAGAACTATACCAATCGAAACCCGTAGAATGGGAGAGTGCGATCAAAGGCATTTTTAAAACTTTTGACGTGGTTCCCTCGTTCAAGAAAATCTATCCAAAATTGTTCATGGAACGGGTGAAGAAAAAAGTATTGGATTTGTTTCGTGAATACATGAACGTGGGATTAAAAATTAAGATGATACTCCATTGCATAATGAATAAAATCGACGTGGAGTCCGGCGAGAGCATCGTGAAAAATGCATATTTCAGATCTAACGTCGAACCCGTATTTCGAGGTTCAGATCTATCGGACGTTTTCGAAAAGATGAAAGACAAGATGTTGACGTCTCTCATGAATTATCAACATGAAGGTAGTAATTGGACATTCGATGAGGTGTTGAAACTTGAAATTCACATAAATAAAAACGATCCGTTGAAAGGATCTTCCTACTTGGAATTACCGTATTTCTTGACTTAAAAACACGCCGTGTTCAACGTGAGAAATAAAGATGATCAGTGTTTTAAATGGGCAGTCACCTCCGCTTTATACCCTGTCGAAATGAACTCCGATAGAGTTTCTCGTTACGAGGAAACTTCTAAAAATCTCAATTGGACTGGAGTGACTTTTCCAACAGAGTTAAAACACATCGAACGTTTCGAGGTTCAAAATCCCATCGTAGCGGTGAACGTCTTGGGATACGATGAGGAAAAACGAACGATCTATCCTCTCAGACAGACTTTGTATCTCGAAAGAGAAAAGACGATTATTTTATTATTGATTTCGAATGGTGACAATCATCATTATTGTTGGGTTAAACATCCGACCCGATCACTGTCAAAACAAAATAATAATCATAACGGAAAGATATCTTTATGTTTCAATTCATGAACATATTTAAGACTGAAAAATCATTAGCGAAACATCAGGAATATTGCAACGAAAATCAAGGTGTCGCCGTCGAAATGCCCAAACCCAACACCATCGTGAAGTTTGAAAATTACAATAGAAGGTTAAAAGTACCATTCATCGTGTACGCCGATTTCGAATGTTTCACCGCGAAAATGAGTTCCTGTCAACCCAACGCTCTTCAAAGTTACGTCGAAAGATATCAAAAACACATACCTTCGGGCTATTGCATTTACGTGAAATGCGCTTTCGACTCGCAACATGACATGGGTCCCTTCACCTACACGTAACCGTGCAAAGACGACGACGTGGCTCAAAGGTTCGTGGAAGAGTTAGAATCGAAAATTCAAATGTTATACGACAAATTCAAAACTCCGGCGAAAATGATCATCACGCGAGAGCAGCAGGACGAAAATAACAGAGCCACCGAATGTCACATATGCAGACAATCGTTCGATGAGAATTCGGAGGAAAATAAGAAGGTCAGAGACCATGATCATTACACGGGTCTGTATCGTGGTCCGGCTCACAGCAAGTGTAATTTAAAATATCAAGACGCCGCTTTCTATCCGGTGATGTTTCACAATCTCTCAGGTTACGACAGTCATCTGTTCGTGAAAAATCTCGGCACCTCACACGAAGAATTAAATTGCATCGCGAACAGCGGAGAAAGATACATTTCCTTCATGAAATGGAAGCTCATGGAGAAGAAAAGAGTAATCGACAGAGAGACGTTGAAAGAAAAAACGAAATCCATTCGTAGATGCATACGTTTCATCGACAGTTTTAAATTCATGTCGACCGCTCTGGAAAAATTAGTCGATAACATGAGCAAGGATAAATTTAAAATCACGAGCCAACATTTTGGAGAATGAGTAGACGTCATGTTGAGGAAAGGAGTCTATCCTTACGATTACATGAATGATCTAAAGAGCTTCGAAGACACCACACTACCTTCGAAAGAAGATTTTTATTCAAAATTATACGAAT
Organism: Pictodentalium vernedei; assembly: GCA_031216915.1. Lineage (NCBI taxonomy): Eukaryota > Metazoa > Mollusca > Scaphopoda > Dentaliida > Dentaliidae > Pictodentalium > Pictodentalium vernedei. The sequence continues at coordinate 57,945,552 of CM062297.1, forward strand.
CCGACATTTCCAACGAGAATTACGAACACGCCAAAAACGTGTGGAAATCATTCGATATGAAAACCATGAGAGATTATCATGATCTCTATCTGAAGACCGACATTCTGCTCTTGGCAGACATGTTCGAAAATTTTCGAGACGTCTGTTGTCGAAATTACGATCTGGATCCCGCTTGGTATTTCACCGCACCCTGACGTGGGACGCTCTGTTGAAGACCACCGAAGTTCAATTGGAATTATTATCCGACGTGGACATGTTGCTCATGTTCGAAAGGGCTGCGAGAGGTGGCATCTCGATGATCTCTCACAGATATTCTGAAGCTAACAATCCCTACATGAAAGAAGGTTTCGATTCGAAACGGTCGACTAAATACATACAGTATTGGGACGCCAATAATCTGTATGGTTGGGCTATGAGTCATCCTTTACCGATTAGAAATTTCGCATGGGTGAAGGAACCGGAAGAGATGCAAAAATGGAGAGACTATCCTTGCATTTTAGAAGTCGATTTGAACTATCCGGAAGAATTACACGATCCACACAATGATTATCCGCTGGCTCCTGAACGAATGGAACCGAACGAAGGAGATGAGGAAAAACTCATTCCCAATTTATTTAACAAACGTAACTACGTCGTCTACAGCGAGAATTTGAAACAGTACGTCGATTATGGGATGAAATTAGTCGACATACATCGCATCATTCGATTCGACGAAGAGCCTTGGATGAAAAAATACATCAATCTCAACATGAATCTCAGAACTCGAGCCGAGAACGATTTCGAAAAAGATTTCTTCAAACTCATGAACAATTGCGTGTACGGTAAATCGATGGAAAACATCAGGAAGAGAACCGACGTTCGACTCGTCACGTCTGAGAAAAGAGCTAAAAAATTAGTGGCGAAACACAATTACAAACACCGAACCATATTCGACGAAAATCTAGTGGCTGTTCACATGCAAAAGACGCACCTGAAGTTCGACAAACCGTATTATCTCGGACCAGTCATCTTAGATATCAGCAAGCAATTGATGTACGAGTTTCACTACGATTACGTCAAATGAAAATTTGGCGATAAAGCCAAACTACTGTTCACCGACACGGACAGTTTAGTTTACAAGATAGAGACGAAAGACGTCTACCGAGATATATCTCAGGGCGTGGCCGAGTGGTTCGACATGAGCAATTATCCCATCGATCACCCGTCCAACATTCAATCGAACGACAACAAGAAGGTGTTGGGTAAATTTAAGGACGAGAGCGGCAGTAAACAGATCGTCGAATTCGTGGGTTTGAGACCCAAACTGTATGCTTATCGTCTAGAAGATGATGAAGAGATCAAGAAGTGCAAAGGAGTTAAAGCGTGTGTGGTGAAGAAAAACATCTCTTTCCAAGAGTATAAAGATTGTCTGTTAGGAAGTGGTCCGGTGTATAAGACTATGAAATCGATTCGAAGCGAAAATCACGACTTGTATACCGAAATAGTCAACAAGATTTCGCTGACGGCCGACGACAATAGAGATTCATATTAGATGATAAAATGAGCACTTTGGCACTCGGACATTGGACTTTGGATCTGATTTTAGACGATATGAATGTGGATGATTGGATTCCAGATACGATTGTGGATGATAAGATTCCAGATATGATTGTGGATGATAGGATTCAGAAAATCAAGAAGAATTAGATGAACACAAAATTATAGAAATCGATAGTGACATCGAGAGAGTTAGTTTAAAAAGAAAAAGAAAAAAATAGAAAAAATAACGTCATTTTAGTGAATTATAATAAAATAAATAAAAAAAATATATACGCATTTATGAATAAGAAAATAAAGATATCCGTAGAAGGTGTCATCTTACCTAACGAACCCCTATCCAACATCGATCTGTTGAATGCGGCAAAAGATTTGAAAATCAAAGATTTTCTAGGCGTGTTTTCCAGAGATGCCTTGCCGAAGAGAAGACCTCGACAATCGGAATGCGGAATTTTAAATATAGATGATTCATCGGGTGAAGGCACTCACTGGGTGGCGTGGATCAAGAATGGGAAGAAGAAAAATTATTATTTCGACAGCTACGGGATCTCGCCGCCAAAAGAAATAGAGAACTATTTCAACAAATCGATGCTTCATTACAACACGAAACAAGTGCAATCACCAGATCAAGTGTTTTGCGGTCACCTGTGTCTCTACGTTCTCAAGAGATGGTCTGAAGGAGATCAATTTCAAGACATTCTCAATGATTTACATTAGAGAGAGATTTTTTTTTTTATAGTATATATAAAGATAAAAAATTATTTTAAAAAATTTTTAATCAAATAAAAACGAAAAATAAAATAACATAGTTCATTTTTAATAAACTGCGTTTGAACATAATTTTCTAAAAACAAAAAATCCCACAACAACATGCCAGTCGATAAATTTGGTAGAAGTGTCGACGAAAAAGTCAACCCGAGAAAGAAGAGGAAGACGTTCGAAGTTGACGATGGTTACGACGTTGCCAACTTGTACGAACGTTACATTCGGAGATATGAACCTCGAGAGAAACCTTTGAACATGAACGATAAGAAGCTCTACAATCTTCCCGAGCTGATAGATCTCGCAGATGCTGCAACTAAAAAATACGTTGACAGGGGGAATGCCGATTTCGAACGAATCCTGCTAGATAATTACGTGGATAAAACCATGACCGACGATCTCGATCTGAAATCCAAACGTTTGGTGAACGTCATGAATCCCATAGATCCCACCAATGCCGCGACCAAGAAATACGCGGATGACTCTCACGCGAGATTCAGCGAACACCTGAGAAATAGATACGTTATGAAAACGATGCACTTGGAATTGAACGCCAATTATAACAAGATAACGAATGTGGCCACTCCCACGAATCCCAAGGACGTGGCGACCAAACACTACGTAGATCTGGAACAGAGAAAGTCTGACGGACGGATCTGAATGCGGGATTCCACAAGATATTGAATGTGTCGAAGATTGACGACACGGATGAAGACTCAACCGTGGTCAACAAGGGCTACGTGGATTCTGCCGTGATACAATCGCAAGAATACCTAGAATCACAAGTGGACGATCTCTACCTGAACAAACAATCTGACGGAACCATGGAGGGTGGCATCAACATGAACGGTCACAATTTATTCGGTCTCGATCACGATCCCGAATTCGATTCCAGCGTGGTCAGCAGAAAGTATGTGGACGACAACTCGGTCTGGAGAAAGGGTGACATCATGGAAGGTAAACTAGACATGGGTGGACACGCGCTCACAAATCTACCGGAACCCGTGCACATGACGGATGCCTGCACCCTGATTTCGGTGGTGGAGAAAGTCAAATATGCTAGACAATTGATCACCGTGTGGGCCGAAGAGGCCGGCACCTTAGATGAAGGAAAAGCTGAGTGGTCTTTCGGAAATGGAAGTAGTGGATCAAAACATGGTCAGGTGGGATATCCCATGCCGTTGGGAGGTGAAATCCTTCGAATGAGTCTGGCTTCCTCGGATTTGAATAACAGAGCGGTCATCAATCTCATGGTGAATGGTGTGGAGAGCGATAAGAGATACAGCGTCGAAAAGACTGAGAATCAACACGCGAATGTTAGCACGTTCGACACGCCTCTCAAAGTGAATGCCGGAGACAGGATTAATTTCATTATGAAAACCAATAATCCCAAAGCCGCCACTTCCATGGTGAGTCTACTGATCGAACTGGATCCTTTGAACAAACAGTGAACACGTGGAAAATAATGAATTAAAAAAAAAATAATGTGTGATTATTAAAAACAAAAAAAACAAAAAAAAAAAGTGATAAGATCATCTTTAGATCTCACTTTTTTTGTTTTTCTTCTTCTTCACTATCACCATATATTATAATGATGTTTCTTTTTCTCTCAATTTTCAGCGTCGATTCTTCTTCTTTTTCTTTTTTTCTTTTTCTTTGTGATATGATACGTTTATAACAACTCTTTTGTTTATCCGAATCATAATTATGAATGAATGTTGTGCATCTCTCGGTAACACTCGCATCATTACCATTCTCTTCAGAAGGTAGTGGTGATGGTGGAAAGCGTCACATTCTTTTCATTTCCAACCGTCTAGCCCACTGTTTATCTAACCATTTTTCCACATCTTCTTTTTTGTTTTTTGGCTTGCAACACAGGATGGAACATCTGACGGAAACGGAGAGATGATCACACAGGATCGAACAATCTAAGATCTGTTCGAGTTTTAATATCTTCATCATGAAATATCCTTTTTGTTTCTCTCGAGTGAATAGCACGCGATCTTTTAAATAATTCAGAACGTAATCGTAAATATCTTCTTTTTTTTTCAAACGCAAAAATGGAACTTGTATTTCGTTTTCTACGTGACTACTTAGGAATTGTAACATTTTGTACGTCGAGAATGTTGAAAAAAGACGATTTTTTCTCAGATGAAACTTTTTTTTGTTAAAAAAATATCATTAAAAACGAATTTATTTTTTTATTCTTTTTTTTGTTTTTTTGTTTTTAATAATGACTCATTACTTTTTATTTTTTTTTGTTTTTTATTTTTTTTTCACACTCGTCTCTCATCGAATGATAGACATCTTATTTCCATCTGATTCGAATTGTAATTCTCTGTCCGACAGGACCAGGATGAAGGCTTCGGTTTTTCTCGGAACGTTCCTATCGAATTGCATCTTGATCTGAATGTCTAAGACGCTACTCTTGAGTCATTCACTCTGTTTACTGACGTCGAATACGAACATGGGATACATCGACTTGTATTCGCCAGGAGATATGTTGGGGTTACTCATCAATTCGTCTAGAACATGATACTTCTTTCTAAAATCAGCGGCGTCGCCGTACAGTCTGCAGAAATCGTTCTTGTCGAACAACACATTGTAATCAATTGCTGGATATCTCGTGGCGTTCAGAAACACTTGCATGTTTCGCAAACTGCAGTGATCGAACAGCGATGCATTCTTTTCCTGAGACCCGTCCCTATCGGTCTGAAACGCAACCACGATGAAACGCGGTCTCCCAGAAGCAGATTTCACCATCAATCTCCAATTGAAGTGATTCGTGGAGGGAGGAATGCTTGCTGTGTCGGACTGTCTCATTCTAAATCCCATGGGTAATTTACTCTTGGATTCTATGATCTTGTAGAGACGCGCTTTCTCCACGATCAAAGGCTCCACATGCAGAACGAACCACGATATCTTGTGTAGAGTTATCTTACCCGCATCGGTCGCAGTGAGGCTCACTATTGCGTCGTCATTTCCTTTTCGAATCAACGTTAGATTGTGTTTGAATCCGTACATGATCTTGTTGTAATCGTCCGCAAATCTGAAGATGTGTTTCAAAGGTATCCTGAACGAAAACGTTCCTTTAGGTCTGGACGTCTTGACGACGTAGTCGAATATCGCGGCGGCGCCGGCGCTAGCAGGACCAATGGTGTCTTTCACCCACAATGATTAAGTCCTCTGGATTTCGAAAAATCATCAGGATACGTCAAGAGTCCGAACATCGTGGTGGCCTGACCAGGATGAAACACAGATTCTATCTCTTGTCCGGATAGCATGTATTTTATGTTACTGAATAGATGCATGATGCCATTATTAGCTAGAGTAACCGTGTTGTCGTCGGCGTAGTCGCTCCCATCTTCTTTGGTGAGACGTCCCTGTACCACTATGTAACTCTCGCTAGGATGTACGAATAGATCTTGAGTTTCGACGTTGATTCTTATCTCTCCCGCATTGTTCAAACACGTCCCGGTTACCGGTTCGTATTCGTGAACCTCATATTCTTGAATACTTTCATCTTTCACTATGCTTTGTGCTATATCTAGTATATTTGTCATTTTAAAGGATTTTTAGTTTTTCTGTTTATTAATTAACTTGCTTTTTTTATCTAAAAATAGTTTTTAATTATTTTTATTATTTTTTTCTGTCTTATATATATGTGTGTAAACAAGAAAATGTCAAAGAGAGTAAATAAAAAAAATTTTGTCTTCTTCATCAAAACTTCGTCTTCTGTAATTGTTGTTCGTAGAACTTTCCGATGATCTCTTCTCCATCCAAAGCTTCGATTTCGTAAGTCACCGGATCGGTGTGAAATATTTTGATGATTACAAAGATTTCCAAGGTCCATCGAGGAGTATAACCCTTTTCGAAGTGCTTCTTATAAGCGTAGATTCTCACTCGATCGCCGACCGCAAATTTCGGCGTTCTAGACTTCTTCCTGATCTTAGATCTCTCGGGATATAGATTCGCGTCGACCCGTTTTTCGTTTCGAGGATCGCTAGCTTCCGCGGGAGTCATCTTGATCGATCTGTGTCGCATGTTGTTGTAATCTTTGACCAGACCGTTCAGAGCGTATATGTATTTCTTGGTCGAATTCGCCGTGAAGTATCTGTGCATCTTTTCCTTCATCGTTCGATTCCAACGTTCCACCACGCTGGCTTTCTCTTCGTTTTTGATCGAGTAGAGGTCTACCAATCGACAAACGTCCTTGTTGTTGAATTCCTTTCCCTTATCCACCCACAATTTACTCGGTTTTCGAGAAGACGAGTCGAACACGCTCTTCAGAGCCTCGGCGACGAGAGGTCCCGATTTATTCTTCAAAGCTCTGATCAAACCGTATTTGGAAAACACGTCGATGACCGTCAATAGATATTTGACGCCCTCGTTCCACCTCGAAAACGATCTCATGTCGACCAAGTCGGCAGACCAAATATCATCCAGACCCTTCACGAACACCCTTCTCTTTCGAAATTTACGCACTATGGGTTTGTGTAACTCCTCGGCCAATTCGCTCGTCAATAATCGTTTCTTCTTCTTTTCAGATGCGCTTTTTTTTTTGAACGCCCCATCCGAATCGACGTTTCGTACCGATCAGATTGCCGACCAGCGAACGTTCCACCTTCTCTCTCCTGGTCGGATTCGATATGCCTCTTAATCTCCCCAACATGTTTTTATCACGGACGTCGTTGCGAGTCTTGGTGTCGGGATGTTCGACGTAGCACAGATCGTGATCATACGCGGCCACGTCCACCCTATTCACGGGTTTGCTCCAAGATTTGGGAGTCAGATCGGCGTTGAGTCTCTTGTTCAATTTCGTTCCGGGTCCCGTGAAACTGTGACCGGGCAGATGCATTTCGAAAGGTAGATTGTTGATCATTTTATTCACGATGCCTTTACCTTTGCTCACGTTCTTTTTTTTGACGAATCGCGTCTTGACAGAACCACACGCGTCGCAAATTCCGTGAAGCATCCGTCTGTCGTTTTTAGTTCGAACTTCTCGAGAATTACTCGTCTCGGTAACTCTCTTACACTATACGCAATACATTTTTTAAGAGTTATTTAAATTAATTTCGTTTTTTTATTTTATATATAAATTTAATATTTTTTTTTTTTAAATTCTGTTCTTATTATATATATTTTTTTTTCAATCGCTGCTCTTGAGTTCTATCATCTTACTGAATTCCTCCCTAGCCTCTTTCCTCCCCTTTTCCACGAGAGAATCCTTCATCTCTTCCTTGATGATCTGACGAGTCTTGATTCTCACGGCTTCTTTCATGGCATCGTATTTCGTTTTCTCGCTCAATATCGCGAAGTATTCTCCGTCCGATATCCTACCGTCTTTCAACGCCATAGAGATCATTTCCGATATCGTGTCGATCTTGGAGTCGGCCAAGACGCGAATCTTGTCGTGTTTCCTCGCCTTCAGATATAATTTCCTACTCAAAAAGTTTCCGAGCGTGCTAAACAATCCAGCGGCGAGAGCCACTCCTTCTACGGTCAACACGATCGGAATGCCGACCGCGGTCGACAAAAATCCGATGCCGGCCGCGTGTAAACCCAGGGAAATCGTGATGAGTGTCGTGTCGATCGCGTTGACGACTGTCACGAAACGCGAATACTTCTTCTTGAGGGAACGACGAGAATCTCTCTCTCGAATTAGATACTCTTGGATTCTATTGATTTGATCGATGCGATACCTTTCTCCTTTTCTCTTTCTTCTAGCGACGGCGCCGTCGGCGAAACGTCGATCGGCTTCTCGTCCTCGTCGTCCACTAACGTCGGATACAATTTATTTCTGGTTCTCATTTTTTGTTTTTTATCTTCGAATATTAGATAAAAATTTTATGTGTGCATTTATTTTTATTTTCTACTCTCCCTTATTTTATATCAACGAAAAAAACTTAGACGTATGCTTCGTTCAGTAATAATTTCTTGATGCATCCCTTGTCTTCTAAACTCAAACTTCTACGCGCTAATTTCAGTTCTTCCAAATCTGTAGGCTTGTCTTGATTCTTACAGAAGACTAATCTCTTCCAAAACGTGATCACATCGTTGAATTTAACGCGTTCGAACGCCGGTTCGAAATACATGACGACCATATCTTCCCTTTCCATCGTCAGACACAAATGATTCTCGTGATCGAAGTCTAGATGATCCCGACATCCGACGCATCGTTCTAACAAGATGGGACGTAGTTCTTCGTTCACGCAGATTGCGTATGCTCTCATCAGCATGTTTAAAAGAAACCTCGCTCTAATAGTCTGAGAATCGCTCATGATTTACGTATTTTTTTTTTATTATCTATTCGATTTGATATATTTATTTTTCTAAATAACTATTTATTTATATATTTTTTTTCTCTCCTATATATATCAATCACTTTTATTTATTTCCTAGGATATTCCCCCACCCCACGACGAAGGGAGATAACTCCGTATGATTGAGTTTACGAGAATCGAGCGATCTGATTGGTCAATAGTGGGAATTCCCCTAATGACGTCATAAATAAATCCAGCAATCTGATTGGTCAATAGTGGGAATTCCCCTAATGACGTCATAAATGGGAAAAACCCACCGCCTCAAAACAATTGCGGATTCTGCATCACTGATGTAGAATCCGCAGACCGTTTTTTTTATCTAGCCCAGAATTTTTTGCTCGCGTTCGCCAACAATGGATCGATGGTCTGATCTGCGATGGGAACGTCTACAAAAATTTTTAAAGTGACGATGTACAATTTCGCCTTTTTTTAAAAAACGCGCGTTCACCACGAGTATTTGAACGTTAAAAGTGCGATCTAGGAGTCACAAAAAACATGGGGGGATCAAGATCAATGTACGTTTTTGTGAACAAGCGTGTGATTTAACACCGAATTCCACGTTGGTAAACGCATCATGTACGTATGTTGTACACGTACATGTACAAAGTGATAGTGTACTCTCCTTTTATACCTACTACCATATTTTGGGCTGATTCTGTTATTTCATATCTATATCTGCGAAATTTATTCGAAGTCTTTTTTATATGGGAAGAATGATGTAACCCATAAAACTCAATTCGGATTTTATGGAACTTTTTCGCGATGCTATGAACTCAGTACTATAAAAAACAGCTTTCTCCGATGTATTTCCTTACTTCCCCCTTTCCTGTCTAGTGTGCTTGGATTACCACCAAAGATTTCAAGTTGATGACAGCAAAGGTCCTTGAAGGTTAGGAGAGAGACACATGTATTCTCTTAGTTAGCTTAGAATATCCGAGAAGTTTGCATAGCGCGTACAACGAATATCCGCTGGTCCATGAAAGGCGGGATTCAAATTTATGATGAACGATTGTTAACAGATGTAACATTCTTTATCTCTATTTAATTCTTTCTCTTGTTCATGTGTGATGATCATCTTCTTGGGTGATTTGAATCGCTGGTATAACTTTTGTATTTGAGATTCCATGTTTTCCACGAACTGTTGAGTCACGACGTCGTCGACCGAACATTTCATATAAATGAACGGACCCGAGGAATACTGATTGTTGAAAGAACATTTTATGTAATAATAATATCCGACGGCACGTGCTTCTGATAATGTTTTGTATAGCTCTGACCATCTTCGGGCTGGCACGAATTCTTTACTTATTTACCGCGAAGCATTCGAAATTGGCCTTCACCGCGAAGGGTACTCTCAATCTTCGACTGTAATATACAAATTTGATGAAAGTATTATGATTTGGCACTTTAATAGTGACGCATTGATTTCGGAAGTGATCTATACAATATTCCGTTGCAATTTTCCTCGTGCCGTTTGTAGTATTATTCACAGTGGAATGAATTCAGACAGTAGAAACAAACAGACCGTTATCAGTGATGTTTGTTGATCTGATTGGGTAGTAACCGAATTATATGCTTAATCCAGCAATAATATTTGTTGTCATTAACACTAAATTGCTATTTTCTCACAATTCCTAATCCAATAGTAATGTTGTTTGTCGTCCTGCGATATCAGCATCAAATGGATGTTTGGTGCATCGCATCTCAGTTGAACATAAGCTCCGAGCCGAAAACCTCAGGCCATGTTACCGTCGATTCAACCCAATAACTTCTATTATTAAAATCAAACTGATAGCTTGTCGCGATTTCTAATCTAACGAAAGGCTGATTGTCGTCCTACTAAATCAATATTAAATTAATGTTTCTCTTGCGATTCTTGCGCGAACTCAAATGAAATCCACTCGAATCCTCATATCTCAAGACGGTTATAACACGTTTATACCAATGGTGGGACTTCGATTTTCGAAATTGATTCCTGACAAGTCAAAATGTATATTACAGTCTCCCCATACTTCGATACTCTTGTCGGATGATCATTTCTTTCTGCAGGATTTAACATTCTCAAATATACGATGTTGGATTATTAGCTATATCGTTATCTACTCATAAAGTGACACTGATATTATTTCGGTGGGATTGATAAAAGTATATGTAATGCTACGGTGACAGTATCATCATGACCACCTGCAACGACAGTGAATGCAAGTCACAGTCTCGTACACATGCCATTAAACACAATAGAGGATTAACCCTTCTCCCAGAATTCTACTTATTCTAAAAGGTTCTACATCTTCTTTGTACTCAATCTAGATACAGAGCAGTGTACGAAGTCAGTTGAAAGTGACAGCTTGAAAAGATTGAAACGTAACGTCAATCTCACTATTGTTTGCACTCTCTAAAAGGTATGAATGAATTGACGTAATGTATTGAACTAAATTTGGTTCGAAATAGCATTGTCCGACGAAAAAACATACTTGAGATGAGACCAATTATTTTTTATCATTGTGTACAATTTCATTCATGTTAAAATAATTTCCCCACATGCCGTTGGATGAAGAGAATGGTTTTCTGTTTATTAACGACTATTATCGAGAAGTCGTGCTTTTGGGTTTTGTTGACTGGATGGTGGATAAAACTGTTTTGATGTGCTCATTATGCATGTACACAATCCTTTATAGAGACTCCACTCGTTTTCGAGGAGTTATTGCGACTCGTTGCGCAAGCGTGATAAATAGCTAGCTATACGTACCCCAAAATGTGTCTTGTGGTCATAAAAAATTTATTATATGACTTCTTCATTTCTCGGCTCATTACTGTTTCATATTTTCAATAAATATTAATTAGTGCTTCATAACATCTTCATTTGATTTGATTCGTCAATTTCAAAAGAACGCTTTCTGATTGCTTATCACCGAAAAGATCTGTATGAAATTAAAGCGGGTATGACATACAGTTAAAACTAGAAGTCCTGTCATGGAATGCGCACAAATAGCACGTCGACCTGCGCGTTAACCTACGCGTTATGACTATAGTAAAGCTATCAAATTCTGTACATATGGCCTGTGCACAAGCAAAGTTTCAGCCAATGGACCTCCGGGTAACTCGGAGGACCATTGGCAGAAACATTGCCCGTGTTAGCTATGAGTAACTAGAAGAACCTGCCGTGCTTTGGATGCCATTCGATATGGCAATTGCGCGCAATTCCTACGCGTAATTAAGCCTAGATAAGCGCACAGTTCGTGACAGGACTTCTAGTTTTAACTGTAGGACTGAGTGAAGCTGTGGCGCGTCGCAGTCAAATGCATGACGTTCAAGGTGAAATTACATTCTTTAACCCTTCTTTTCTGCCTAAAAGATGTGTGTTTGGTATCTGTGGTGTCATATGATAAACAGAATATGAAATTTGTGTTTTGGTCACACAATATTTATGAAACTCGTCTACGAATTTCCCGTTTTGCCGTTTCATAAATATCTTGTGACCAAAACACTCATTCCGTATCCTTTATGCATACAAGCACAATGTGCACAAAACACATATTTAGTGTCTATTGGTAATGAACTACACACCAACTTTCATGTATCACCGAACTGTATTGTATTCTTGGTTTGTTTTAACATTCCACAACCAGAAATACCCAAATGAAAATTGTTGTCCCTTGTATAGTTAGTAATTGGAGTACCGCCTGCCAAGAATTAGTATTATGCAAGTATAGTGAGTCTTTCAAAACCACATTGTGGGGTATGGGGTGTGTGTGTGAAATATTACAGGAAAGAATGAGTATTTTTGCACGTGGGCCGTGGTGGTGGCGTGTTTGGTATCGGAAGTGCTGCAACCCATTTTTCAGCCTAGTGTCCGCATCTTCTTCCTGATTCCTACGCCCACATGGAAATTACATAATAAATAATCAAGTGGTATAGTTACCTGGCCATTAATTGAAAGGTCCTCCTTGTGGTCATTCACATAGTACTCTAGTTCTGTCACTGAAAAAAAATATAAAAACTGCATTTTATTGCAGATATATTATGACTTCAGGGAAATTTTGAGGCTTTTATACGTTGATGCCCCAAGATTACTGTTGATGGTAGTGCCTGGCGAACGTTCGAAATTACTGTTGATATTGGAGCCCGGCGACCGTTCAAGATTACTGTTCATAGTAGCGCCCGGCGAACGATCGAGATTACTGTTCATAGTAGTGTCCGGAGGACGTTCGAGATTACTGTACACACAGTAGTACCCAGAGAACGTTCGAGATTATTGTTGATAGTAGTGCCCGGCTAACGGTCGAGATTACTGTTCATAGTAGCGCCCGGCGAACGTTCGAGATTACTGTTGATATTAGAGCCCGGCGAACGTTTAAGGTTACTGTTCATAGTAGTGCCCGGCGAACGATCCAGATTACTGTTCATAGTAGTGTCCGACGGACGTTCGAGATTACTGTACACATAGTAGTACTCAGCGAACGTTCGAGATTACTGTTGATAGTAGTGCCCGGCGAACGTTCGAGATTATTGTTGATAGTAGTGCACGACGAACGTTCGAGATTAATGTTGATAGCAGTGCCCGGCGAACGTTCAAGATTACTGTTGATAGTAGTGGCCGGCGAACGTTCGAGATTACTGTTGATAGTAGTGCCCGGCGAACGTTCAAGATTACTGTTGATAGTAGTGGCCGGCGAACGTTCGAGATTACTGTTGATAGTAGTGCCCGGCGAACGTTCGAGATTACTGTTGATAGTAGTGTCCGGCGAACGTTCGAGATTACTGTTGATAGTAGTGCCCGGCGAACGTTCAAGATTACTGTTGATAGTAGTGCCCGGCTAACGTTCAAGATTACTGTTGATAGTAATTCCCGGCGAACGTTCAAGATTACTGTTAATAGTAGTGCTCGGCGAACGTTCAGGATTAATGTTGATAGTAGTGCCCGGCGAGTGTTCGAGTTTACTGTTGATAGTGTAGTGCCTGGCTAACCTTCAAGATTACTGTTGATGGTAATTCCCGGCGAACGTGCAAGATTACTGTTGATAGTAGCGTTCGGAGAACGTTCATGATTAATGTTAACTCTTTGAAAGAGTTCTCCATATGCCTATACCAGTTGACACTGATACCTGGTCAATTATTTTATAGATGTCTGGTACGTATATTGGTACTGGTTTCACAATGGAGATAGACAGCACCAGTACGGCGACCGTAGCATCGTAACTATTGGGAAGTGGATTCGATTCGAAGTTCGATTCGTCTTCAGATATTGTGCATGATTCGAGATTCGATACGATACAAAAATGGTGATTCTACAGGGCCTAGTTGATATGAAAATAGCTGTCTTCTTTCGAATTCTCGTGGTGGCTTGGACAGCAACACCTGTGTCTCGCGAGAAAAGGCCAGGGGCCCCACTCCTTGATTTTCTCGATGCTGTCCGAAATGCATATTATCTGGTATTTCTACAGTTAGAAATTATAGTTTGTGGTTTTTTATGCAAGTGACACGAATCCTTCGTTGGTAACCAGTTTCGACTCAAACAACCAAATACATAATGAAAAACATGTTTAATATAAGTCAACTTATTCGAAATGACCAATAAGAACTATAGCCAACACGTTCCTGGAAAAACATTACATAAAAATCTTACCATTTCTCATATTGCTCACTACTTAAAACCCCATGATATCGCTGTTACGGTTAAACTTTTTACCAAGCACGACTGAAAGACGACATTTGAAGAACAATTCTTGAACAAATACAACTGTCTATTTGTTTACTTCCAAACAGAGCTTTTAAGTAATTGGAAAAACCTCGTTCCAGCGATAGACCAGGATATCTATTTGAACGTAGGAATTGAAAAAAAAGAAATAATTCAATATCAATATTTATGCAAAGCCCTGGTTGGATGAGTTGTTATGATAGGTAAAGGATTAAGCCGAGGGCGCAAAATACTGAAGGTTGATCTTGCACCCACAACAGTCATTTTTGAGCGAAAAGCAGTGGTAAATTGGAAGTTAGCTACTTTTCAATTTCTTGATGCCTGGCCGCTGCCAATAAGTCATAGAAAAACTCAGGCGATTATGACTTAACAAATCTGGCCCTTCAATACTCCAACCACTGTGCTCCCTATCATTTACGTTAGGTAAATGATTAATCGGACTTTTTAGTAATTATAACAGAGCTTATACCACTTATTCTTTCTGCAACGGAAACCTCGGGCGCGTTACTACCACAGACCATTTGTTTATGTGATTCCGTACTTACTTATTGTTCAGTCGTGAAAATCCTTGTACACTTCAACAAGAAATCCTGTCGTGAATTGCCCGCAAATAGCACATTCCTCTGCGCGTTGATCTGGGTACTTTGACGATAGTGAGGCTGTCAAAGTATGTACATGTTCCGTATGCACAATCACTCTTTCAGCCAATGGACCTCCGGATTATGCTTTCTATTGACAGCCAGGAGAATCTGTCGTGCTTTGGATGCGATTCGATAGGGAAATGTTGTGCAATTCTTACGCGAAATTATGTCAAAATAAGCGAATAGTTTTAACTTGTTGTACCGCAAAAAAAAACAAACAAATTAACGTCGAAAACATCTTTTAAACAAAACATCTGTGGTGTTCTTAGAACTGGCAATTCTATTTCGCAAGATAAAAATTCAAGTGAATGGTGACTTTGACGTCACAACGCGAATTAATGAAACAGATTCTCCAAAGAATGTTTCATGTTTGCCCGATATTCAGATTGCGTCTCGAGTGTCCATGGCGTTATTTTGGTATGGCATTATATATTAAAGCCATTATCACAGTTTGTAATTACAAATATTTATAAAAAAAATGCCGATAGGATCGCCGATCTAAAGTCGAGTTGTGACAGCACAAAAGTGGGTTTAATCATTATCAACTTATCGTTCGGACACCAATTGTTTACAATTTACTATGTGAAGGGTCACTGTGACCTTGACATTTGAACTAGTTATTCCAAAATAAATAGAGCTCTTTCTTGTACCAGTGCCAGCCTACCTATGAAGTTTCATGAATGTGGGTGGAACCATTGTCAAATTATCATCTGTAAACCAATTGTTTACAATTTATTATATTCAAGGTCACCGTGACCTTGACCTTTAACCTAGCGAGCCCAAAATAAATAGGGGTCTTCCACTCACCTAGGCCAATCTATCTACGAAGTTTCATGAATGTTGGTCAAACTGTTATCAGGTTACCATCAAGAAACCAATCGTTTACGATTTACTATGTTGAAGGTCACTGTGACCTTGACCTTTCACCTAGCGAGTCCAAAATAAAAAGGGTTTTCCTCTCACTGATGCCAGCCCACCTATGAAGATTCATGAACGTGGGTCGATCCGTTATCAAGTTTTCATCCGGGAACCAATTGTTTTGCTTTACTATGTTCAGGGTCACTGTGACCTTGACCTTTGACCTAGTAAGTCCAAAATAAATAGATTTCTTCCTCTCATGACGGCCCATCTAAATATGAAGTTTCATGAAAGTGGGTTGAACCAGATTCAAGTAATCACCGAAAACCAATTGTTTATGATTTACTATGTTCAAGGTCACTGTGACCATGACCTTCGACCTACAGAGTCCAAAACAAACAAGCTTCTTCTTCTCACCAATGCCAACCTGTCTATGAAGTTTCATGAACATGGATCAAACCGTTATCAAGTTATCGTCCAGAAACCAATTGTTTCCGACAACCCGCACGCACGCCAGCACGGCAGCCCGCCCTCGCAACCGCCCAACCGCCCGCCCTCCTTTCATCAAACTATAAGTCGAGTTTGACTTCGTCACAACTCAACTAATAACAAAATATGAAAGACTTCCGTTATATAAAGGTTATTGATTGCTAACGTGGAGAGGTGTACTGACGGAAAGATCCTTTTAGATTCCTAAACAAGTTTTGACGATAGGGAGCATTCTCCAAAACAATCGAATTCTCCACTTAAGAGTACAAATAATGCACGTTTCAGACTATACTTTCAATAACTATCATCAAAGAACTATATAGAATTAATACTACCACCACAACTTTGTCTCGACTTTGTTAAACGAGGCACATTTCAATGGGAGTAATATATATGGTAATCCAGATTCTGACATAAAGAGAATTAGGAGCTATTTTGCTAAAATGGTGGAAGGGATTTCCTCGAAGTATTTGTTGAGGGGTTACTGACTTCGAAACTTTTTTTAAAGTTATACCCCCCCCCCCCCGCCCCCCACCCCTTCATAATTTCTTAAATAACCGGACCGCTCGCATAGTTATCCTATCCTGTTACTACAGAACTCCAGGTTCTGAATCGCATAGTCACCATATCGCATTACCTCATCCAAACCAAACACCTTGTTCTAATGTTTTGTTGACAAGGTTTATTTATTTATTTATTTATTTATTTATTTATTGATGTTTAAGGTCACATATTTATGCACAATGGCTAATCATGACCTTGACATTTTTACGGGTGGAGGAAGCCGGAGTACCCGGAGAGAACCACCGAGCAACGACGAGCAGCTGCCAGCTCCCCAACATCGTAACTCCGCACTGCAGCACAGGCAGGGTCAGATTGGTTGAAGACATGTGTACCATCGACGTGCAATACGCCTTAGTACACGGCGTCATCGTGCCCCCACGCGGGCAATGGAGATGAAGTGTCTTGCCCAAGGACACAACGCGGTTGCCGCAAGTGGGATTCGAACCGAGGACCTCTCGGCTTGCAGCCTGCACCTCTACCAACTGAGCCACCGCGCTCCCGTTCACAAGGTTTAAAAACTAATGGATTAACTAAGAACAAGAATATTTCACTTGAAAAATCATCTAAATCACGTCTTGGGCTTTTAACACTAGTGCCTAAATATCAAGTGGATATTTAATACCTGGATGTCGGTTTTTAAACATCAAGCACTTTCATTCCATGTCTTACATGACTACCTTCATAATACCTACGATGTTTTTTTAAGAATATCTGCAAAAATAACAATAAAAAAGAATTTCGAAGTATGTATTTCTCAGAGTTTT
This sequence comes from Pictodentalium vernedei, assembly GCA_031216915.1. NCBI lineage: Eukaryota > Metazoa > Mollusca > Scaphopoda > Dentaliida > Dentaliidae > Pictodentalium > Pictodentalium vernedei. Next base: position 57,963,187 of record CM062297.1, read on the forward strand.
CTTCATTAAAGGATAAATGAACTCTCCAAAATATCGATTCGTTTACTTTATATTCTATTGAACAGCAGCAGACACCAGTAAAAAAAAAATAAAGAATGAATAATTTATTTTCGTGAATTCGTGAATTACTACTGTGCGTGTGGATATGAATTTCCCAGAGTTTTTTTTATTAAAGGATAAGTGATTTCTCCAAAAACATCTATTTTCTGTTAACGCACTGCCCGTAACAGATTCGAGAAAGTCACTTTCTGTTTTTCATTCTGTGTTGATTAATTTATTATCAACACACACAATGCCCGTAACAGTTAATTCACAATCCTTCACGTATCATTTTAAACGCACTAAGGGTAAATAGTCGTCATCTGCAGAATTTCTGCGTTTAAAGCATGCAGTTGGTGAAATCGTCATCAGTGTCAAAATTTACACTGGCTTCATCCTGAACAGTCTCTTTAATCTACCAAAGATTTCTTGAAGCATTTCTCAATTGTTGTTGTAGTTTCCTCCCGCCTTGCAGAATATGCAAAACGAGTGGCCTTAAGAACATGAATTATCGGCTCCAACTTTTTATTAAAACATTCCAACACATGGTCTATACTTTAACTTAAAACTGTAAATTGATGCGATTAACTTTTGCGCTCTATCCCCTTTTTCTGCAGCTTTAATTATGTCATACTTGGTTTCTAGAGTAATTGTTACTCTGTTACCTGAACCAGGAATGTTCAGGTTGGTGGCACCTTGTTAAGGTCCGTTGTTCTTTGGTTTTCAATGTCGGTCAATCGTACAAGCCAGCAAAGAGCCCATAGCAGACTTTACTTGCCGATGAAGGCCAGTCTTATCTACAAAACTACAAGCGGCAGACTATACTTGCCTGAGGAACAACAAGAAGCATCAACACCCTTCTACCTTTACACCGCTCAGACATGATGCTGATGACTACGTCTCAAATTAATGAAAATATATTATACTGTAAACAAGGGTCGAAAGGGGCTTGCCCCACAACGTACCAGCGCGCCTTCGGCGCGCTAAAACCATTCGATTAGATTACATTAGATTAGAATACGTTTTCAATGGATCATATTTGTCGATGTCAGTCTGTAGAATCGATACTTCTCCGAATCTCTAATTCCTATCATCGTTTTAATAATGCGCCAAATTTTCTAATACATTTTCTTTCACGACATCGAAAATATCGGACATCGAAGAGCTTTCGGTCATGGTCTTCATGCGAGATGGAACATAAACCGTTTTTTCCTCGACTTCACCTGTGTTCAGGTCCATCTTCTTCCATCTTACACGTCAATATATATCATTTTCGCTTCGATATCCACGTCTATCGTTCGACGAAATAAATCCGGCACGCTAGATTTTATCTTTGGGATGAAACTTCTTTCTAACACTTTGAAAAGTCTCTTGATGGCACGCTCACGTTCTGCGAGAGTGGGTAACATTTTCTTTGCATATGACTTTAGCTAGGAATTATTCTATGTCACCATTGTCAGCTTTTTTGAGTTCTGCCATGGTTGCTTCTGTGAAATTCTTTTTTTCTTTATTTTGTTTTTGCTGTCGAAGATTGAATCGAAATGTTTTTTCATTTCCTCATTCTCTCCATCGTCGTCGATATCTTCTGTATACCTGTTTGATTTTGTTTATTTGTATTCTCCCCCATCGAGTCAGCAAATTGTCTATCAACTCAACTTTATTCAACCAACGTGCGCCTTTCAAACCATCTCACGTGCTCTCGATTTAATTCCGGAACTCTTTTCTGACTAATCTCGCCGCGATGCCGATTCTTGATGTAAGTTTTTCGTGAAGCTAAATTGCACATTTCTAATGAATATGACATCTTTTTATTATTAAAATTGTTTTCAATTTTAAAATTGTTTTTGTTATTTCTTATATATAGTTGCGAAAATGTTTTGTCAACTTAATGAAATAAGGTTAACGAAAACATAGAATTTTGGTGGCGTCTCCAAAAATAGGGTGTGCCAGAGAGAGACGATCTCAGAGACTTTCTAAGATTTTCTAAGATTTATGTATCGCCAAATCACCGAGCTACGATCGCGAAGACGGGAGAGATCCTCGTAGTTTTTCTCGGCGATTCGAATTTTATATGATTACTGACTCGAAAAAGTAGCATGTCGTCTCGTGCTATACCATCTCATGTTGCGAGACTTCTCAAGTGAGCTGGTATTCGGACACAATCGATTTCTCGAGAAAATAAGCTCGAACAAATTTCCACTCAATTTATTTTAGCTCGAATCGGAAATTTTACACTATCGATGAAGCTTGGTGCGTATAAATACTGAAGGTTTAGCTTGCATCCAACAGTCACTGTTGGAGAAGAAATCATAACCTAGTGGTGCATTAGCTAAAGTTCTCTATTTTTGTGTCACTTTTTAGTAGCTTTTCATCTGTAATTGGCAGGAGTTCTTTCCAAAGAGGGGCCATAATTTATGCTTTGATGACAAAAAGGGCAAAAACTGAAACAACGGAAAATTCTATGAATGGAGATGGGGATATATCAATTATGTTCGGCGAATGATTTATCAGCGTATTAAGAATTGTAACAGTGTTCAAACTCCAAGCTCCCAGGAAGACAGTCTAATTCTGCAATGGGCAGGTTGTTCACCCAATTTTCGTGGAATTTCGCGCAGCTACCGTTGATGTAATATAACGCTCCTTCACTCACAGAGGTATACAGATATTATTTCGTGCTACATATATAGATAGTCCAACCAATAAGTATCAGTTCACATTTTAGACAGTTAGTGGGAAATCATCGCTTAATTGAAAAACTATGAATGGCGTGAGTGTTCATTCCGCGTTGTAATGTCACCATTTCTAGCATTGATTCAAAGATAAAATGTCTATGGGATTTTAGGCTCAGTCATTTGGAATATTTCAGACAAATGAATCCAAACATAGTTAATGGACTATTTAAAGACTAGACTGGTTCCAGGCCATAACAGTATCGAATTCCTCACAGAACTGGACTGGTGGCCTGAGAGCGTGCTAATACCCGTCATTCTTTGGTCGACATTAACGATTTGTTTGTGTTATTTAGTATATTCTTAGTGTTCTGTCATTAACCACCGTGTAGTTCGGCAAGAAAGAACCGACACTGACGACAATCTTTATACAAAATAATGGTGTTGAGTTGAAAACTGTTAATTCCGTTTCGTGTGAGAGAAATTCAATCTAATGGAAACTCAGACGTCAAAGTTGCAATCGATGAAACAAATTCTCCAAAGAAGTCCTTCGTCTTTGTGTAATATTTATATAGAATATCGAATGTTGCGGAAGTTAGTTGGCATCACATTAAACTACTCTAATGGTGACATCCAGAATATTTCTCCTTGTTCAGTTGATGGAGGCTCATCATTTATGTTCGTTGAAGAATCTATCAACATATTAACAATTATAACAGAATTCATACCATTCATTCTTGGTACGACGGTAATCCCAGCACGTTACTAACACAGCCAACTTGTTTATGTGGCAGATGGTGCCAAATATGCAACTTAGGAGTAACGCGGACCTTGGGAAATTTCATTTAGAATGCCCCAAATACTTGTCTAGTAGAATAGGTGTCCTTGAGACACTTATGGAAGAATGGGAAGAAAACACGAGATAAGTGGATGAGTGATGGTATGAGAGAAGGGGTCAATATTATAATTGAAATAATTGAGAAAGCACCCGTTGGTGAAATTTTAGAACAGTTTGCATCAGGGAGGTCATCAGGGAGGGTGGGGGAGGGAGTACCCGAGGTAGGATTGGTGTTGGCCTCCTCATTAGAGGATCGAAGCAAATAAATTGATGGTCCAAGTATTATTATTATTATTATTATTATTATTATTATTATTATTATTATTATTATTATTATTATTATTATTATTAATGATGGACACTGCAGAGAGGCCCTGAGGACTAGTGCGTTTATCTTACTTAGTTGACATTATTTTACTTCCAATAGTGTTAACCCTTAAGCCCCCATCAAGCCCCAAACCGCCACATTTATATTGCATTGAAGCAGGTGCTCCCTTGTGTAATCCTTTTTATCACTCTTGTGTGTAGACTGAATTTTCCCTGGCAGTGGTTCTACATCACTGCTGGCTGCCTGTATAGGCAGCCAGCAGTGATGTAGAACCACTGCCAAGTCATCAATAACTATGTAAGCAGAAAAAGGCCATAAATACTTTAAAATTAATCTGAGGACTTAAGGGTTAAAATACTTTTGGGCCGATTTGCTACCTATCAATTCGAAAATCGGAACATTGTCTTTAACCGATCGATCGTTTGCGTTAACCCTTTACCTAACATGAAAAGCAGACGACACTTGCAAAAAAAATTCTTGAATAACTAATTTTTTTCATTTTTTGTCTCAAAAACATAGGTTATGACCCCTCGTTGGAACGAGCTCGACGAGCTCGTTCCAACGAGGGGTCATAACCTATGTTTTTGAGACAAAAAATGAAAATATTTTGAAAATTAATTGGCGATTTTTGAGAATAGCGCTGGCCGGTTTTGGCCGTTACGTTGGGTAAAGGGTTAATTTGGTTTCATATAATATGTACGAGAATGGAACGAGAAATTTCATAAAAGTTTGTGTCCTTGCATAAATCAACATTTTGAAGAGACACTTCTGTCAATAGATAGTATGAGAGGGATATTGCGAGTGGATGTAGCACAAGAATAGAATGAGCATCTGGAAACTAAAAATGGAGAATTTGTCGACGGAATTAATCCGTGTTTCTTTGGCGGATGAACTATTGTCGAGAGAGAAGGTTACAAAAAGGCGAGAAAGACGGGGGTGGGGGGGGGGGGAATTGGGGGGGGGGGGGGGTAATGGTAAAGAGGATCTCAAATCCCCAAGCACTACCTTCTAGGCCACTTTCTGTTTTGAGATTTCTTTGAACCAATAGCCCATTTCAAATACCGAGAACAACTGTTGAATCTTGGTCCCGATCCCCAATCCGATGTCATTCGCCAAACTACTAGACGAGATAATGGATTACACATACACCTGTCGTTGGGTTGGGGATTGTGTTCGCTTATTAACTACTACAGAGGTCACAGGTGCAGTTGACAGTCCCCCACCCATCCCCTCCCCCTGTTGCGTTTTATGCTGAGCATGGACGTTAACACTTACCTGACTCTTTTCCTTGTATGATATGGCAAGTTGTTAATCTGCGCAGGGCAAACATGTGTGTTGAAATGGACAACAAGCAGGCCAAAACCTAGTGAGGGTGCCGGGGTATATTCCCCACTGAAGATGTCTGTCGGGACATTTTGTTGTCCGTCGAAACAATTGCGATCACTTGAATACCAACATGTTCTCCGAAAGCCGCTTATTTGGACAAAATGACTATGTTAAACATTTACCAACGCACATTATGTCAACATTTGTTATTTATTTACTGGTGTTTAAAGTCACATACTTATGTGGACTGGATAACCGCAAACGTGACAGTTTTACGGGTGGAGTAAGCTGGAGATATTTTAATTCCTTTTAGTTATTTTTATGGCCTCAAATGGCACTTTTGATTGAGAAGTCTCTGTGTCTGGTTGTGCCTGAATTGAGATGGTTTTAGCTTTGGCTTTTGCGAATCGTATGGGAAAGAGTCAGTATCAGTTCAAATCAGTTGAACAATTAGAATTGTTGGTATGTTTTTCAGTTTTTGGATATCGTGCGTGGAAAAAGTATTTCTTGAATTCCTCAGAGTATATTTTGTACACAGCGAATGATCTGGGCCTAATCTAGAACGAAGTTTGTTAACATTGGGTTCTGCTTGGAAATATTTAGTGCTCACGCGCGATACCACCTTACCACGGTTATTGAAAAGTTTTCTCAGACATCAGTATTTCTCTGTTGAAATGAATAGCGTTACATTACTAGTCATCAGTGATTCCGCGCTCAGAAAATGAATTGCTACTAAGATTGCAAAGCAACAACTATCGTGAACGCTTCAGTGCAGTTTTGATATCAAACTGTATCTGGGCACATCGTAAGCATTTTTTCCCAAGGGAGTTCGAAGTATTCATTGATGTAGCCCAATGTCTTTTACCAACTTGGTTTCAACTATCCTTACAATGTTCGCTTTGTCTCACAGTATTTCCTGGCAAAACTCAGCATGCCCTTATTCACTGTCTAAGTCTATTGTATTTCAGATGTGACCTATGGAATTTATATGTAACATGCACGACATCGCATTGTATTTGTACTTGGTTTCTATTAACAACTAAACTTTCCTCTCGATTTTTTAGGCAGAATGTTCCAGCTTTTCAACAGGTAGGAGCGGAGAAAGCGTCATCTTTGAAAATATTTTTGTTGGCGTTGCTTGCATAAGCTTCTTATTTTTCGCTGCACCGCGCAAACAGGTAGTTAAGTGACAGAAAGTAACAATTACATGTGGATTAGATTGTTTTCTGTGTCTCGTGTTCATGACAAATGGCGAAGGTTTAAGTAGGCGATCAAATGTCCTTCATAAGCTGAGCACTTTTGGGACAGAATAATTGAAACCATCCTTCCTACCTCAGTTAAAATACGCGGTCCACGCATTCAGATTCGGATTCCACTGAACGCACTGAAGGTACCGCAATGAAAGTTATTTCTGGCCCACAGGAAATAGAGAAGGTACCTCAATGGAAGACATTTCTGGCCCTCAAGATACAGTGAAGATACCGCGATTGGAGTAATTTATGGCCTACCGGACAGAGTGAACTCGAAACATCTCTGCATCTGATCCTGTGGGCTAGCATGCACAAAAAAATACTCATTGCAGATCAGGAAGGGTAATATCAAGAGCATAAAAATGAACTGCTTAGGAAATTTGATGTTTCCCACCACCTAAAAATAAAACTGGTGATCAATTAAAAAGTGTTTTATTCCAGATGATTGTTCTAACTAAAAACCCCTTTCTCAGATGTAGCTCAGATATACACAGTAGTGAAATCATTTGATTCATTCACTTTTATTAATTTGTCCGCACGTAATTAACTACTTTGTACATTTATTCATAGTTGAATCCCACTGATTCAAAAATAACCAGGCGATCGATTGTACAACTATCCCAGTCCATTTTGTGTGAGAAACATTCATATAAAACCCTCACCTGGGTATTTCCTTTGGATATATCGATCTTCAGGGTTTTTTTATTCATCAATGTCGAAAATGTTGAGGTGTAATCTTATAATATTGCCAGATGGAATCCCCCGTGACACATTAATGATTAAAGAAAATTGTTAGCGAATTAGAAATTTCGCTCATTCATGAGTAGATGGTTAACGTGCAACAACATCACTGCTTAGGGATAGCGTGCGATCAATCCTTTGGACTAGCATGCAGAAAAAATATATATCACTCCTCGCCATTTGAGGGTTAACAAATATTTTTTTTAAATTTTCATCGATCGAGCGTGTGCTAATTAAATTAAAAGTATCCCTCGCAAGAGACGACTCGATCATTATACAGACAGACGCGGTGTGAATAATATCACTTCCTGTTTTCCACTTAAAAAAAGCACACGATTTCAAACAGTTGCGCCAACCATAGAATCTTGTAATTCACCAATTTCTCGATTTCCAGCCAAGAAAAAACAAACAAACAAAAAGAAACCCACCGCGCCAATTACAAGATTTCGGCATTGTCTATAGGATTTCTACAGCAAATTCCATTTCAAAAACCTGATTTTCTAGTATTATATTTTCTGGCGAATTTGAAAATGCCAATGAGAAATCCTATATAGTAACGGCAGAATTGAAATTCGAAAAATAATAAGTCTACTAATGAAAAACCCATTGGGCTCTTCGCAAGAAGGAAAACCCTGCTTCCGTCATTGAACATGGGACTCTCCGCAGGACAAAATAAACAGCTGAAAGCAAAGAGTATTGTTCCGTGAAAGTTGTGCTGTATAATTGTGTGCAACATTTTCTGTTGGAGTAGACTTTTTACCAATTTAGTATAGAAAATCTCATCAACAATTTCTAATTGAACAGAAAAAAATAAAGATTTACAAGTTTTGGTGAAATATATGTCGGTCTACAGGAATTAGAACGACGGTACTCATATAGAAGGATTTAGTAATATAGTATTTTTACTGACGATTCATAAGGCATGGTGAGGCTTTTGTCAAAACCTTCCCGGAAACTGACGTTGTAGATGATGACCTGACGTCATAATGCGCACTCCATGTCATAGAGCCGTTCTCATAGAGAAATTAGCCGCTCTCTGTGTCTAGTGTGCAATATTACGCTGCGTTCTTTAGGTTTGCTTCTTTTTCACAGATAGGGTGTGTTGGACTTTTGTCACCGCGGTCTAAATCAACTCACGACAGTACACTACTGAATAATCGTATCGCTTCCCGTGTGGGGGCTTCGTCAGTTGAAATATAAATAATAACGTAGCTTCTGTGAACAGTCCGGTATGTTTGTTGTTAATGCTGTACCCATTGAAAGATATCAGGAGATTGTCTGTTGGTGGTATTGAAGATGGTGGTCAACATGAGAAAGCGTGGAGAAACCGACAAACTTGTCACGAGTTGTACACTCTAAAATCAGTACAATTCAACAAACAACAACTGTGTTGAAAAGATATGAACCCATTTGGTTCATATTCACACAACCCAGTTGATTTGGGCTGATTTTTTAACCCAACTGAAAACGTGTTGAAACTAACAAACTTGTCTCGAGTTGTACACTCAGAAATGAGTTGGGTGACAAATCAGCCCAAATCAACTCGGTTGAGTGAATATGAACCCAGCAGGGTTCACTGTTACTCATCCCAGTTGATTTGGACTGATTTTTAACCCAACTGAAAACGTGTCGAAACTAACTAAAAAATACTGTAGCTTCTTTGAACAGTCCAGTATGTTTGTTGTAAATGTTGTATCCATTGAAAGAGATCAGGAGATTGTCTGTTGGTGGTATTGAAGATGGTGACACGAGAAAGCGTGGAGTTGTACACTCTAAAATCAGTTGGGTACAATTCAGCAAAAACAACTGTGTTGAAAAGATATGAACCCATTTGGGTTCATATTCAGTCAACCCAGTTGATTTGGACTGATTTTTACCCCAACTGAAAACGTGTTGAAACTAACAAACTTGTCTCGAGTTGTACACTCAAAAATGAGTTGGGTGACAAATCAACCCAAATCAACTCGGTTGGGTGAATATGAATCCAGCAGGGTTCACTGTTACTCATCCCAGTTGATTTGGACTGATTTTTAACACAACTGATTTTAGAGTATTTGGAATGTCACATTTTTCTATATCGATCCTTATTCTGCTATGAATTCTAGCTATAAGCATGTAAAAGGTTACCCCACTGTCAAAATGTCAAATTTTCAAGCCGCAAATTATTCTTCACATAACTCAAAAGTAGCTCTGTCAGACGTAAATGAATTGTTAAAATGCCTAGCTGTGTCATGGGAACCATGTCAGCTGCCACATCTTATTTACTGAAGTCTTTTATTTCAGGAAAAGCAAAAATAATTCTTCACTCTTGTTTGCATGTTCATCTACTCTAGATCGATCGCAATTTGGTCTCGGAGATGCTAGCATTGTCAGCGTTGTATACATCGCCCACTCAGACTGCAGAAACGGAAGTTTACCATTTCGGGCAGCTGTACCCAAGCTAAGAATTTCAAAAGACAACTTCCAGGGGAGGTTTTCAGTTTGATTTTATATCAAGGTAGAACGCTTATTTAATAAAGTGAGTGGGATGCTGTCAGACCACCAGTATATTTCTTAAGGAATTTCGCCGATATTATGGTTTGGTGTCAGTCTATCCTTGAAAGGTTCATCGCCTATGGTGAGATTCTCTCGTCTGGAATATTTCAGTTGGTCGGAAAAGGAGCCAACTGTTCGTTTTTCAAAGCAACTGATATATTCCAGACGGTTGATTCTAAAAAAATACCATAAACATTCATTTTCACTTAATCAACGCTAGAAATATTGGTCAGTAGAGGCTTGATTTGACCAGATTTTGATGACTTAGTCCACCCTATCAAATAAGATGAGCCGCCCCTGAAATAGAACAATATACTAATTTTGTAGACAAAAAAGGCATCACTTACCTTTTGAATAAACGTATAGTATTTCCAAGTAAAAAAATTATTCTACTCGCAGAATTAAGAATGAAACCGACGAGCCTCTGGCGAGTCGGTTTCATTCTTAATTCTACGAGTAGAATAATTTCTTTACTTGAAAACACTATACGTTTATTTTGTTTATCCAACAAATCTTTTACAGGGCAGTCGCGGCGTAATCGTGCGGTTACTCGCTACAAAACACAGCGAGAGGCGAGGAACACATAGGTCCACTTCGATGATAAGCAGCAAAATTACCAAATATAAAAAAGGCGCAGTGATACATTTATGTCTAAAAATAATTCCCCGACAATCTTGAGGTAAAGTTGCAAAATACTTTATTAAGTGAACAATGTGTATTGTTTTCTACTGGCATTGCGTAATACTATCAAAAAGGTTTAAAGAATACAACAATTGAACTGTTAACTATACTACACGGATGCGGTAGAGAGAGGTCAGAGGTCAACAAGTCCGTCTCTAGAAGGGGAATAAATTATTTCAGTGTTAAACCAATGGGGAAAATTTATCATCCTACTAGGTGAATAAGGCAAAGCAAAAATTTATCCGATGCCTTTATTGTTCGAATAAACAGTCATTTATTGGATAAATCGTGGTATGTAATTTATGTGAAGCACAGGGAGACCGATTCCGGAAATTCTTGTTGGAAGCCGACCCATTAAATGGGATAAGGCTGCTCCGGTTTTAACTTAAACCTTGCTACAACATTTGCTGTCATTACGTACACATACTGGTCTTTACGTATCTGTAGGTGCGTGTTCACAAAACTTCCCACTATAACCCGGTCCACAAATACACTTCTCTTTGTACAGATACTTTTCTTTACGTACATGTAGGTGCGTGTTCACAAAACTCCCCACTATAACTTTGCCCACAAATACACTTCTCTTTGTACACACACTGTTGTTTACGTACCTGTAGGTGCGTGTTCAAAAAACTCCCCATTATAACCGGGTCCGCAAATACACTTCTCTTTGTACACATACTATTGTTTACGTACCTGTAGGTGCGTGCTCACAAAACTCCCCACTATAACCTGGTCCACAAATACACTTCCCTTTGAACACATACTATTGTTTACGTACCTGTAGGCGCGTGTTCACAAAATTCCCAACTATAACCCGGTCCACAAATACACTTCTCTTTGTACACATACTATTGTTTACGTACCTGTAGGCGCGTGTTCACAAAATTACCCACTATAACCTGGTTCACAAATACGCTTCTCTTTGTACACATACTTTTGTTTACCTAACTGTAGGTGCGTGTACACAAAACTCCCCACTACAACCTGGTCCGCAAATACACTTCTCTTTGTACACATACTATTGTTTACGTACCTGTAGGTGCGTATTCACAAAACTCCCCACTATAACCTGGTCCGTAAATACACTTCTCTTTGTACACATACTATTGTTTACGTACCTGTAGGTGCGTATTCACAAAACTCTCCACTATAACCTGGTCCGCAAATACACTTCTCTTTGTACACATACTATTGTTTACGTACCTGTAGGTGCGTATTCACAAAACTCCCCACTATAACCTGGTCCGCAAGTACACTTCTCTTTGTCAAACAGAAAGCCACCGTGACACGGATTGATCTGAAAAACACGTATTATGTCCAAGCAGTGAATGAATCGTAAACTAATATCAACCGTCTTTCCATCCTTAACTTTTTGATCCCACTAGAAGGCTTTTCCGGTCCAGGACATTGATACCTAGTGATTTTATTGAGTAGGGCGGCTGTTCCGTGCATGTGTGGGTATGCCGTATGTCCGACCAACATTTTTAGCGTGCTGTCCAAAGTCTGCACGTTGATAATATTAATTGGTCTACCCCACCCGAAAAAAAATTGAATATGGACTCTTCCAATTGCTATCGAACTGACCTGGAAGATGCCAAGCAGTGAATGGACAGTAAACTAATACCAACGGTCTTTCCATTCTTAACCCTTTGAATCCACGAGAAAGATTTTTTGCCCTAAGGCTGCACGTTGGGAATATTAATTGGTCTACTCCAAAAAATGAATATGGACTTTTCAAATTGCTGTTATCGAACTGACCTAGAAGATACCACCAGGGTTTAAGGGGTTGAAATATAAGTACGTTTGGAGATTTGCAATTAAGAGTTTTCGAGATGTTAAGATTTAACTCCTTACATAACATGACAATCAGACGACACTTGCAAGCAAAATCCTCAATATTTTCATTGTTGGCCTCAAAAACATGGGGTATGGTGGTCCTCATTGGAACGAGCCCGCGAGCATGTTCTAATGGGGGATACGGTTTGTTGTTTGAGTCAAAACTTAAAACATACTGCATAGATTAAATTCCTAATCTCGTATTTTTCGTCTGACAGACTGGATAATCCTGCGGGGCGAACTAGACTCATATCCACATATGAATAGTATGGAATGTCGTTTATATTTTAACAGAAATGCTGCCAAAACAAAAAGCAATAACTAAAGCACGATCCCGTTTTCGCGAGATCGCGCGTTAACCCTTTACCCAACGTAACGGCAAAAAAACGGCCAGCGCTATTCACAAAAATCGCCAATTAATTTTCATGATTTTTTTTCATTTTTTGTCTCAAAAACATAGGTTATGACCCCTCACTGGAACGAGCTCGTCCAGCTCGTTCCAATGAGGGGTCATAACCTATGTTTTGGAGACAAAAAAAGAAAAAAATTAGTTATTGAAGAATTTTTTTTGCAAGTGTCGTCTGCTTTTCATGTTAGGTAAAGGGTTAATTGTTGCTATTAATTTTGGCGGAAATTGTTATGTTGTAAACAGGATGAATGTCGTAGTAAAATTGAGAAACACGACAACACTCTTTTCCTATCGATTACGCCGCGTTACACGGCGTAACATGCTAATGGGTTCCGATATTGGCTATCTGGGGTATAGGGCCATACGAATACCACATTGTGGATCGAATTGTATCACAAATCGAATCAGAGAGAGGATTTCTAATCGTATTATTAAATATTGAAGTACATCTGGTTGGACATTCCACGCCTTTGAACTGTATTTTTATCTATCCATGATATAGCCGGAAAACAAAAATACAAACGATGCAAAGAATTGAATTTTAATTGCAAAACACAAGAAAAATACTCAAACCTTTGCCTCCGCCAAATACAATAAAACTTTTGTCAACGTAATGGCAATGAAAACTAATGTCAACGGTGAAGAACATGTGTAGGAATAGTCTTTGACAGTGATAATGGGTTAGGTTTCAACACAGGCACGAAGCCAGCAGTATTTAAAAATCCGACGCGGCCGGACAGATTTTTGCATGCCGGTGACATTCACGAGGAGCGCAGCAAATGGGTGCGAGTTCCCACTCCGAAACTCCGCCAACGGGAGGGGGTCACATCTGAGAGCAATTCTAGAGCCTCCTAGAGCCTCGGTATGTCCCATTTGTGACCTGTACAGCCACTGAATTTCGTCAATTGTTAAAAATATAATGTGTGACAGTTCAAAATCTAAAGGTGTTAACTTTTGATAGCTTCTGTCGCTGTTGCGAAAATTCAGCCGACAGTGGAAAATTTTATCATAGGTAAAGTGTTAAAGGGTCATTAGAGACTACAGTAAATTCTACCAAATTAAGATAAAGGTACTTGAAAGTACCCAGCAGGCAGAATATAGGAACAGAAAAGTATTAACCCTTTACCCAACGAATCGGCCGCATCCGCCCGCGTAATATGCAAATTCAGCAGTTGAAAAAATATTATTTTTCAAAAAATTTCAACAAAACCATATCATGTGACCCCTCGTTGGAACGAGCTCGTCGAGCTCGTTCCAACGAGGGGTCACATGATATGGTTTTGTTGAAATTTTTTGAAAAATTAAAAAAAATGATATTTAAAATAATAAATTTTGATATCGTCTGCGTTGGGTAAAGGGTTAAACTAAACCGTTCTATGAAACACAGGAATTCTGGTGAGATTGCTGGAGATTGCAAGCTATGTTATTACTTCCAATCAATCAAATTACCCATTATTCTGATCAAACCCCAGTTGCGCGTGCAGGTGTACATTCCAATAGATGAGAATTTTATACAAAACTGTCAATTTAGAAGCTATGCGTTGACGAATGTTATGAAAGGTTTTTCTCTAACGGCCATAAAGAGCGCTCTATGAGTACATAGGAACTTCATCTGTACTCTGGAAGTGACGTGATGGAATGTTCAGTTGATGAAGACTTGACAATTGGCAGACACCTATTTCCAATGTTCTGTCAAATCATACCTGACTTGCAGAACTCGAACACTGACTTATGTGTCGCGTGATGTGTAGCCGGTATCAGCTGGTTCTGACTGGGCAATCACGTGGATTTCTAACAGATGACATTCTCCAAACCGACGCCAATTGAAGTTGGGGGACTAATTTTAGAATATCGGGACGGTCTGGTGGAGACACATCTTTGGCTAGGGGACCTTTCATGTCACCTGATCTACTTACTGACTTTCTCTAGAGAGCGTGATGCAAGGCCAGTCACGTACGTATGTGTATATAACGGTCAACAGAACGGCAGTGTAGGCAACTCCGGTCAGATGCTGTTGGGCAAGTATTAGCACACACTAATATTTGACTGAGCATTAATCCTTGACTGTCCTAAGGAAAGTACCGTCACTCCAGTATTGGCGAATAAGTGTATTAGATTTTGATGCTTTGAGACGATTTTGATATTTTTGAAGTAAGAAATGGGTGAATGTTATAAGACTTTGTAATTCATAAAAGTATTGAAAATCAAAAAAGGAGCTTCTTCTCTGTGTTATCGTTTGGTACGTGAATCCACGAAAGAGAACACGGATAAGAGAGCCCGCAACTTATAGGAACAACAACCTCATCCCAAAGACGTTTTGGTAGGAACTGAAGTCTGAACTGTTTAACCCTTTGAGACTTTAATTATCCTGACCTCCAAACGTCAATGGGAATTCAGTTTCTTCAACTTTTTTTTTCAAAATGCGACATCAAACGTCGGAAAGTACAAATAACAAGATACTTTTCACATCAGTGATTATCTGGTTGAGGGCTAGATTATTTTTTGTGGTCTGAATTTATCATTCAAAACTTGCTTATTACAAATTATTGGAGAATTCCCACAGGAACTCTCCAATAATTTGTAATTAAAACAAATTTATATAAACAAAATATTATTTGTATTCGACTGAATATGAAATATAAGCAAGGAAAGTGTTGGTTTTTGCTCTGGTGTCCTCATTTTTTGTTTTTGAAAGCGCTGATAGTGGCTTCCACCAGTTAAGAAGTCTTGACAGCTGGATTATGTTAGTACTTTAAGCTGCGATAACATTTGGCTCAACGGTTGTTTCTGAGCACTATTCGGGAGAAAATAGGAATTGAGGTTAAAACTTTAAACAATCGAAAAATAATAACAAAACAAATGACCACAAAATATCAACACACTGTTTGATTTCGTACGTCATAAGTACAAACGTATTAAAGGTGAATAAAACCACCAGATGAACTTTGAACCACGGCCATTAGCTCTCATTATGCCGCATCGGAAGCTTGTTCTAATTCTACACATTGTGGGTCAGTAATTATTTTTCGACAGAATGTGAAAATTCCTCCGGTCCTCCCGAGCCCCCACCAGCCACGGGTCTGTTTCAACAGCCTTGCAAATTAATTTGAAACAACTAGCTTTGTGTTAGTATTTATATCATGGTTACCTATTCTACTATATATGAAAAGCCTATGACATAAATTTTAGCTTTCTACACCTATAGTGGGTGGAACAACATCCTTGACCTTTGGTGACGTCGACCTGAATGCGAACTTGTCTAAATTTATCGCACGTCGCCTCGCGAATAGTGAAATGGAAGTGGCTTTTATCTTTTACGTTTTTAAATGAGTTTACTCCATAAAACACCTAAAATTAACAAACATGCATTGCCTCATGTTAATAAAGCAGCCATAACTCGAAATAGTATGTTATTATGTTTCTAAAATGAAAAAGGCCCTGTTTTTTTTTCTATTTCGATTTGGTGATAAAATTGACAGCGGAAGTACCGCCCACCGGTGCTCATGTAAACGAAATAGATTCGCACGTGTGTACGTCTGCTGCTCAGTAAAATCGAGAAAAAATAATAGCGACTCTTAATAATCTGACGATTATGGCATAAATTAAATATACCCAAAGTAGCTTGGTGTACCAAATGTTCACCACATTTGGTGGTGAACATTTGGTACACCAAGTGGTACACCAAGCTGCTACGGATATATTCCATAAACATTTTTAAAATATCCTTATTATCACCATTTTACCGTAGCAGACATAGAACGTTCTTCTGTTGTAAAAAACCCAAAACAGCAGGACTGTTTGTTTAGTTGTTAGCTAAATCCAATGGCTGCAGAAATGACGTGTGGAAGGAATATTGCACTTCCACTTTTCAGATAATATATTAGCCACAATCTCCCACTTTGGTGAATAAAAACGTTTTTTAATGTGCGTTTGTTTGTGTCGGAACTGTTTATTAAAACCACTAGACGGACCTTGAGCCACACCCATTAACTCTCATTATGTCACATCGGAAGTTGGCTCTATATCTGCACACCGTGGATCAGGAACTATTTTCCGACAGAATGTGCAAATGTTTCACAGAAATGTTTATGGGGCTCCCCCGTAGAGCTGTAGGTTAACCGAAACCGAACCGAGGTTTTTAGTTTTTTTTAAAAAACCGAAACCGAAACCGTCGACATAGCAGAAATTTACAGAATGTAGCCATCCCAGAGTAGTGAGAGTACACAGACACTGCCAATGGCAGTGTCTGGGTACTCTCACTACTCTGGGAAGGCTACATTCTGTGAATTTCCGACATTTCAGTTTAGTTGTGTTTGCAGCTTTCTTCAAGTTGCGTGTAGGTGTCAGACCTCGAAAAATGGCCAAGCACAATAAAAGTTCTGTATATTTAGGTAATTATTATATTGGCCTTCCTAATTCTTCATGTATTATAGCTTATTTCTGGCATTCATTGAGTTTCACTCAATTTCACCACCATTCAATTATGACTCCGGACATAAGAATGAGTTTTATTGAATTTTACTTGGCCTCATGAACAAACCGAAAACCGAACCGAACCGAGGTTTTACTCCACCTGAAAAACCAAAACCGAAACCGAACAAGAAATACGCCTACAGCTCTACTCCCCCGAGCCCCCTACAAGCCACGGGTCTGTTTCAACAGTCTTGCAATTTAATTTAAAAGAAGTAGCTTTGTATTAAAAAAATATATTAAAAATATTCTTATTATTACCATATTTTCAGTAGCTGGACAGTTTCTGACAAGAACTCTTCAGTCGTTAGCTAAATGCAATGGCTAAAGAAATGGCGTGTGGAAGGAATATTCCACCTCCACGTTTTCAGATAATATATTTGCCCCCACCTCCCGCTTTGATGAAGAAAAATGTTTTCAATCAACATTTAATTATCATTACTGACATTATTACATAACCTTTCTGCCCAACATGAAAAGCAGACAACACTGCGGAAAACACATTTCGTCCTCAAAAACATTGCAGATGACACCTTATTGGGATGAACGAAAATAAACTAATTCCAATGGGGATTCATAATCTATGCTTTCTAGACAATCTGAAATTTGTATCTTTTGTGATAATTTTTTTGAATAGTGCTGGACGTGTTTCACCCGGTGGAAACGGAACTAAAATGAAAGTGTGTGCATGTGTGTGTGTATGTGGTGTGGTGTGTGTGTTTGAGTTAAAAACTCACACTAGCACACCGTTTCCTATTGAAACGTTTTTTCGTGTAATATGCAGCCGAAAAAGTGTTTTCATTTACTGACCCTTGATGGGTTTCAAACATGATAAAAAATACAACAAATTGATTTAAACTAAGTGATGAGCTGCAGAACTGGTTAAACTGACTGGCAATAATTGATGTTATTCATTGATAGGCTCTAATTTAGTCCTTACAATGATGTTACGCAAGCATCTGTTTTTTTTCTTATAGGCGATGACAGGTCAAAGAATTAAAGGTTCATTTAATGTAAAGTTGGTTAAATTCAGTTCATCTTTTAATATTTTTGCTATTTCGATATTCATTATGTTGTACGTTAAAGTGAAAGGAATGGTGGACCCCTTTTCGCACTCTCCCTCTGATATGTTCAAACCAAATGGCCAGAGGGTTTGAAGCGTATTGATCCAAAAAGCTTCACGTGTTTTTTTTTAAATTCATTCGTTTCTTTCAATGTGCCTATACTTTGTGGTTGTTCAATAGGATGGATTTCTAAATCGTCCAAAGAATGGCCAGGAAGATTAAAGTGTTGTGCTACTGGGGCATCAGCATTATGTTTTATATCCTGATTGTGTCTTGTAGCACGTTCTCGGAAAGGATTTTGACTTTGACCAACATACTGCTTCCGACAGCGTTTACAAGTGATAAAGTAAATAATATTTGGTGAATCACAATGGAGGAAACGATTTTTTCGTTTGTTCGGAGGAAAATTCCTCTTTCTGATCAGGCATAAAAAGAAAGTATGCAATCTACAACAAGGCTTTTTGCAATTCAGTAACGCGCCACTACTATTCTGCAACGGTCTGTTGTGTTGAATTTTCAGTGGTTCGAAATCAGTAGTTTCTGCTGGACTTCCGAGCTTTTTCAGAGTTTGGGATTTCAGGTTACGCAAAAAGCGCAGTGAGTACCCCTCGATCTGAGGGCGTCAAATAGAGTAGAACAAGCCTCGTTGAAATTTATGAACTGTGATCTGATGATACCTTTAAATTTATGTTGAGGATGAAATGATTTTGTGTGTAACAATTGATGTAAATCATTTGGTTTAAAATATACTTTATAATCTAAATGACTGGATGGCTGGAATTGCTTGCCTTTTTACACTGTGACACCGTGAAAAGTAATAGTAGGTTTTAATTTAATGTTTGTATCATGATTGTATAAAATTTTTAAAAATTCATCACAATCTTTTTGTAAATGTTCCCAAGTAATAAACATGTCATTTAAATATCTGAGATATACGAGAGGATGCTTTGCACATTTGTTTAAGGCATTTTCCTCCCATTCCGCTACATAAAGGCCTGCAAATTTAGAACTGAATATTTTGCCCATAGGACACCCCAATTATTTGTAGAAAATATTCTCCATTGAATTGAAAGTCATTACCTTTTAAGCTCAGCTCCAAAAGATCCAGAATTTGTTCATCCGGGCGTTTTGCAACCGGATATTTTTCAAATGGATTTTTAACCGATTTAACAACACCTTCCTCAATGTTCGTATATATACTGTCGATATCCAAAATAGCCAGGATTGCATTTTTCGATATTTTCAATTTAGAAATTTTGCACGGGAAGTCCTGTGTATTTTTTAGATAGCTCGGATGCGTATTTGCTATAGGTTTCAGATGATAATCAATTAGTTCCGACATCGCATACGATTCCTAATTACAATCTGATACAATTCGCCTCCCGGGTGGAGTTAAGTCATCCGTTCATGAAGAACGGTCCTTGTGGAACTTTGGTAGGATGTAAAATTGTCTTGTTTGAGTACTGAGCTTAGCTGTTAAATATTTCAATTGTGCTTTGGTTATGTGACCTTCGTCGAGGAGAAAATTTAAGATCCTATTGAATATTTCGTCATTGCTAGACCAAATAAGTGATTCTATTTTCTTATAATGTTTAGTATTGCCGAGTTGTCTCATAGCTTACTTTATATAATTATCCCGAGATAGAACGACTATCGACCCACCTTTGTCGGCTGGTTTAATAACTAATTTCTTATTTTTTCGAAGTTGCGTGAGGGCTCTCCGTTCACCAGCTATTAAATTGCCTTTATCGGAGAGTATGTTCATGCTGAACACCTTTGGAGGATTCGTTTGTTAGCCTCAATAACTTCGGGATCTAGTTCAATATCTGGAGGTGCATTTCATACTCTCCCCCTTAGCGACAAGCACACACACAGCACAATACCACACGAGAGTATGTTACTGCCCTTACGAATGTAAAAATTCGTGCATTCCATACTCTCCACACACACACAGAAGACACCACAAGGACACGCAACTAAAGAGGTGCTACTTTTATCTTTACAGTTTACATACTCTAATGAAAACTAACTCTACTTTCTTCTTTTAAGCAGGTACACAGAAGATGTTTTTTGGACCAGCACCCCAATAACCGCTACAGACAGTCTAACCGTTATGGAAACAATCACCCCCCGGTTCCTGAACATCCTCCACTCCATCCCTAAAAGTGGTCAGCCACTTAAAGGGAGGCGAAAGTTGGTCCTGCGTCCCGCCTCTGCCCCTTTTTGTAAGCGCAATGCGCATCTTTTGTCCCAACCCAATAGGATTACAATGCAGGCCTGCCCCCGAACCAGGGAAGTTCGGGTCTTCTTCTTGGTGGTCCCCGAAAGGGGTCGTTGTTGTTTTCCTCCAAAGAGTCCAACTATAACAGAGACAGCCTGAGGCAGATTATACTTGCCAGTGATGGCCATCACTCATTATCATCCTCGAAGCGGCAGACTATACTTGCCCGAAAATCCAGATCGACTGCACCCTCGGGGAGAGGTAGTACCTTTGTGAGAGGACCCAACCTCCCACACTGGTCCTCACTCGAGGGTTCAACCGACATCTGCCAATGGTACTACCCATCCACAACTGGACACCACTGGAGACACCTGCCGAGTACCGGATCCTTTTCCTCCTTCAACACGCCTTGACATGTGAGAGCCATCCTATACAGTCACAGAGGGTCGAAAGGGGCTTGTCCCCCATACCGTCCCTGCGCGCCTTCGGAGCGCGAAATCATCATTTCCATATCTGGAGGTGACCAACCAGATGATTCTGTAAAAAGAAGCTTCCGACGCTGGAGTTTCTAAAGCGGCCTGCTAATTTCATTTGCCTAAGAAAATTACAGTTATACGATTGTATATTTGTTTGATTACCAGTTTTAGACTTCGGTGCTGGTACAAAAGTTAAACCGCGAAAGAGACTTCTCTGTTAAACAACTGGTATCTGAACCCGTTCGTTACACATTACAATACTCTCTCTCTCTCTCTCTCAGTGTGTGTGTGTGTGTGTGTGTGTGTGTGTGTGTGTGTGTGTGTGTGTGTGTGTGTGTGTGTGTGTGTGTGTGTGTGTGTGTGTGTGTGTGTGTTGAGGTTAAAAAATCGCACTGGCACAGACATTTCATACTGAAACGTTTTTTTCTTTTAATATGCCGCCGAAAAATTGTTTTCATTTACTGAACCCTGATTGGTTTCAAACATGACAAAAAAGTACACAAAATTGATTTAAACTAAGTGATGAGCTTAGGAACTGGTTAAACTGACTGGCAGAAATTGGTGTTATTCATTGATGGGCTCTAATTTAGTCCTTACAAGGATGTTACGCAAGCTTTTGTTTTTCTTATAGGCGATGACAGGTCGAAGATTCAAAGGTTCATTTAATTTAGCATTGGTAAAATTGAATTCATCTTTTAACATTTTTGCTATTTCGATATTCATTCTGTTGTACGTTAAAGTGAAAGGAATGATGGACCTCCTTTCGCATTCGCCCTCTGATATGTTCATACCAAATGGCCAGAGAGTTTGAAGCGTATTGATCCAAAAAGCTTCACGTTTTTTTCTAAATTCATCCGTTTCTTCTGATGTGTCTTTAATTGGTGGTTGTTCAATAGGATGGATTTCGAAATCGTCCAAAGAATGGCCAGGAAGGTTAAAATGTTGTGCTACTGGGGCATCAGCATTATGTTTTATATCCTGTTTGTGTCTAGTAGCACGTTCTCGAAAAGGATTTTGACTTTGACCAACATACTGTTTCCGACATCGCTTACAAGTGATAAGGTAAATAATGTTTGGTGAATCACAATGGAGGGGGTTACGGATCTGATAATGATTTTTCGTTTGTTCGGAGGAAAATTCCTCTTTCTGATCAGGCATAAAAGTATGCAGTCTACAACGAGGCTTTTTGCAATTAAATACCGCGCCACTACCATTCTGCAACGGTCTGTTGTGTTCAATCTTCAGTGGTTCGAAATCGGTAGTTTCAGCTGGACTTTCGAGCTTTTTCAGGGTTTGGGATTTCAGGCTACGCAAGAGACGCAGCGAGTACCCTCTCGATCTGAGGGCGCCAAATAGAGTAGAACAAGCCTCATTGAAATTTACCTTATCACTTGAATTGCGGTGGAAACGAATGAGTTGTGATTTGATGATACCTTTAAATGTATGTTGAGGGTGAAATGATTTTGTGTGCAACAATTGATGTGAATCAGTTGGTTTAAAATACACTTTATAATCTAAATGACCGGACGCCTGAAATTGCTTGCCTTTATACACGGTCACATCGAGAAAATCAACAGAATTTTCACTGATAGTAGCTTTCAATTTAATATTTGGATCGTGATTATTCAAAATTTCTAAAAATTCATCAAAATCTTCTTTTGAATGTTCCCAAATAATAAAAATGTCATCTAAATATCTGAGATATACGAGAGGATGCTTTGCACATTTGCTTAAGGCATTTTCCTCCCATTCCGCTACATAAATGCTTGCAAAATTAGGACTGAATCTTTTACCCATAGGACAACCCATTATTTGTAGAAAATATTCTCCATTGAATTGAAAGTCATTACCTTTTAAGCTCAGCTCTAAAAGATCCAAAATTTGTTCATCCGGGCGTTTCGCATCCGGATATTTTTCAAATGCATTTTTAACTGATTTAACACCTTTATCAATATCAATGTTCGTATACATACTGTCGATATCCAAAGTAGCCAGAATTGCATTTTTTGATATTTTCAATTTCGAAATTTGTGACAGGAAATCCTGTGTGTTTTTTAGATAGCTCGGATGTCTATTTGCTATAGGTTTAAGATGATAATCAATTAATTCCGAGATCGCATAAGATTCCGAATTACAATCTGATACAATTGGCCTCCCGGGTGGAGTTAAGTCATCCGTCCATGAAGAACGGTCCTTGTGGATCTTTGGTAGGATATAAAATTGTCTTGTTTGAGCACTGAGCTTAGCTGTTAAATATTTCAATTGTTTTTTGGTAATGTGACCTTCGTCGAGGAGAAATTTTAAGATCTTATTGAATTTTTCGATATTACTAGGCCAAATAAGTGAATCTATTTTTTTATAATGTTTAGTATTGCTGAGTTGTCTCATGGCTTCCTTTATATAATTATCCCGAGATAGAACAACTACCGACCCACCTTTGTCGGCTGGTTTAATTACTAATTTCTTATTTTTTCGAAGTTTCGTGAGGGCTCTCCGTTCACCAGCTGTTAAATTGTCTTTATCGGAGAGTATGTTCATGCTGAACACCTTTTTGATGATTCGTTTGCTAGCCTCAATAATTTCGGGATCTACTTCACTATCTGGAGGTGACCAACCAGATGATTCTGTAAAAGGAAGTTTCCGACCGCTGGAGTTTCTAAAGCGGTCGGCTAATTTCATTTGCCTAAGAAAATTACAGTTGTATGATGGTAAATTTGTTTGGTTATCAGTTTTAGGCTTTGGTGCTGGTACAAAAGTTAAACCGCGATCTAAAAGAGATTTCTCTTGGGTTGTTAGGTCATTGGTGCCAGACAGGTTAACCACATTAGTTCCTAATCCCACATCTGTTAGGCGGCTGTTACCTTTGCCTTTACTTAGTTTAAATTTAGGTGGTTCAACCAGTGATCGTACATAATATTGGCGGTTCTCGTGGTCCAATGGATTAAATCCTGAGCAACATCAAACTTTGCGTCATCAATTTTTGGTATCACGTTAACGTCCTTCACTTTCCGAATGGTTTCGTTGATGATGCTCAGGGTTCTCCTCTCAGCCTGAGGGAGTTTTTGCGAAAAGTTTAGTTCAGCGAAATAAATTTTTGCTGATCTAAACTTGACCCTGATATCGCTAAGCATATTCCGCAACTGCTTAACTACGAGATCAGAATTATCGTTTCGAGAATTCACGCCAATATTTAATAATATTTTTTGGGGACTGGACTGGCCCCTGTGCCCTTTAAACATAGAGCGCAGATGATTGAATTTGGCGCCGGGGTAACACTCCACCTGGATGTCCGGATGGGGATTTCGATCAATGCGTCCTAAATTTGAACTTCCAATCATAAGGATGTTTTTACAAACATCGGGGAGGCGCCAATTCCTTTTGTCAAAATTAACTCCGCTTTTATGCCGAAACTGGGAGAATTTAGAATCAAATGAGCGGCCCGAGTTGCGGCTCGGTGATTTGACTTTCTCTGAGTACGATATACCTGGTTGAACCACACTAGATGCAGGGGAAGGGGGAGAAGAAACAGAAGCAGGAGAGGAAACAGAAACAGGAGAAGAAACAAAAGGAGGAGGAGGAGTTCTAGTGAGAGCACTAGGAGAACTAGAGAAGAAAGGCTGAGGAGGAGTAGGAGGTAGAGGAACAAGACGAGGCGAGACAGCGTTACTCAATTTGCGAGCATCTTCAGTCACAATATGGACCGGAGATGTTTGCAAATTGAGGCGCTTACTCTGAGAGAAAGAAGAAGTAGAAGGAAAAGAAGAGGGAGAAGTGCTTTGCCTTGATCTTTTCTTATTTTGCTTTTCGCGTTGGGGTAGAGGGACAACACGGGCCGGAGTTTGCTTGCTCCCTCCCGTATTGTTCCTTACTCCAGACGCTGGGCGAAGTTCCGAAATGTAAGACTCATAGGCCGAAATCGTCTTACCTGTCAACTTGTTTTTAAAGTTTTTTTGAGCCCAGATCAAGGCACGCGCCGAAGCGCTGTTGAAGTCTATCTTTTCGAGTCCAGGAGGTGGTCGCATAGCCAAAGTTATCTTAGACTTCAACTGGTTTAAATTTATCTTATAATGCTCAATTAAAGCATTTAACGTTTGGTTGGCCCATCCCACACTAATCTGTCGAAAAACAGAAAAAATGTGTGGGGTGGGAAGAGCCGGCTTTAGAAAGCCCCCTAACTCATCTACTTTCTTCTCCAACTGCTTCGGGAAATCCCGGTTGGCCAAATGCTGCTCTAGGAGCCCAATATGGTGCATACACTGAATCACCTGGAAAAGGGCCTTGACCAATCTAGAATAGGCCTGGAACGATTGTTCCTGGCCCCTTCCAGACTGGGCAACTCTCTTTCCCTGATGCTTCTGTCTTTTTTGAGCCATTTGAAGAATAAGTAGATGAATTTAAAATGAAATTAAAATGAAGAAATGAAATAAATTAAAATGAAATCTAGATATTACCTATTAGAGAAGATACCTGGATTGGTTGTAGTCTTCAGCAAAGGTAGAAAATAATCCGTCTGTCTCGACGCGTTTCGCTTGGTTTGGCTTTTTCAAAGAGACTTTGAGGAAAATGATTCCAACTTTGGGAGGGCATGCATGGTATATATCCATATGTAGGCTGGGGGTGTTTTTCACAGCTCAGTACATAATTAAACTCGGTAACAAGCTGACAAATGTCACTCATCTAATTAATTCTTTTCAATCTGAGATGTCCCAAGTTTGTTTTTCACAACTCAGTTTGTGTCGTCCAAACAAGTTAGATGAAGCCCTATTGATTGGCTTCCATTGAATTTTAATCAGTCAGTGAGTGGTTTACTTTACTGACCCCATGAAGCCCTATTGGTTGGCTTTGATTTAAGTAAAACCAATCGGGAGCGGTTTGCTTTACTGGCTTCAGAAGTATGTGAAAATAATATGAAAAAATGGTTTGATAAAATATATTGTGACTAAAGAAATAAATGAAAAAATAACGCCAAAGATCATGATGCCTCACGAATGTTATCAGTTGGAATGAATATCCCCCGACGGAGGTTTATGACGGAAAATATTTTACACCACGTAGAAATTGTGTGTTTTACCTTCTGAACCTCTACATTGTGTGAAAGGTATGAAAAATTAAATAAAAATAATAATTTAAATAAATGAATCAAATAAATGAATCAAATAAATAAATAAATAAATAAATAAATAAATAAATAAATAAATAAATAAAAATTAATAAAAAATTAAAAATAATCAATAAATAAATATACAAAGAAATAAATAATAATTTTATTTAGGAAATACATACACATGATTGAAATTAGAACCTATTTTGTTTTTGGGCATAATGAACTCTGGCACTCGCCTGTGTGTGTTTGAGGTTAAAAAATCGCACTGGCACAGACATTTCATACTGAAACGTTTTTTTCTTTTAATATGCCACCGAAAAATTGTTTTCATTTACTGAACCCAGATGGGTTTCAAACATGACAAAAAATTACACCAAATTTGATTTAAACTAAGTGATGAGCTTAGGAACTGGTTAAACTGACTGGCAATAATTGATGTTATTCATTGATGGGCTCTAATTTAGTCCTTACAAGGATGTTACGCAAGCTTTTGTTTTTCTTATAGGCGATGACAGGTCGAAGATTCAAAGGTTCATTTAATTTAGCATTGGTAAAATTGAATTCATCTTTTAACATTTTTGCTATTTCGATATTCATTCTGTTGTACGTTAAAGTGAAAGGAATGATGGACCTCCTTTCGCATTCGCCCTCTGATATGTTCATACCAAATGGCCAGAGGGTTTGAAGCGTATTGATCCAAAAAGCTTCACGTTTTTTTCTAAATTCATCCGTTTCTTCTAATGTGTCTTTAATTGGTGGTTGTTCAATTGGGTGGATTTCGAAATCGTCCAAAGAATGGCCAGGAATTGTTGTTTTCCCAGAACTGTACCGGCAAAACGAGGTTGAAACCGTTAGTCCACACAAAGGACAGACAATGGGGTACCTCGGTATGTAGGGAAAACAAGACTGTGTGTGTGTGTGTGTGTGCGTTTGTCTTACCAACTTGACGAGGTAACTAGACAAAAGAGTTTGCATGTTTCGCCTTACCGAGGTACAAAAGACAAAAGAAACCCTTTACCTCGGTTGTTGTCCCAGAACTGTACCGGCAAAACGAGGTTGAAACCGTTAGTCCACACAAAGGACAGACAATGGGGTACCTCGGTATGTAGGGAAAACAAGACTGTGTGTGTGTGTGTGTGTGTGTGTGTGTGTGTGTGTGTGTGTGTGTGTGTGTGTGTGTGTGTGTGTGTGTGTGTGTGTGTGTGTGTGTGTGTGCGTTTGTCTTACCAACTTGACGAGGTAACTAGACAAAAGAGTTTGCGTGTTTCGCCTTACCGAGGTACAAAAGACAAAAGAAACCCTTTACCTCGGTTGTTTTCCCAGAACTGTACCGGCAAAACGAGGTTGAAACCGTTAGTCCACACAAAGGACAGACAATGGGGTACCTCGGTATGTAGGGAAAACAAGACTGTGTGTGTGTGTGTGTGCGTTTGTCTTACCAACTTGACGAGGTAACTAGACAAAAGAGTTTGCATGTTTCGCCTTACCGAGGTACAAAAGACAAAAGAAACCCTTTACCTCGGTTGTTTTCCCAGAACTGTACCGGCAAAACGAGGTTGAAACCGTTAGTCCACACAAAGGACAGACAATGGGGTACCTCGGTATGTAGGGAAAACAAGACTGTGTGTGTGTGTGTGTGTGTGTGTGTGTGTGTGTGTGTGTGTGTGTGTGTGTGTGTGTGTGTGTGTGTGTGTGTGTGTGTTTGTCTTACCAACTTGACGAGGTAACTAGACAAAAGAGTTTGCGTGTTTCGCCTTACCGAGGTACAAAAGACAAAAGAAACCCTTTACCTCGGTTGTTTTCCCAGAACTGTACCGGCAAAACGAGGTTGAAACCGTTAGTCCACACAAAGGACAGACAATGGGGTACCTCGGTATGTAGGGAAAACAAGACTCTGTGTGTGTGTGTGTGTGTGTGTGTGTGTGTGTGTGTGTGTGTGTGTGTGTGTGTGTGTGTGTGTGTGTGTGTGTGTGTGTGTTTGAGGTTAAAAAATCGCACTGGCACAGACATTTCATACTGAAACGTTTTTTTCTTTTTAATATGCCGCCGAAAAATTTTTTTCATTAACTGAACCCTGATGGGTTTCAAACATGACACAAAATTGATTTAAACTAAGTGATGAGCTTAGGAACTGGTTAAACTGACTGGCAATAATTGATGTTATTCATTGATGGGCTCTAATTTAGTCCTTACAAGGATGTTACGCAAGCTTTTGTTTTTCTTATAGGCGATGACAGGTCGAAGATTCAAAGGTTCATTTAATTTAGCATTGGTAAAATTGAATTCATCTTTTAACATTTTTGCTATTTCGATATTCATTCTGTTGTACGTTAAAGTGAAAGGAATGATGGACCTCCTTTCGCATTCGCCCTCTGATATGTTCATACCAAATGGCCAGAGGGTTTGAAGCGTATTGATCCAAAAAGCTTCACGTTTTTTTCTAAATTCATCCGTTTCTTCTAATGTGTCTTTAATTGGTGGTTGTTCAATAGGATGGATTTCGAAATCGTCCAAAGAATGGCCAGGAAGGTTAAAATGTTGTGCTACTGGGGCATCAGCATTATGTTTTATATCCTGTTTGTGTCTAGTAGCACGCTCTCGAAAAGGATTTTGACTTTGACCAACATACTGTTTCCGACATCGCTTACAAGTGATAAGGTAAATAATGTTTGGTGAATCACAATGGAGGGGGTTACGGATCTGATAATGATTTTTCGTTTGTTCGGAGGAAAATTCCTCTTTCTGATCAGGCATAAAAGTATGCAGTCTACAACGAGGCTTTTTGCAATTAAATACCGCGCCACTACCATTCTGCAACGGTCTGTTGTGTTCAATCTTCAGTGGTTCGAAATCGGTAGTTTCAGCTGGACTTTCGAGCTTTTTCAGGGTTTGGGATTTCAGGCTACGCAAGAGGCGCAGCGAGTACCCTCTTGATCTGAGGGCGCCAAATAGAGTAGAACAAGCCTCATTGAAATTTACCTTATCACTTGAATTGCGGTGGAAACGAATGAGTTGTGATTTGATGATACCTTTAAATGTATGTTGAGGATGAAATGATTTTGTGTGCAACAATTGATGTGAATCAGTTGGTTTAAAATACACTTTATAATCTAAATGACCGGACGCCTGAAATTGCTTGCCTTTATACACGGTCACATCGAGAAAATCAACAGAAGTTTCACTGATAGTAGCTTTCAATTTAATATTTGGATCGTGATTGTTCAAAATTTCTAAAAATTCATCAAAATCTTCTTTTGAATGTTCCCAAATAATAAAAATGTCATCTAAATACCTGAGATATACGAGAGGATGCTTTGCACATTTGCTTAAGGCATTTTCCTCCCATTCCGCTACATAAATGCTTGCAAAATTAGGACTGAATCTTTTGCCCATAGGACAACCCATTATTTGTAGAAAATATTCTCCATTGAATTGAAAGTCATTACCTTTTAAGCTCAGCTCTAAAAGATCCAAAATTTGTTCATCCGGGCGTTTCGCATCCGGATATTTTTCAAATGCATTTTTAACTGATTTAACACCTTTATCAATATCAATGTTCGTATACATACTGTCGATATCCAAAGTAGCCAGAATTGCATTTTTCGATATTTTCAATTTCGAAATTTTTGACAGGAAATCCTGTGTATTTTTTAGATAGCTCGGATGTCTATTTGCTATAGGTTTCAGATGATAATCAATTAATTCCGAGATCGCATAAGATTCCGAATTACAATCTGATACAATTGGCCTCCCGGGTGGAGTTAAGTCATCCGTCCATGAAGAACGGTCCTTGTGGATCTTTGGTAGGATATAAAATTGTCTTGTTTGAGCACTGAGCTTAGCCGTTAAATATTTCAATTGTTTTTTGGTAATGTGACCTTCGTCGAGGAGAAATTTTAAGATCTTATTGAATTTTTCGATATTACTAGGCCAAATAAGTGAATCTATTTTCTTATAATGTTTAGTATTGCTGAGTTGTCTCATGGCTTCCTTTATATAATTATCCCGAGATAGAACAACTACCGACCCACCTTTGTCGGCTGGTTTAATTACTAATTTCTTATTTTTTCGAAGTTTCGTGAGGGCTCTCCGTTCACCAGCTGTTAAATTGTCTTTATCGGAGAGTATGTTCATGCTGAACACCTTTTGGATGATTCGTTTGCTAGCCTCAATAATTTCGGGATCTACTTCACTATCTGGAGGTGACCAACCAGATGATTCTGTAAAAGGAAGTTTCCGAACGCTGGAGTTTCTAAAGCGGTCTGCTAATTTCATTTGCCTAAGAAAATTACAGTTGTATGATGGTAAATTTGTTTGGTTATCAGTTTTAGGCTTTGGTGCAGGTACAAAAGTTAAACCGCGATCTAAAAGAGATTTCTCTTGGGTTGTTAGGTCATTGGTGCCAGACAGGTTAACCACATTAGTTCCTAATCCCACATCTGTTAGGCGGCTGTTACCTTTGCCTTTACTTAGTTTAAATTTAGGTGGTTCAACCAGTGATCGTACATAATATTGGCGGTTCTCGTGGTCCAATGGATTAAATCCTGAGCAACATCAAACCTCGCGTCATCAATTTTTGGTATCACGTTAACGTCCTTCACTTTCCGAATGGTTTCGTTGATGATGCTCAGGGTTCTCCTCTCAGCCTGAGGGAGTTTTTGCGAAAAGTTTAGTTCAGCGAAATAAATTTTTGCTGATCTAAACTTGACCCTGATATCGCTAAGCATATTCCGCAACTGCTTAACTACGAGATCAGAATTATCGTTTCGAGAATTCACGCCAATATTTAATAATATTTTTTGGGGACTGGACTGGCCCCTGTGCCCTTTAAACATAGAGCGCAGATGATTGAATTTGGCGCCGGGGTAACACTCCACCTGGATGTCCGGATGGGGATTTCGATCAATGCGTCCTAAATTTGAACTTCCAATCATAAGGATGTTTTTACAAACATCGGGGAGGCGCCAATTCCTTTTGTCAAAATTAACTCCGCTTTTATGCCGAAACTGGGAGAATTTAGAATCAAATGAGCGGCCCGAGTTGCGGCTCGGTGATTTGACTTTCTCTGAGTACGATATACCTGGTTGAACCACACTAGAGGCAGGAGAAGGGGGAGAAGAAACAGAAGCAGGAGAGGAAACAGAAACAGGAGAAGAAACAGAAGGAGGAGGAGGAGTTCTAGTGAGAGCACTAGGAGAACTAGAGAAGAAAGGCTGAGGAGGAGTAGGAGGTAGAGGAACAAGACGAGGCGAGACAGCGTTACTCAATTTGCGAGCATCTTCAGTCACAATATGGACCGGAGATGTTTGCAAATTGAGGCGCTTACTCTGAGAGAAAGAAGAAGTAGAAGGAAAAGAAGAGGGAGAAGTGCTTTGCCTTGATCTTTTCTTATTTTGCTTTTCGCGTTGGGGTAGAGGGACAACACGGGCCGGAGTTTGCTTGCTCCCTCCCGTATTGTTCCTTACTCCAGACGCTGGGCGAAGTTCCGAAATGTAAGACTCATAGGCCGAAATCGTCTTATCTGTCAACTTGTTTTTAAAGTTTTTTTGAGCCCAGATCAAGGCACGCGCCGAAGCGCTGTTGAAGTCTATCTTTTCGAGTCCAGGAGGTGGTCGCATAGCCAAAGTTATCTTAGACTTCAACTGGTTTAAATTTATCTTATAATGCTCAATTAAAGCATTTAACGTTTGATTGGCCCATCCCACACTAATCTGTCGAAAAACAGAAAAAATGTGTGGGGTGGGAAGAGCCGGCTTTAGAAAGCCCCCTAACTCATTTACTTTCTTCTCCAACTGCTTCGGGAAATCCCGGTTGGCCAAATGCTGCTCTAGGAGCCCAATATGGTGCATACACTGAATCACCTGGAAAAGGGCCTTGACCAATCTAGAATAGGACAAACAATGGGGTACCTCGGTATGTAGGGAAGACAAGACTCTGTGTGTGTGTGTGTGTGTGTTTGAGGTTAAAAAATCGCACTGGCACAGACATTTCATACTGAAACGTTTTTATCTTTTTAATATGCCGCCGAAAAATTTTTTTCATTAACTGAACCCTGATGGGTTTCAAACATGACAAAAAAATTTACATAAAATTGATTTAAACTAAGTGATGAGCTTAGGAACTGGTTAAACTGACTGGCAAAAATTGATGTTATTCATTGATGGGCTCTAATTTAGTCCTTACAAGGATGTTACGCAAGCTTTTGTTTTTCTTATAGGCGATGGCAGGTCGAAGATTCAAAGGTTCATTTAATTTAGCATTGGTAAAATTGAATTCATCTTTTAACATTTTTGCTATTTCGATATTCATTCTGTTGTACGTTAAAGTGAAAGGAATGATGGACCTCCTTTCGCATTCGCCCTCTGATATGTTCATACCAAATGGCCAGAGGGTTTGAAGCGTATTGATCCAAAAAGCTTCACGTTTTTTTCTAAATTCATCCGTTTCTTCTAATGTGTCTTTAATTGGTGGTTGTTCAATAGGATGGATTTCGAAATCGTCCAAAGAATGGCCAGGAAGGTTAAAATGTTGTGCTACTGGGGCATCAGCATTATGTTTTATATCCTGTTTGTGTCTAGTAGCACGCTCTCGAAAAGGATTTTGACTTTGACCAACATACTGTTTCCGACATCGCTTACAAGTGATAAGGTAAATAATGTTTGGTGAATCACAATGGAGGGGGTTACGGATCTGATAATGATTTTTCGTTTGTTCGGAGGAAAATTCCTCTTTCTGATCAGGCATAAAAGTATGCAGTCTACAACGAGGCTTTTTGCAATTAAATACCGCGCCACTACCATTCTGCAACGGTCTGTTGTGTTCAATCTTCAGTGGTTCGAAATCGGTAGTTTCAGCTGGACTTTCGAGCTTTTTCAGGGTTTGGGATTTCAGGCTACGCAAGAGGCGCAGCGAGTACCCTCTCGATCTGAGGGCGCCAAATAGAGTAGAACAAGCCTCATTGAAATTTACCTTATCACTTGAATTGCGGTGGAAACGAATGAGTTGTGATTTGATGATACCTTTAAATGTATGTTGAGGATGAAATGATTTTGTTTGCAACAATTGATGTGAATCAGTTGGTTTAAAATACACTTTATAATCTAAATGACCGGACGCCTGAAATTGCTTGCCTTTATACACGGTCACATCGAGAAAATCAACAGAATTTTCACTGATAGTAGCTTTCAATTTAATATTTGGATCGTGATTGTTCAAAATTTCTAAAAATTCATCAAAATCTTCTTTTGAATGTTCCCAAATAATAAAAATGTCATCTAAATACCTGAGATATACGAGAGGATGCTTTGCACATTTGCTTAAGGCATTTTCCTCCCATTCCGCTACATAAATGCTTGCAAAATTAGGACTGAATCTTTTGCCCATAGGACAACCCATTATTTGTAGAAAATATTCTCCATTGAATTGAAAGTCATTACCTTTTAAGCTCAGCTCTAAAAGATCCAAAATTTGTTCATCCGGGCGTTGTGTGTGTGTGTGTGTGTGTGTGTGTGTGTGTGTGTGTGTGTGTGTGTGTGTGTGTGTGTGTGTGTGTGTGTGTGTGTGTGTGTGTGTGTGTGTGCGTTTGTCTTACCAACTTGACGAGGTAACTAGACAAAAGAGTTTGCGTGTTTCGCCTTACCGAGGTACAAAAGACAAAAGAAACCCTTTACCTCGGTTGTTTTCCTAGAACTGTACCGGCAAAACGAGGTTGAAACCGTTAGTCCACACAAAGGACAGACAATGGGGTACCTCGGTATGTAGGGAAAACAAGACTGTGTGTGTGTGTGTGTGTGTGTGTGTGTGTGTGTGTGTGTGTGTGTGTGTGTGTGTGTGTGTGTGTGTGTGTGTGTGTGTGTGTGTGGGTTTGTCTTACCAACTTGACGAGGTAACTAGACAAAAGAGTTTGCGTGTTTCGCCTTACCGAGGTACAAAAGACAAAAGAAACCCTTTACCTCGGTTGTTTTCCCAGAACTGTACCGGCAAAACGAGGTAGAAACCGTTAGTACACACAAAGGACAAACAATGGGGTACCTCGGTATGTAGGGAAGACAAGACTCTGTGTGTGTGTGTGTGTGTGTGGGTTTGTCTTACCAACTTGACGAAGTAACTAGACAAAAGAGTTTGCGTGTTTCGCCTTACCGAGGTACAAAAGACAAAAGAAACCCTTTACCTCGGTTGTTTTCCCAGAACTGTACCGGCAAAACGAGGTAGAAACCGTTAGTACACACAAAGGACAAACAATGGGGTACCTCGGTATGTAGGGAAGACAAGACTCTGTGTGTGTGTGTGTGTGTGTGTGTGTGTGTGTGTGTGTGTGTGTGTGTGTGTGTGTGTGTGTGTGTGTGTGTGTGTGTGTGTGTGTGTGTGTGTGTGTGTGTCACAGTGTGTGTGTGTGTGTGTGTGTGTTTGTTTATTGAAAAACACAATATTGTTTTATGGGAATTTGGAATGTTGAGTTCTGATCTCCAACCGGGAATCGAACCTTTGGCACCCCGTCTGCATTCAGGAGTACAACATATTCTTCTTTTATGCATAAAACAATAACATTGTATACATATACAACAAATAGAACGTTGGTAGAAGAAAACAAACAAAACGACTATTTAATGCAGATGCCGTTTCTAATGTCCAGGTCTGCGACGTGTTTTCTGTAACTTGGACTAAATTTTAACCTTATTGTACGAGGTGATCAATTGCTCGCGGCCGAGTCGTTCTCACTGAGTCTTATTGATAGGAAACCCCTCAAATTCACACTTCAGTATCCAATCAAAATAAAACAGGTTCAAAGGACATCAAAGAATCCTCAAAACACATAGTTGTAATGTAGCTTTACCAACGACACAATTCCATATCTGTGCATAGACGTAACATGTCCATGTGCAGCAAGTCAACAGATTGACGGCACATGTACAATAGCTTAGAAGCGTCTTTTTGTCAAACCTTGGCTGGCTTATGGGCAGCCAAGGCTTGACAAGAAATCACTATACAGGTAATTTCCCCAATATCATGTAAATCTCATTAAGGTGGCATGTGAAACATGGATATGGTAAATAGAGCTGCAGCAAAAAGTGATAACATTGGACGCTAAATAATTGTTGACACATTAAGAGAAACAATCACAGTGTTCCCCACAATGTGTCAACACTGAAATAGATTTGTACGGGTATATCCTAATTTGCCATATGAACTGTTGGGAAAGCACCAATATTTAAGGAAAGTTGCCCTTTATTCATATACTCTTTCCATAAGACAAGATCTGACGCATGTAGACACTGTTTCGATATTGTAATAAACAAATAACATAAAACAAAAAATAATGAAGCGTAATTGATATTATCACAGGTCTAAGAAAAAGTACGTGTTAACTGGAGGTACAAATCCAGGTCGGGTCGTTTGACTAATATCCCAACTGAACAAAACATTACAATCATAAAGTTGGCTCGCTTGAATATTAACGGCGCTTCTCTGAAAATTATTTTTAACATGTGCATTTTATGTATTTCACATAAATGAATAAAGTATATATACTATTTAAAAAAGTAGGGGATATCCAAACTGATGTTGATATTTTAGTAAAATGGTATCCGTCACGTGTTGTGATTGGACACAACAATATGTTACGAAGTTTAGTGTGGATCATGAATGTCACCGGCCCATGAAAACTTCGTGCAGGTTTTTCGCACGAGCGGCTCGTTAATGTCTGTGGGGTACGTTTTGAAAGTTTATTTGTACTGGACGGGCTTTTCGGAAGTCTCATCGTTCTTTTCTTGGTATAAACTTGTTCATCAATAGTTTCTGACCGAAATGTAACTTTTGAGATATGCGAAGACTGACACGCGACGAGCGTTTACGTGCCGTTGGTATGTTGGAAGCTGGCAACAGACTGACTGCAGTGGCTCAAATTCTCAACGTTACTCAATCGGTGATTAGCAGGTTGTGGTCACGCTGCCGTCAATCGTGCAATATTGATGACAGACCTCGGTCAGGTCGTCCAATTGCGACAATTGCTAAACAAGACCGTTTTATCCGAACCACAGCATTACGTAACCTCCATCAAATTGCCTCAGAAATTTGACAGCAGCTGCACGGAGCGACAGATGTGCGAGTCAGTGGTCTGACTATCTGAAATCGCCTACACAGCTGGAATGTGTACGCTCGACGACCTCGAATAATTCCACGTTTGACTGAACGTCAGATCGCAACAAGGCGTAATTGATGTGCAGCACGACAACGCTGGGACAATCGTCGGTGGAGCAACGTAGTGTTTTCCGATGAATCGAGGTTCACTCTCGACTTCCACGACAGGCGAAACAGATTGTGACGGAGGCAGAAGGAACGATACCAAGACATAACCGTTAGGCAGCACGATCGTTTTGGTGGTGGATAGGTTATGGTGTGGGAGGCATAACCACGACAAGCAGAGTAGCATTACATGTCATCCAAGGGCATGTCACAGGGCAGTACTACCGTCACATGTTAGTTCCTCATTTGGTGCCATTTGCTCGACGTCCCGGTCGTCGATTCATTTTCCAAGATGACAATGCAAGAGCACACAGGGACCGTGTCGCTGCAGAGTTCCTCCAGGAGCAGAACGTCACTACTCGGCATTGGCCAGCAGTAAGTACAGACCTTTCACGAAACGAGGACTTCTGGAATATGCTTGGCAGGCGCCTACGACAACGCCAACAGCATCCTACCAGTGTCCAGGAACTTGCCGCTGCACTGCAGGAGGAATGGAATAACATCAGTCAAGCTGATATTGGACGTCTGGTGAGAAGTATGCCACGTCGGATCCGTGCTTGCCTCGCGACCCGAGAAGGATTTGCAAGGTGGTATTGATGTCTTGGACTGAATCTGGTAAATTTTCTGACTGACCGTGCATGATTTCTACAGCTCATTGCCTGGAATGTGTGACATATGTAGAACTCATTCACCATATGTCACAATGCAATGCCTCGACTGTCTTTTTGATGAAAATATAAATATATTTCTTCATATATCTCACTTTTATCAAATATCCCCTACTTTTTTTAATAGTATAGATGTAGATATGGTTCACAATGGTCAGAAATGATGTAAACAAGATAAATTTAAGAAGATATTGCCAGAACATATACACATGTAATCGGCCCAAATAATAGAAACAGGCGATAACGAATTACCGCAATTCATTATTTCGCCTTCAGAATTGATTGAGTCGGGGAGTGGTCTGAACAGTTACGCAACAACACAGCATGAAACATGAGTGTGACTGTGCCAGCCTTATCAGAAGTGAGCCGGATACCGATGTATCTGTCATCAACATACATGTGCTTATTCTACGTATTCTTTTGTCATACATGTACTTGGTAAATTTTAAAACAAGTCCAATGATGTGTTAATCAGCCTATCACTTTGTCAGATTTCCTGTATACTTTTTAGGCCACGAAAAGGTATCAGTCATTCATGATGAGAATAGCTGTGTCTGCCTGTCTCTCTGTCTGTCAGTCTACCTGATTATCTGTCAACCATCTTATTCCCCTATCCACCTGTGTCTGTCTGTCTACCAATTTTGTGTGTGTGTGTTTTTTCAAATGACACAATCATGTTTTAGAGGAATTTTGAATGTTGGTTTCTGATCCCCCGCCGGGATTCGAACCCTCGGCAACACCGCCTGGCAATCAGGCTTTCAGCGTCTAAACCACTAGACCATTGCACACCGTCAAAAACGATGGCTGGAATCTAGCATTTTAGATGAAGTCCTCATGATTACTTGGTTCATCTTCCTTTCGGCAGCAGCATGAAAGTGTGGAACGCGCTGGCTACAGTACGACGGAAGTGCTGTGGATGGCCTCAGACGAAGACTGGCACGGGCTTGTGTGTGTTTTTTCAAATGACACAATCATGTTTTAGAGGAATTTTGAATGTTGGTTTCTGATCCCCCGCTGGGATTCGAACCCTCGGCAACACCGCCTGGCAATCAGGAGTTCAGCTTCTAAACCACTAGACCACTGCACACCGTCAAAAACGATGGCTGGAATCTAGCATTTTATATGAAGTCCTCATGATTACTTAGTTCATCTTCCTTTCGGCAGCAACATGAAAGTGTGGAACGCGCTGGCTACAGTACGACGAAAGTGCTGTGGATGGCCTCAGACGAAGACTGGCACGGGCTTGTGTGTGTTTTTTCAAATGACACATTCATGAATGTTGGTTTCTGATCCCCGCCGGAATTCGAACCCTCGGCAACACCGCCTGGCAATCAGGAGTTCAGCGTCTAAACCACTAGACCATTGCACACCGTCAAAAACGATGGCTGGAATCTAGCATTTTAGATGAAGTCCTCATGATAACTTGGTTCATCTTCCTTTCGGCAGCAGCAGCATGAAAGTGTGGAACGCGCTGGCTACAGTACGACGAAAGTGCTGTGGATGGCCTCAGACGAAGACTGGCACGGGCTTGTGTGTGTTTTTTCTAAATGACACAATCATGTTTTAGAGGAATTTTGAATGTTGGTTTCTGATCCCCCGCCGGGATTCGAATCCTCGGCAACACCGCCTGGCAATCAGGAGTTCAGCGTCTAAACCACTAGACCATTGCACACCGTCAAAAACGATGGCTGGAATCTAGCATTTTAGATGAAGTCCTCATGATTACTTGGTTCATCTTCCTTTCGGCAGCGGCATGAAAGTGTGAAACGCTCTGGCTACAGTACGACGAAAGTGCTGTGGATGGCCTCAGACGAAGACTGGCACGGGCTTGTGTGTGTTTTTTTCAAATGACACAATCATGTTTTAGAGGAATTTGAATGTTGGTTTCTGATCCCCCGCCGGGATTCGAACCCTTGGCAACACCGCCTGGCAATCAGGAGTTCAGCGTCGAAACCACTAGACCATTGCACATCCCCTATCCATCTGTGTCTGTCTGTCTACCAATTTTGTGTGTGTGTGTGTGTGTATGTGTGTGGTTATGTTTAAGGTACAAACATAAACCACTCTGGCACAGACATTTCCTATTGAAACGTTTTTCTTTTGTTCTTGCAAATGCACAAACCAACCATAGACAAGTGCGATGACCGATATGGGGAAGGGGTGTAAACCCAATTAATTCCGACTGTCATGACTGAAGATCCGACTTAAGAAATATGCCTTGGTGATGGAGTTGGAATATTATTCAATACTGATTGTAGTTTAAAAACACAAGGAATTTGTT
Organism: Pictodentalium vernedei; assembly: GCA_031216915.1. Lineage (NCBI taxonomy): Eukaryota > Metazoa > Mollusca > Scaphopoda > Dentaliida > Dentaliidae > Pictodentalium > Pictodentalium vernedei. Next base: position 58,002,368 of record CM062297.1, read on the forward strand.
TTGAGGATGAATATACGTATTAGCCGTAATGCATGGACTTGAGGCTTCCCAACTTCTTGTGTAATTAGCACGTTCCGGATGGTCATGTTGTGACCCCACCATCTCCAATGAGCCACAGGCCCCCATTTCCTTGAGGCCAACTGCGTATGAGGCATCAGTCCATGAAACGTAACTCGTCCTATAAGAAAGTACATTATGACCAGCAAGCTCGAATCGATGCCTAAGACAAATTTTCAGGGCAAATGCAAACTATTCTCACGGCAAATACAAATTAATTTATTTAACAATTACCACGCTGCATGGGCATCAGGGCAACATATAAAAATTTACACAGCAAGGTACTTAACTGGTAGAGAGCATTCAATTATTCTTGGGCCCAAAATTTGTTCGCATGTCTTTGCCTTGTGACAATTTATGGCACTCTACCACAAATTAAATCAAGGCAAATCCATACAAACATGCTTATGTAAGAACCACACATAATTTTCTTGACTTTTTGTTCTGTGCGAACCACGGATAATTTTGTTGAACCTTTGTTTTATCAGAACCAAGGATTTTTGTGGGTACTTTCAATATCAACTTGTTGGACGTTCATGGCCAGCCCCTTTCGGATATTCGCTTTATGTCATTGCTCAACGACCAAAGCCTCTTGCTGCAGTCACTATAGGAAACTTGGAATCTCCATCAGCAAAAAATTAACAGAGTATTTTTAAATGTAATAAGACTTTTCCACAAGTGGCTTATTTAATTCATAAGTAATTATAACATTAAAAAAAATCCACATCACGAAATACTGGACGAAATCACAATAGAGGAATTTTCAATTGTGAATCACAATAACAGGCCGTTTCTCAGAATCGTTATGCCATTGTAGTTTAAACTCTGCTTACAGCATTATTTGTGGGCAATTATTGTGATATAATTTTATCATCACCACAGTGTTTGTATACATGAATTCGGATCAGGTGTCATTCTAGACACATAATCGACTTTCGACCCACGCGCTAAAACTATTCTGTTCCCAGTTCACGATTTCGTTCGAATTCTTGTAGAAACACACTTTGATGATAACATACATGTCTTTGCTCGATAGCAAGGTTCCAGTTAGGGACAAAACTCTGTGCCCAACTTGAAAACTGTGAAGAAATATAGTAGATAATTATATTGTCTTTGTTTGACAGCAAGGTCAAATAAGAAACATAACTGTATGTCAACGTGGAAACTGTGAAGAAATATATGTAGATACATATTGTCTTTGTTCGACAGCCAGGATCAATAGAGACATGGCACTGCGTCAAAGTGGCTAATGTGAAGAAATACAGTAAGTATTACTCTATCGCAACGTACGCATCGCACACAGTGTGGAAAAAAACCTTTATATAGCACGTCCACTTTTACCTTACTCCCAGTAGCAGTCTGATTAGGTATTGCTGACCACTGAATAGTTAACTGACCTCAGATCTATAACCCTTTGTATTCACTTTCCATTTAATTAGCACGTGAAGTGTTGTTCCACAGACAGAGGTATGATATCACGATTTTCTCCCCCCCCCCCCCCCCCCCCACTACATGTGTAACATACGTGTGTCCCGAGTGAGATAGCAGGGAGAGGCAGGTGTATCCCACCCCACCCACGTGACGTTATACATTTATAACGTTATTATGACGTTATGCTTATCGTATCAGTTTCTTGCTACCAACTAATTCATATTGACGTCATCAGAATGCCGTGTGATCAAAGTTTGATGCTCTAAAACTCCTTAAACCCCAAGATGCCACCGTTTCTAATTAATTACGTGGTATATACCTTTGGTATATACATAACTTTTGCATGCTCTTTCCGATGGTGTCATTAGGTTTTCAAAACAACGAATACCAAATGAGTTGATATCACCACGAGACTGCCGATTACCTCTGGCTAACGTAACCGCTGCAGGGTGGGGGAGAAAAATTAATCCCTGATGGGACAAGATATTTGGTCCAGACACTCGGTAAGCCTCGTGTCTGGCCCAAATATCTTGCCCTCGGGTGAGATTTTCCCATCCCACACCCGTACCCATCAGAGATTATAATAATCATCTCTTGACCTACATCTTACATTTTAACCCCAAAAATATTTTTTTCCGTTTTAATGAACAACTAATACAATCACAACAGTCGCACCTAACTTACTTTTCTCATTTTCTACAATCAGTTTCATAACGTTTATTCCAGGGCGAGGGGGTATGCTCGGGGAGGGGGTAATACATTGTGAAGTTTGTATCTTCCATTGTTGTATCTTCCATTGTTGCCGAAATAAATGCTTGACATTTGGGGGGTTTAATTTCTCATTAATGTTTTATCAGACATGATTTTCTTCCGCGGGGGGGGGGGGGGGGGTGGGGGGGTGGGGGGGTAACTTACTGTTTTCATTAATTTCTCATTAATGTTTTATCAGACATGATTTTCTTCCGCGGGGGGGGGGGGGGTGGGGGGGGGTAACTTACTGTTTTCATTAATTTCTCATTAATGTTTTATCAGACATGATTTTCTTCCGCGGGGGGGGGGGGGGTGGGGGGGTAACTTACTGTTTTCATTTTCTACAATCAGTTTCATAACGTTTATTCCAGGGCGAGGGGGTATGCTCGGGGAGGGGGTAATACATTGTGAAGTTTGTATCTTCCATTGTTGCCGAAATAAATGCTTGACATTTGGGGGGTTTAATTTCTCATTAATGTTTTATCAGACATGATTTTCTTTCCCAGAATTGCCGATTATGAAACTCGGCCGACATGGCTGCAAACCCGGCTGATATGACACCGATTTCAGCCGATATGAACCAATCTATACTTGTTCCCTTTGATGCGTTACTAGGCGCCGCCAAATTGTTTACATCGAAATGTTCGCAGCTCTTCATCGAACGCATTCAGGACAATGGCGTTACCGGGGATGGTGGAGTGGTTAGAAACAGAGTTTTGTCTGATGAGGAGTTAATGATGGCAATAAGTTATGATTACGCGGATGAAGAGAAGAAATAAGAGAGCTGTACAGAAAGTTCACCGAAAAAATCATAATTAGAGATTCCTCAGAGTGTGAGAAGTGGTGGTTTAACCCTTTACCTAACATGAAAAGCAGACGACACTTGCAAAAAAAATTCTTGAATAACTAATTTTTCATCCAACGAGGGGTCATAACCTATGTTTTTGAGACAAAAAATGAAAATATTTTGAAAATTAATTGGCGATTTTTGAGAATAGGGCTGGCCGGTTTTGGCCGTTACGTTGGGTAAAGGGTTAACTTACTTTCCGAATGTCGTGGCTTTCAAAGTTGGCTAACCGAGACGTTTGGATACCTGAACTAGGAGAAGATTAAGATTTGGACTTTGTGAAAAGAATGAGAAACACAGATCTGGTATTTTTTGTAATTATTTGTTTTGGTTTAATAAATAAAGTGGAACAATTAGGATAAATTAAAAATCTTTTCTGTTGAGCCCAGACGGTAGCAATGTCCGCAGGCGGTAGATCTAGTTATTTTCCATTTCTTTTCTGCGTCCCGTTGCTGTTTCTGAGTCAAGGTCGGAATGTAAAATTTGTATGATTCTAAAGTGCAGATCATTAATGTTATGATCCTGCTGGGATTCGCAGTCTGGGTGTTAGGGTTGTTATTGCAGATTCCAGTTCATTGTTTTCATCTGCGGTGCACTTAGACTGCCATTCTGTTAATAAGTTGTCAATAATCAGACTTTATATTAATTAATAAATAAAGTGGTTATTACTTCGTCAGTTTCATATTGGTAGAGATACTGTAATTCCATTTATTTCCAAATGAAACAAAATACTGCATTTTGATTAGCTGAGAGGTACGGTGTAACTTGCAATCCACAGTGGCTTTTTTACACCGTGGTTAACCACGGTGTAAAAACAAGAATATACAATAGCAGGCTATATGGCTAAAAAACAGTACCCATTTTTAATTGTTAATTCATACCTTCTGCTCGGTTATGTAAGAACAAAAATAATAAACAGCTGCGCCATGAGCGCATGATACGCCCGTTATTAATTACAAGAGGGAACCACACAATATGAGTATACATGTGTACTTGTCAGGTTACATATACTAGCCACCAAAAAATCATGAAAATTGCTCAAAGTCCAACATGTGGAAAATTGCCTATATTTGGATGAATAAAGTCCCGTAACTCTGGAATGACAAATCGGACAGAGACACAAATCGACAGGTAGATTCCTTCTATCAACATATACTTGCAACCAGAAAATCATGAAAATTGCTCTAAGCATTTTCAAGTTATTGTTCGACATGTGAAAAATAAAGTCCCATAACTCTGGAATGACTAATCGAACGGCGACACCAACCGAAAGGGAGCTTCCTTCCATCAACATAAACCACCTACCAAAAAAAATCGTGAAAATCTCTCGAAGCGTTCTCGAGTTGTCGAACGACGTGTAAAAAATCAACAATTTTCTATGTAATAAAGTCCCATAACTCTGGAATGACTAATCGAACGGCGACACGAAACGAAAGGGAGCTTCCCTCCATCGATATACACCACCTACCCAAAAATCACGAAAATCTCTCAAAGCGTTCTCGAGTTATCGTACGACATGTAAAAAATCAACAATTTTCTAAGTAATAAAGTCCCATAACTTTGGAATGACTAATCGAACGGCGACACTAAACGAAAATGAGCTTCCCTCCATCGATATACACCACCTACCCAAAAATCACGAAAATCTCTCAAAGCGTTCTTGAGTTATCGTACGACATATGACCGGACGGACAGACGGACGGACAGACGGACAGCGGTAACGGGCGTATAAAAATAAGGAAATTTAATATTTATGTGCAATAAAATATTACAGATATGGATGTCATTGGAACTGGCTCATAGAGCCAGTTCAAATGACATCCATATTTGTCTGGTTTTATTTATTAAGAAACTTATAAACTACAAATTTTCTGTCATTTTTGGCCCACAATGTAGGTTAAAGAATTAAGTACACCAAAATTCTTGGAAATAAATCCGTTACCCCTGTGTTTTCCAGGGTGTATGGGAATTTACACCTGTTTGGGAACTCATACACCTTTCGGCTTCGTCTCAGGGTTTATGAGTTCCCAAACCGGTGCAAATTTCCATACACCCTGGAAAACACAAGGATGACTAATATTATGGCGCGCTGATATCTCCGCCGACTGAAAATCCTTCGAGAAGATGTGTTCCAAATTCGCATAAAGTGCTACATTTTGCAGCATTTTCTCGGGATGGAGGGTGGCTAGTCCTAACTGGCGCCCTCCGGCCATTGCCCCATCCTCCCACCCCCTGAGGGGAAGTGGGCGGAGGGGGCAACGGCCGGAGGATGCTTGCTAGGGCTATGGCAGGCCCAGAAACCCCACACAACGGTCTATTAAATGTCATCTTTGCACCCCTCCCCGCCAAAAAAAGGAAAAATGGCTACGGCGTCCCCTATAACAGAATTCTGGCTCCACGCCTGCTTGGATCTCGACGGGGAGAAACTGTCCCATTGGTGGCTGTCTGTGCAGGATATAAAAAATATCATTTTCAAATTCAGATACTTGCGTCAGACACCCAGCAAGACTTTTGTGTGTGAAATACATCCTCCCCTCCACACACACATACGAGACGTTCCCAACCAAAACAAACAGTCCGGTTAGGCCATACAGACTTCTCCAAATATTCCAAATAGCGATAACGAAAAACTAACTATACAGTCCAGAGTAACGCAGCGGCAGGGGAGGCGTATGTTGAATGCAAGTGTGAGGAAACGCATGTTCGAGACATACAGAATTTGCCAGGGTTTTGCCCTATGGGAGACTCATCGATCATTTCCGTGGCAAAATAGGATTGGGGACAAGCCTGGAAATAAGCAGACTGTCATTAGCAGAATTATACCCCCAAAGGGTGAAAGAGGTACCCAGAGGATAAATTTGGGGATTTTAGTGCACTGTATATATGATAGCATCTGCAAATTCCCCCTCTGGTGGCCTCATTTTGTAAATGAGAGATTGCTTATTTTCAGGTTTGATTGGGGGTGTAAGTTCTCGTGTGCATTAATCATTTAGCCACCTTTGGACGGCATTCGACACTTCAAATAACTTTTCTAAAAATATTAGGAACTTCATTTTGTGATTAACAAGGCAGGATATTAAAATGCTGTATATTGCACAAGGTAAAGGGTTAATGTGTTTGTTGGTGAATGGAATGCAATCGGCGCTTAAACAAAATAAAATAAAAAATAGAAACACAAGGTGATAACATATTTCGTACGTTAAAAATTAGAAATAAATTTAGACTAAAATCATTCAGAAAAATAAAAGTAAGCATGACAAAAAGAAATGATTTTGGGACTTGCAAACCACACAAAAATGTTTCTCTTCTCTGAATTGACTAACATTTTCATTTTGTTTACTTCCAAATATATTGGCTTTGACTCTTTATTCTTAGCTCGACAAACTCGTCATAATAAGTGATCAAGTGTTCATTTTAACCCTTTACCCAACCTAAAAAGCAGACGACACTTGCAAAAATAATTCTTGAATAACTAATTTTTTTCATTTTGTGTCTCAAAAACATAGGTTATGACCCCTCGTTGGAACGAGCTCGTTCCAACGAGGGGTCATAACCTATGTTTTTGAGACATAAAATGAAAAAAATAATGAAAATTAATTGACGATTTTTGAGAATAGCGCTGGCCGGTTTTGGCCGTTACGTTAAGTAAAGGGTTAAAAATGAACTGGATGTTTTTTACTCTGCTGAGTAAATTTTCAACCAATTTGTTGGATAGAGGCAAAAAGTGTACATACCATTTTTAACAGAGTTGTTGACATATCGTAAGAAAGATCACCACACTCTTCTGCTGACAAATCCTCCTCAAAAAGAATACACTTTCGTCCTCCCATTTCTTCTTTGAAGTAATTTGCGCTGCGACAAAGTGAATTGCCCAAACATTCATCAACACACTGTATTTTTGACCTGATATATCTCTCTTGTATCGGTGCTGCTGCAGATTTTCGGTTCGCACAGGATGTAAAGCGAACTTGCCTGTCCGGTATACCCTCAATTTGAACTGACAGTGTCAGTAGCAAAATCAGACGAGACAACATCGTACACTCACAGTCGCATTATTTGTGTGTGAAAGTCCACTGAGAGTGAATGCTTACTGCGCTCGAAGATGTTGTATACTTATTGGATGGGACACTGTTTACAGTAACCATATGTAGATTTATTGAACTGGTATATTATGTTAATTTAAAACCTATTTCACTTTCACGACTTCGATTTTCGGTTCCTTTATTTTGATTGCATTGATACAAAAGCAATACTACAATGTACAACGTAAGCGTATCACTGGATGAGTTTGCGAAAACTCGGTTCTGGGTCCGTGTTATTAGGAGCTAGTTGTCTTATAAGATCTTCCCCAAACCATTGACTCCTTGCATGCTGCAGGTGGATATTCCTGCCAGGAAAGGATTTCTCTTGCCACTGAAATAAGTATAATACTGGCATAATTAATCAAATGTTCCCCATTTAAATTGAATGGATTGTTTCACCAATAATTCCTTCAGTTGAATTTAGATCAATTTCTCAGTAAATCAAATCATGGCTGCTTAACAGCAGCCATCACTAGATTTGATGAAACGTATCTTGGCATTACCCTTTTTCCACTTATGAACTAGTGAAGTCAAAGATGAGACCCTAATCCCCACGAGGCACGATAGTTTATATTCCACCACTGCCTCTTGAGAGCTCACATCTGCTTCTGCAACACTTGTTCATCTGATATTGTGATGGTACTTATCCTTTACTATGTTAAAAGTTTACACAATGTTTATTTGTTACAGAGCGACAATTGTGTGGAATTAGACATGTATAATGTTGCATAAGAAACCTATCTCTTCGAATGTTCAGTTGTACTGTTTTTATTTTTTAAAGCTGTATATGAATACAAAAAATCAAAATATATATTTTATTATGTTTTTCCACGTCATTTAAACTATTTTGACTTTTTTGTATACAATACGTGGAGAGTGTATTATCACTAAATCACCCGCAGAGTGGAGATTCCACCCAAGCAATAATTGCAAATTTGTTGCAAAGCATAACCAGCACCAGCAAAGTTTCAGCCAATGGACCTCCCGGTTAAACCCGGAGGTCCATTGGCTGAAACATTGCTTGTGTTTTTTGTCGATATATACAAAATTGGAAAGTTATAGCTTTGGTGATAACTCCACTCCGCGGGTGATTTAGTTACAATCCACTCTCCACGTACTGTATATTGTAGTTCTATTCAGTAACTAAGATATATTGGATGACGATATACTTTTATTACCAACAGATGGGTATAATAACACTTTGGCCCGCCATTGATTTGTCGCGGTTATGGGTTTTCTCCAATTTGAGAGAATTTTCAGCTATTCTAGAAATAGTTGTAGCTTGTAATACATGGCGTTATTGCGCATGCACATCCTGTGTTACGGGGTTCTTGTTAGATGGAGGAAGGCCGCTTGCTTTTCTATTATGGCACGTGGAAGATTTGGTGCCAAAAAGTCTCCAACAAAGTGCGGATAATTTCTTCAGATATGTTCGATTCAATAGAAGTGATATGTGAATATGGAAGCCATGTGTTGGTCCATTGTGGTATATTGTAACCCGGAGAAAGCCATTTTGGTATAGTGTGACCCAGGGAAGTCAACTTGCCGAAGCCTTACACTACATCTACCAACGGGTATCATGTTATAACGTGATGTTTGACAGGTGTACTAAACAGGAAACCACCCAATAGCTTAGGGTTTCCTCTTATCTTTGCCTTCTTACCACATTCTGTTTTTTCTTTAATCTTTTGATGACGCTATTTTTCATTTCTGGGATGACACGTTGTTGATAGTGGATAAATGTTGTGTTATAAACATGACCGGGTATTCCAGGAGTTCAGCAGTGGTCGGCAGTGTGTTAAAAATACTGGGTTTCCAAACATTAATATTGCAGTTGTTTTACTGTGATTTAATCGATAGGTTTTGGTATTTCATTAATTACAAAATTTCATTTGTTTTCAAGACAATTTTATTTCAGCCTTTGGTAGCTAATATTACAGATGTGTTTCTGGAGAGAGATAACAAGAGTTTCTCTTTTTCACTAGATTTTCAGTTCGTTGTTTGCAACCTGTATACTTTATCAAATGCATTCACAGAACTTGTGCTGCATTTACTGAACTCGTACTTTATTCCCTTAACTCATAAATCATTCACTGAACTCATATTGCATGCACTGAACTCGTATTGCATACACTGAATTCGTATTGCATACACGGAACTCGTACTTCTAACACAAAACTCGCACTGCGTGTACCGATTTCGTACCGCATTCACTAAACTCGTACTGCATTCACTGAACTCGTATTGCATTAAATAAACTCGTACTGCATTTTCTGAACATCATCCGTTAAACTCGTGATGCATTCAATGAACTCGTACTGCATTTAATGAACTCGTTCTGTATTTTCTGAATCCATACTTCATTCGCTGAACTCGTACTGCTTTGGATAATCCCTTTGATGCCATGCCTTATACATTAAGAATCGAGATGCAAGCTCTTCATATCTTCCAGTGTACAGTTGAAACTCCTGTATTGTTTTAAATGGCTTAATGACGCGGATCAGGCTCGAACTCTCGAGCCTGATCCGCGTCATCTGCGGTGTGTCCTTTTAATTATGTAACCACCAAGCGCAAATCAAATTATGGACGATTCTGGAAGAACCACCAATGCTAGACACGTGGGAAGTGCCATCCATTTAAGTTTCAGATGTCTGACGATTGTAATGTCTAAGTGCTTAAAGCATTGCACTTTGAGTGTTAAAATCAAACTCTAAGAGTTAGAATGGGTTTAACACCTTGAAAGTGTCAGTTTTAACACTTTAGGTTTTAGTGTGAAGGATTGCAGAATTGAACTATTCAGTAAATTTAGGGTATTTTATTGTACAAAATCTGGTCTCTTAAGTAGTTAGGGGAGCCACTATAGACCAAAGCATTTTTAACACTGAGTTTTCCATAGGGTCCATTGCCTCAGTGTTAAATTGTGAAACTTATAGGCCAAAACTTATAGACCAAAACTTATAGACCCAACATGTATGCACTGGTGGCACAGTGCATACATGTTGGGTCTATAAGTTTTGGTCTATAAGTTTTGGCCTATAAGTTTCACAATTTAACACTGAGGCAATGGACCCTATGGAAAACTCAGTGTTAAAAATGCTTTGGTCTATAGTGGCTCCGCATCATGCTTTATGGTCAGATCCTATAGTACATTTTTGCTTATAAGTTTTTTCACTGGAGGATAAGGGAACTGTTTTTTATCTTTTTATAACAAAGACTTGATTGTGTACACGAGAAGATATAACTCTTTCTAATAGTGTGGGTAGCCCTTAGAAGTTTTTGATGTAATGCAAGTCACTCAACAGTTAGCAATATTTTTCATGTATCGCCCAAGACCATCGAATCGTACCCGTTTCTTTTTTTAGGTTTAACAATATCATCAGATGATTCTTCCTCTGGAATAGGTTGTTGAATTACTTTATCTGTTTGTGTGGATGTAGTCACTAACTCTTTCCGTGCTTGACGTCCCCTTTTTCTCTTAGGTTGAGGTATCGGTTCTGCCAACTCATATGGTACTGTTAAAGGAAGAGATGACACTTTGAATTCTATAGGAACTGTAATCTTATCAGCTGAGAGAACGATCTTTTGGTGAGATGATTTCATGTCTTGTAGAGTCTCCAAGATTTTCTGTAATAATGTTTCAATTTTTCCATCTTGTGAAAAAGTATTATTCGCCCTCTTACTTGGTATGGTATCCTTTTGGTTTGGTATTCTCTGCTGTGTCATCAATGAGTTGTCAATACGAATTAAATCGTTAAAATCATCTAGTATATTGTATTCGTCCATGATTGAATGCAGAACAGGCGATTTCTTTTTATCAAATGAATTGTCTGGAACGTGTGTTAGATTTTATAGACAATGCGAGGATCGGAAATGCACTGAAGAACGCTCACGCGACAATTTTGATCGAGTGCGGGAAAAAATTGTTGATAACATACGTTTACTATCACAGCCGTCCGATGTCAACAATTTTTTCCCGCACTCGATCAAAATTGTCGCGTGAGCGTTCTTCAGTGCATTTCCGATCCTCGCATTGTCTATAAAAAGAAGGTGAGTTGAGGATTTGGATACATTTCATCATCTGACTAAGAAAATCATCTTTTGACAGAGAGGAAAAAGACATGGAGCCAACGAAGATCAATTACAGTTCCGTGGAGAGTTATGAGAGAACCAAGAAACAGAGAGCCGATGAAGAATTCGCCTTGGCTTTGAGAAAGTGGTGGTCGGCAACACTTTCGATGGAAGAACAACTTAAGAAGATTGAAGACCACCCTTTCGTCAAAGCCGCCACACGTCCGTTCGGGGAGATCCAGTACAAGAATCGACCTAAACACTGGTTTGATCTCCCCGTACATTTGCAGGAGGAAGCTCTTGTAGGACGAAGTTATCCCTGGGAACAAGATTGCTTTACAGATGAAGAGATGCTAGCAACAACCATAGACGTGTGGGAAGGTGAATTCTTCACCGAAGCAGAGATGGCTTTACCAAACAGCTCTCTACGGAACTGAAGATTTTTAAAAACGGCCCTTTTCAGGGCCAACCACACTATTAGAAAGAGATATATCTTCTCATGTACACAACCAAGTCTTTGTTATGAAAAGACAAAAAACAGTTCCCTCCCTAGATTATGCTTACAATAAAACACAAGAACGCATGCACAAAATAAAATAAACTTAGGGATTCGCGTTGTGGTCGAACTCTCTGTGATAGTTGTTTTTTCTATAGTAAGAATAGTATTCATTGTATGTTTAGCAATCAAAATTTTCTCTACAGTATAAACTGAATATCAGGTTACACTATAAAAGTCTTTGATAAGTATGCATACAATATTAAAAACCTAATACTCTCAGTGAAAAAGAGAAGTGACTCTTAACTCTTTTTTACTGTTGGGAAATAATAGGGACACGGTGATAAAAAAGGGATTATAGGACTAACCTAACAAAATCGACTAAACTATCACAGAGGTTTTAACAAAAGACAAAACTGTATTTAAAGTTGAATCATTATATTGAAATGAAATCTGAACATATATACACCGAGATCTGAGTTTGCCTATCCATGAGAAAACCTATTTACATCAAGATTCTTTTTTTATGCTAGCTTTTTTATTTGATACCCAAGATTGTTTTTTGAAAACAATCTTGGGAGTCAGATAAAAAAAAACTGATATCACTCAAGTGATCTGATTTTGAAACAAATATAAAAAATAACTAAAAAACCCTATCTCTCTGTTACACAAATGTCTGGCGAAAATTATATAATTGATGATTGACTTTTAATAAAAAACTTAAAAAACTAAAAGATGTAAAACAATTACCTCTGTGGGATTGTTTTGACACCTGAAATTTATTACAGTTATTTCAAATAATGTCTATAAGTTTGCTCAATCGTCGAACATCTCTATCATTCTCTTGGAAATTTCTTGGATCAAATTTGATAGTAAGAACTGTCTCTAAATCATATCCTCTTGCAAGATGATCTAAAGCAAATATACAGTACATTCCACACACAACAGTAAATTCACTTTGTAGTCTCATTGTATTTATTGTCCAGGAATCTGTATTTTTCACTATGAAATTGTATATGTCTCTATCTATTGGTGGTAAACCATATGAATCAAAGTAGATAGCAGAATGATTATCTTTAAAATATATTGCTATCCAATGTTCTCCTGGTTCTTTCGATGAATCTGTGTTCACAATATATGCTTGTCTGTGTTTAGGTTTTCGTTTTGGTAACAAGTCTTTTGAACACACTTTTCCATTTAAGGATGATAACCTTTGAGAACTGTCAAGTATAGTTTGTAATTGTATGGTTTCCATCTTCTTAGCCTTGAAAAAGGCTGGCACGGAGCCATTAATCAAGATATGCTGTATAATATGACCAGTCTCTTTTAACTAAATCTGCCCACTTTTGAATGTCTTTTTGGCAGTCTATTTCAAAGTCTATATGAGCACAATATTCTAATAAGTTTATTTTTCTTGCTCTCTTGTGTAGATTATATAGTATAGTCACTGGACACACTTTCTGTAAACACTCTGCAATGTTCATATCTATTAATGTTGTTGTGTTGGTTCGATTTCCTTCTTCACAGATATTTTTCATTTTCTGTTGAATGGATTTTGTCAGTTCTATCACTACACATTCTTGAAATAATGTTTGTATTTTTTCTTTACACATCTTGCAATGTTCACACTGACTCATCTTGTTTAATAGTCAAATATCACTTCTCTGAATTTGTTGATTTCTATCTCACAATCAAATTCTGCATAGACAACAACGTTGATCACCTCTGGGAGAGTTTGAGCAAACTGAAGTTCAAACCTAAGATTGCCAGACTTTATTGGGTGAGCCAAGGGCCCACTACTACTCTGATCAGGTGTCAAATCAATACCCCAAAGGGTATACCCTTTTGCATAATCCTGCAAAGATAAATTAAATGATTGATTTTGTCCAAAATAGCCCATAGCTTCATACAATGATAAATATGAATTTAGATAAAGTCCACCTTCGAAATTCGGTTCAAAGGGACGTGCTTTAATGGAATGTCCATCTATTGTGATTTCCAACTTATTCAAATCGAAATGTTGAAAATTAAATGGATTAGTGCCAATATCTCCATTTATATCTCTATTACTAACTAAACCAAGAATAATTCGTTTTGGCATCTGTTTATGAAACAGATAGTCTTCTATTTTTGAACGAAGACCACTTCCAATAGTAAAAGTTTTAATTTCACTACGTCTTATGGGCATTTTATAATTTGTTCGATCTATTTGTGCATTAAGATCATTCGCAAATTTTGGAAATAAATTCAATGCCGGTATTCTGAATATGGCTTTTTGAATTTCTATTTTTCCATTTTCACTACCAATCAAACAAAATTTAGTTGGAGCACGATGCAATTTAATTCTCATCTCAACTCCATTTGGTAAATACTTATCATGCACAAACAGATCTAAATGCAGTTTTCCTCTTAGGCGTACATTTTTGCTACCACCAATTATTTTAGCTCGCTCAGTCAAACCTTTGTTAGACGAAGCTTTACTAGTTTCTGCATGGTGTCCAGGAGTATCTGTATACCACAACTCACTAGCAGCTAGATGTGTTTTTTTCACATCTCTTAAATAACTAAGAAAATTCTCAAAATATGCTCTATAAGGATAAAGATCTGTATTGGTGGTGATAAGATTGCCATTCAGTGTAACATCAATTTTACTGCTATGAAAAAAATTTTTGATAGGAGCAATATGTGTATCTCCAGCCAAAACACTCCCATCTTGTTTTGTAATTTTAAATTGAACTTCAAGTGTAGATGCTGCAAGATCTAACCACTTGGTTGTTTGTGTTGGAATTAAAAATTCTATTGGTGAAGAATTATTTAAAGATGCAATAGGAAATTGTTCAATTTCACCAATATTTTCTATACCACTTGATGTTGGTGATACATTATCTGGATCAAAACTACTACCAAAATGTTCGCAAGATCCATGTAACATCATGATTTTTTCAATCAAATATATCAAGTGGTCTTGATTTTCGTTTTGAATAAGCTTGTCTGTGGCGTGTCTTGCCTCTACGAGAACGAACCACAGACTGACGTTTTCGTTCTTGTTTTTGTCTTTTTATACCTAAAGCAGATTCACCAACTGATTTCAAAAGATCTTTTCCATGAGTTAATAAAATGTCTTTAGGTGCTTTAAGTTTTTTTATCAATTCATTTGCTATTTCTAAACCATGTCTTAATCCATCTCTCTTTAATGTTTGAAATGCATTTTTTGCAATTGGTTTTATAAATGGTACAGCTGTTCTTATTGCTGTGCGAAAAATAGACCCTAATCCATATCCATATTGCCGTGGTACACTTTGATACACCGGCATCATTTTTTACAAATTTAATTTATGTCTCTGTCTAAAATGCAACTTGACAACTGTCTTCCCACTTGCAAACTGAATGGGTTTACCAGTGTTCCCATTTATATTTATACTAGTCTGATCAAAATAAGATTTTGATACTGGTACGTAATGTACATTATCAAATTCTATATGAGTATGCAAAGACTCTTTATGTGATTCAAATGGAATCACATGTAAAATAGGTGCTTCAATATCACCTAAAAATGTATAATCTGCTATGTCAGCATAAATAAAGATTTGATTGAAATCCACATTTAAATCCACATTATATTTAAATGCATCTTTTGATGTGTTAGGAAAAATGACAGGAAAACTATCTTTACATCCCAATTTTTGTAACAAACTTTCTGACATTTTAATACCCACTTTCCCAATACTATTTCCTACTATTTTTACACGCCCTTGGAGACTTGAAAATCCAACATGAAATAATACATCAAATGATTTAAATATGTCTCCAAGTTTTTCTTGAATTTCTGTTTGCGTTGCATCTATGACATGAGCGCCATTTGAATATGCACCTGATAAAATATTTAATTCAACAGCAGCAACACCTTTGTGTAATGTATGCTTCAATTTCGTTTTATTAATATGATTTGATATGTTGCTATCTGTCACAAAGATTTTAAAAACAGATTCTTCATCTGTAATATTTTTTGCTTCCGAAGGTAAAATTACTTTAACTAATCCCACTTCCCAGTGTTCTTTATCAACATGAATGGGTTTAGATAATTGTGTTTGAAAACAACATTGGTTATTATTTGGAAACATATCCATAGAACTATCACTCAGAAGTGTTACGTAAAATGAATTCATTTTTCTTATCTTGTGGTTGTTTCAAATATTTTAAACCTGGACTTGGAAGAATATATCCTAATGAACTACTTAATAACACTAACCACAATTCTTTATCAGGGCTTTGTAAACTCAAATGTGCAATGGCAGTAATTATAATACCATAAATGATAATAATCTGTGTGAAATAAGTTACTTGATTTTTTGCAACACGATTTCCACAAATTTTAAATTGTTGACTTTGTTGACTTTGTACATCAACACTTGTGGTTTCATTAGGTAATGAAGTTTCATTTGATGACATATTCTTTTTATATCATATCTGATTCTGCTATCCAACTATCAAATTTCTTTGGATAACCTTCCCAATGTACTTTAAGTTCTTTAATAATTTTCTTTCCCACACGTCTTGACCGTCTATTAAGAATTGATTCAATTATATATTTTTTATCATCTTTTATACTTTGAATTTCTTGTGGATAAAATGTCCCTTGTATATTTTCACCACCCATATCTTCAAGTTTATAAGTGGGTGGTATTGTATGTTTTACATGAGTAATTTTAAATAACTCTTTTGTCCAATTTGGTAAATACCCTTTTTCAAATGTACGTTTGGTTTTATTAATACGTACTATATCACCAACTTTAAATTGTATTTTTTTCTTTTTAGACTTTTTTTTACCATACAAATGTTGAGATACTTCTAGTTCATTTTCTAATGATACTGAAGCAGGAGTTCTTTGAATACTTCGATGAAAACTATGATTATATCCATCAACTAAATTTTCCAACACATCAGTGTATCTTAATGTACGTTTGTGTGTAAAATATTTCCACATTCGTGTTTTCAATGTGCGTTGAAAACGTTCAACAATACTAGCTTTGGTTTCAGGATTTTCTGTTGTGAAGAAATGAATGTTTTGTTTCTTTAAAAATGTTTGCACATCTTTATTTCTAAATTCAGAACCTTTATCAGATTGTAATGATAAAGGTTTACATCCAGAAGTTTTTAAAATACTCTGAAAAGATTTTGTTAATGTCTCTCCTGATTTATTGTGAATGGGTATTAACCATGCATATTTGGAAAATACATCAATAACACAAACTAAATAACGAAATTGGTCATTGTAAGATTGTAAACTTTGTAAGTCTGCTAAATCAATCTGCCATTGATGATCAATACCACCCACTATAGTCTTACGTCTTGAAAATTTTTTACGGATGGGTTTATGTAAAGTATAAGTTCTTTCTCCTTTCAACCATTTTTTCACTTGATCAACTGTGATGGAATTATCTTTACTATGAGCTGCTTTGTACAATTTTTGTATACCACCATAACCAGCAGGATGTTTTGTATTGTAATATATTTCAGTTAATAAATCATTCAATAAGCCTCCCATTTTTCAGATAATCTACGTTTTGTCAATTTACACTTTAGTGCTGACTTTGGTGTGTCTTCACTCCACTGCACTCTATGACCTCGACGAACTTTACGTTTTGGAGGGGATGATTGAGGAGTTTCAGACCAACTATCTTCTGGAGAACTTTGATATTTACTGGGTTTGGGTATAGGTTGTCTATTCATCCATAACCAACGTTCACGATTACCAACAAAATCTTGAGGGATATTTATATCTTTTAATCCACAACTAAACATTTCCCATCCACTCGGTTTAAAACCTTTTCGGTGTCTAAGAACATCATTGACTAAATCTATGATATTTGAACCTTTTATGACTTCTCCATCGTAACTTAATACACCCTGATCATCCCAACTCATGTGTGGATGAGATGATAAAGCAGATAATAGTGAAGTTGCTTCACGTCTCATTGTAACAGGGACACTTTCTATAATACGATCTCGTAAAAATAATGATTTTTCTCCTGACTCAGGCAATGGAACCAATGTTGGTTGTAATGCCTTCTTATGTGACATTTGAAATTTTTGTAAAGTTTCCCCATACTTTTGTTCTTTCTCACTTTCGGACAACTCTGAATTTTCTAACACAGATGATAAATTATTTTGAAGTTGTGCAGTATTTGTAACTTGTGGGTTAGGGGGTAATCTTGGTCTTTGAGCTTTTTCATTTCTAAAACGTTGCATATCTTCTAACATTTGATAAGGTACAATAGCCATCTTTTTCATATTTTACTGACTATTTTATTTGCAAGATTTGTTGCAACTTCTGCAATAGCGGGTCCAAGTAAACCAAGTAATGGTAAAAAACCACCTTTTTGATTTAAAATTTGTTTTTTCTTTTTAAGAGTTATTGATTTACTAGCGAGTGCTCGTAGTTGTTGACGCTTTGGATGTAATTTTTGTTTCTGACTTTTTGTTAGATGTATGTTGCCTTTTAAAAGATTATGACAGCATTCTGACACACAATTAATTAATCCTTTAGGTGCATTTTTCATAATTTGTTTTTGAAATGCTGGAGGAGTTTGACTTAAACCTATTAACATACCACCATATTTTTTAACTAAAGGAATTTTTTGTTTCTTATTTTGTCTCACCATCTTGCTCTTATAGAATCTAATGATTAAATGAAACAAATATAAAAATGTAATGCTATTTATGTATACATGTGCAAACTTTATTTCACTTAAAGTAAGACCTTATCCCTTTAACAGGTTTAGGTGTATTTAAAGCTGTAAAACGTGCCATTGTGGGAATCTTTTCTTTTAATGGTACATGTTGTGTATTTTGTAGAGAATACATTGGTTCATGATTTTTAACATCATCTTTTGTTATTGACACTACACGTGTTAACTTAAGTGGTGATACTTTTCTTTGTGTTTGAAGATTTTTCACAAGTAATGCTTTTGTTTTTGTAGATGGAGATCTATGAGGTGCAATTTCAAAATTTGTGTACATATATATTCAGGTCCTACCTTTCGTTGATTTTTTATCTCTCTAGAACTTGATGAATTATTTGATCTTTTCTTAGGGGATTTTCGTTTCCTTTTAGGTGACTTTTGTTTCTTACTCTTTGTTTTTTTGAATGGTGAATAGAATGATCTACTTGTCTTATGACCATCCCATCGAATTAAATTACGAATGATAACACCACCAAAAAATCCACCACCTTCTGGTTTTAAAATAATGTTTCGTTTTGTTGCAAGATCAACTCTGGGATTTGCAAGTTGTTCAAGATCTTGTTTATGTTTATCCATGTAGGTTAAAGTTTGTTTTGGTAATTTAATTTTCTTATTAAGTATGATTCTACTTGCTAATGTAAACCATTTTAAAATTTTCTTAAAACCTTTCTTAAGTAATTTTTGTCTTGCAAATGGACTTGTTTCTTGACCAAGTTGTTCCAAAGATTGTATGAATGATACCATGATGATGTGTAGTCGTTGACAAACTTTGACTAACTAACACCAACTCATTAGAACATGGGGAATTTATAGTTTTGTATAAATGATGGGACCACGTTCATTTTGTGTTACCCAAGGATGAAAAATATCAGTTCTTAATCTCTAAGACTCAGGAGTTCTAGGATGAAAATCAATTAATACATAACCATGATCAATACTTGTTGCATCTTGATAACATGCATTTAAATGTGGTAATTGAACTTGATTTGCCAATACTTTAATTTGCCCTTTATCTCTGGTATTTTGAAATAAAATCATATAATGTGCATTTAAACTTATGGTACGACTAGATTTAGATTGTTGAAACATATTTTGTGTAATGTAAATGACACTTGCATTTCTATGATGTCCTTTTCGTGTGAACCATAATTTAATTTTTTCTTCATCTTTATCTCCTAACATATCATCAAAAACTACAAGATGGGGAATAGTGACATCACTGACAATTTCATATTCATCATCAGGGATACCTTCTATGAATTTAATATCTTCACTTTCTTTAAGTAAAGTATATGTATTTTGCCATTCTTTATAACACCAAATGATTTTTTGTGGGGGAATTTGAAATAAGTCATGTTTCATATCAATAAGCTTTTTGACAAATTCTGTTTTTCCTGAACCACTAGGTCCCGCAAATAAAGATATTACAAGGGTGTTGAAACAATAAACATTCACTCGATGCCATAATTGTATTTGTGTGAAAAAGAGTTGTCAAATCACTCACTTATATACTTTCTGATTCCATACCTTGCTCATGTCTTTTAGTAGGTATTCGTTTTAAGGGTGCTTTTAACTCAAATAAAGTTTCTGAAGAATCTATTCTTCTATCTATTTGTGGTACACATTGTCTATACAAGTAATTAATGATTTCTTTATCATAAATTATATTACCCCACACAACTCTTGTCCAAATATTTTCTATATTATCTTTGTAAAAAGCATTCATGATTTGTAATGCATTACAAAATTCCCCATACATTTCATCTTTTCCCAATTGATTATGAATAAACTCTTTTGTTATTGTTAGATAACCAGGAGTGATCAATTGAAATGCATATAATAATGCCTTACGTGTAATCTTGTTGTCTAAGATACGTCTTACTGGTTCCATGGTTGAAATCAAAGTGATGATTCTTTTGTCTGTTCTGATGTATTTTGTGCATCAGGTACTATATTACAGCATGCACTTTGTACATCAGGACAGTCAGGAAAATCATTTCCTACATTATCTGAAAACATTTTATCTAACTTAGTTTTGAATTGTCCTGCAGATTGTCTTGCAATTATGGTACTAAATGATGTACTTTGATCATTTAGCACCATGAGTGCAAATAAAGAATTAGAATCTGGAAAATCATCTAAACACTTGTCATATTTTTTCATTGTTGAAAATATTTGATTTAAAGTGAATCCATAATCCATCACTGATAATATTTTATCTGGGGGTGTTTGCATACTTATTGGTGGATTGTATAATTGACAATTTCTTATCAGTTGAATATAAGAACAATTTGGTGACCACTTAACATGTTCTTGCACAGGAATATCTTTTTCTTCCCAATTCATTAAACCTTGTCCACATACAAAACATTTTACTTTACCATCTCCCACATAGAAAAATCCAGCTTTAGCTAATTCTTCTTTCTTGGATTTTAAAATAGGATTTGTAGTCATACTAAAACTCGAAAGTCTTCTTAACTCTGACAAGTATATGGGATAAGTAGGATTAAGTGGTAGAGACATCTTGCCTGCTCAGTGTTCAAAGTTGAAATGAGAAATCTGAAGGGTTCTTTTATACCTTAAGCCCATAAGGTTTTGTGTCATATTTATCCACTACAAAATGGTTTGTGTACACAGATCTGGATGTTTTGGTTTGTAATTCAATTGTGACATGTCTGTTCTTGTTCAAACTTGAAATGAGGAATCTGAAGAGTAATTTTTATACCTTAAATCCATAAGGTCTTGTGTCATATTTATCCACTACAAAACGTTTTGTGTACACAGATCTGAATGTTTTGGTTTGTCTTTCACTTGTGCCTTGTCTGTTCTTGTTGCGTTTAATTCTATGTGTGTATTCAATGTTCATTTTGTAATTATGTCTGTCTTGTACACATTCCACCATGGATTCAAAATTGACTTTCTGTGATGTATTGTAATCTAATGTGATTCCTTTAACTTTACATGATGTGTGTATTTGACCATCTTTAATGTATTTGTAACCATAATTTTTTGGACCTAAACCTACATATTCAATAATTTTTGCATCTGGATGTTCATCTGTCCATTGACCTAACCTACTGTTTACAATTTGTGGATTCCAAAGTGAGGGGTTATGGATGTAAATACAACTGTCTGTGTCAAAATATAATACTCGTCTACCCAAACGTCCTATTACTTTATATAATTCCATTCGTGCATAAGCTGTGACAAAAGATGCAATTGCAACATTAGCTGATTTGTGAGGTTCATAAACATCTGTAGACTTTGTGTAATTGACTAAAATACATTTATCATGATCAAACAATTCAACATTTTTAATAATGATGTCTTTATCTTGTATCAGGTCAAAATATTTTGATGGGTCTTGTATATATTCTGTTTTTGTTTTTAAATTGTTTTGTGCACTTTTCCCCCATAAACAGTTTAACATGGTTTTAGCAAATGATCTTTGTCCTGGATTTTTTTCAATATTTTCCAAATGTATGTTTTCAATTTGTGCATAGACTTTCTTAAATGTATCTTTGTCTGTTTCTGTTTTCACCCAATCTGGATATCCACTGGCTTCTTGTTTCATTTTTAAATATTTGTTCACATAATGTTTGTAAATTTCTGAAGACCATTCTTCCCAATGCCAAATCTGATAAGTGTCAAGTAATGTGTATCCCATTCCCAATGCTTTAAAAAGTTCAACAGATGTCCATGTACCTGTAATACTGCGTTGATCTGGTGTGTGTGCACATTTGTCTAATTCTTGTTCTGCACATGTATTGCAAAGTGTAAAAACCATTTTCTTGTTGCAATGAATTGGTAATACTGGCATGTGTAGAGATTGTGGTGGTAAAACTTTACATTTGATAAGCCCCCTGTACTGTCTTATATTATTCATGTCTATGTTTTCTTTTGTGAGTATATTTGGATGACCTACTGGATATTCTCTGTGTTTATTGACATAAGGATAGAGTGAACAGATGTCTATGTATTTTATTTCTTTGTCTGTGTTTTGGTCTATTTTATGATGTAATTTAATGGCATTTGTTCTCCCCCCAAATAATGCTTCACGTGGTTTAATAGGATCCATGTTTGGAAAAAATGAATTTATTGTTGATTTTACTTCAGGATTTGATTCACAAAAATCATCAAGTTCATGTTCCCATGTTATTCTCATTTTATACCCCAATGATTCTAAATGGCATATGCATTCCTGTGTATTGTTGTATAGAGTTTGGTAACTTAGCAAATTGATTGGATTTTTCTCATGTGTATTGTCTTTGTAACATGTCATGCACCCATGCCACATACATCCATAAAATTCAAAGATTGTATTTGTGTCTTTGTGAAACCCATCAACATAATATCCCCCTATTTTAACTTCCCCACCATTAAGTGCATGTTGAATATGTATGTTTTCTTCTTGTGCAACTGTCTGTAAAAATCTAATGGCTTTAATGGAGTATTTGACTTTAGCAGGGTAACCTATGTCTGAAATGATTGCCATTTTGTTTTCTGGAAGTGAATTTTTTCTCCAAGCTTTTGTACATGCATCGGCTAAGGTAAATGCTTCTCTCAAGGGATCTATGCCATCACTATCTATAAATTTTTGTCTGAATTCCCCACACCCCCTACGCAAGATATCTTCATCTGATTTACAGTATAATTCCATTTCTTTTTGAAAATCAAATCTGGCATTACTAGTAAATTTTTGGTTGTACCACTTGATAAAATCTTCCCTATCTGATGGAGACATTGAATCTGGCATATACAATGATGGATCTAAATAAGGACCAATATAATTTTGATAAGCTTGTGTGTTTGCCAAATGGGGGAAATAACCTTTTGCTAATTCTGTCAACCCAAATGTTTTGGGAAATTGTGCCAATCTCATTGAAAGAAAATTTAAAGAATCTATAAGTCTAATACCACAAGCTTTAAGTGAAAGAATTTTGTTCCCATTCATAATTACATCAGGAGTTGTTGTACCAGTTTCAATGAGGTGCCTTAAAATAAATTGTCCATCGAAACCTCTTAAATTGTGAGCAATAGCTGTTGTCCCTTTATGTTCCTTACTGAAAAGCCAATCACAAATATCTGATAAAGTAGATTCCCCTTTAAATATTGATTGCCTATATCCAAATTTGTAACAGGAAATACATTCTTGATCTATAGATTTACAAATACATTCCCCACATGCACGATGAGCAACACAGAAATTTGGAATATGAACTCCTGAGTCTTGTGTGGTTTCAAAATCAAAAAATACAAATGGAATGTTTGGTATTTTTTCATCCTCGGGTGAAGTGTATTTTGGAATGAAACATTGGTGATCCGAATTAACTACTTGTTGACAATATTTGCATTTTTTGAATCCTTCACAGATGTGTTTTCCTTTTGTTGGATATATTATGCATGTTTTACATTTTTGAACTAATTGACAAATTGTTTTTTCTTCTTTCCCTTTTCTAGTGCTATGGTTATTATAGCATGATAAACTTCTAAATTGTCTATTGCAAGTGTAGCAGGTGATGGGATGTTCAGGAATACATTTTGTTGGAGCATAGCAAACACAACCAAAAGGGCACATGTGACGTTCTCTCTGTTGGACCCCTTTACTGCAAAATTCACAATAGTAGTGACATCCTAAAAACCCTGTAATTGTAGTGATAGTATCAAAATGCTGGTCATGGTGGTAAATATGAATAACTTTACTATCAGTGGTGGTAACTGGAGTTTTGAATAAAAATTCACTTTTTGAATACTGTGGATGAATTTTGATGACATACTCTGGGTAAAGCAGGTCTTGTATTTTATAATATTCTTCATATCTACAAGAAATATTATAAACAAGACCTGCTTTGTCCATCAATGCCTTAGCTTCCAACTCTTGTGTCGGTCTATCAGAATATCTAATATTTTTCCATTTCTTTTGCCAAAGTTCAGAATTATCTTTATCAACATGACACTTTCTCACTACAATGGCCCGTGCGAGACACATTGAATCATTAACATTTTTAATTTCAATAATACTTCTCTTGTTTCCAACCATTTTATTAACAGACGAAAATGAAATTGGTGCATGTCGGCCAGACCCTTGTGGTAGAGAAGAGTGTGTTATTTCTAAAGATAATTGCCCATCATGGATAGTAAAGTTATCATTTGATTGTACAACTTTTTCTATTTCATCTAATATGGTGTTACCAGTGATACCTGAAGCCTTAGTAAATGGAATAAATATACCTATTTCTAATCCTGGGTGGTCAACTGATATTCTCACTGGATCATTGTCTTGTACTCCACATTCTTCTTTAATATCGTCTACCAAACTGTCAAAGACTTTTCCAAGGGTGTCAAATGGATTCTTTTGATTAAATTGTTTAAAGGTTATTCTGCATACATGTGATTTGGAATGGAATTTTCTTGATGTTTTTTGTAGAAGTGGGTGGATGGTGTATAAGTCTCTTGCTGATTCTACTCTCTGCTTTTTGTTATCTACTTCACTCTCTGTCTCACTATATTCTTCAATGGCTCTCTTCATCTTTTTCTTCTATCGTCTTCTAGCTTTGAAAATATGTCTTGTCTTCTTGAAGTCAAAAACCCAAGTGTGAAACATCTTAAGATTTCCCCACTTTTTATACTTTCCTTTAATGTACATTTAAATGTGCATTTAAATGTACATTTAATACCCACTGAATTATACTGTTAATAAATGTTTCTTATACACATTTGAAAAGCCATAAAATGTAATCCATTCACACTATTGGACAATTCCTATTTTATTTGTTACTGTATCTTTCAGTCAACATTTAACAACAGCAATATAGTATCCAGAGGTTATTGAGTGCAAGAGATAGCATAACTGTTTGTAACCAAATGAATGTATATTTAAACAATTGTGTGTAAATGCATGTTATGAAAATGTCACTTTCAAAAACTGTTAATAAATGTTTCTTATACACATTTGAAAAGTCATAAAATGTAATCCATTCACACTATGGCACAATTCCTATGGTAAATATTTTATAGCTTTTATTTGTTAGTGTATCTTTCAGTCAATATTTAAAACACATTTAACAACAGCAATATAGTATCCAGAGGTTATTGAGTGCAAGAGATAGCATAACTTTTTGTAACCAAATGAATGTATATTTAAACAATTGTGTGCAAATGCATGTTATGGAACATTTAAGTGTACAATTAAATGTACATTAAAAAAGTATAAAAGGAGGAAAAATCTTAAGTTGATTCACACTTGCTTTTGACTTTCAAGAAGACAAGACATATTTTTGAAACGCTCCAAAAGTTAAAGATGGATAGAGTTACAGATCCAAGATTAGAAAAAGCAAGTGATGCTAAAAGTATTTACTATAAACCATCTAAATGGGGAGAAGTTAGAAGACTTGTGAATGAACTTTATAAATTGATATCAACACCTAAAGAGATGATTTGTTCCATTTGTCATCAGAAAGGACATTGGGTGAATACATGTTCAGACAAAGGGCCATATCTTTATTGCAATGAGAGAGGACATTGGATTAATGAATGTAGATTGAAAAAGCTATCGAATAACTCTGTGTCTCAACCAAGATGGGGTTCACCAGCTGTTGATCAACGAGGACCAGTAAAAGTTTATCCATGGTCAGAATACATAAAGCATTCAGAAGATAGATTACCGATTACAGGTTTCAACTTACAACTTGATGAAAAAGACATTGACAACCACACTTTACAGGGGATGAGCACACTACCGCTACCACCACCTCCCCATATAAACTTTACAAATAAGAAAGTTGACTTAGCAGAACCTGTGTTACCAGAGTTTGATGATAATGATGATACATTATTATATAATATGGATATACCCAAAGAAACAAAAATGGAAATCGATGATGAGTTAGAAGTATTATTTCCAGAGAAAGAGGAGCCACCAAAGAAAGTTACAAGAAAACGAAAAGCTAAAGACAATAATTCTAAAATAGGAAAACTTGCCAAGAAACATTGAAAACAGTTTTTGAAAGTGACATTTTCATAAAAGACATTGACAAATCTGTAAATATTCCTGGAATAAAATTTTCGGATTTGAAAAAAGGTAATATTATTTTGTTGTTATTTAAACATGGAAAATTTTTTCCAACTCAAGATTTTTATTTTCTAAAAATAAAAAACATTTTTCATAACATTATTTTGCAAGCACAAAAAATATTTTTGTGTTTGTAAATGAATGTTATGAAAAAGTTTTTTTCATAACATTCATTTGCAAACACAAAAAAAAATTTTCTTATAAAATGAAAAAAACTTGCAAGACAAAAAAATAATTTGCAAACAGAAAAAATATTTTTTGTGTTTGTAAAATGAATGTTATGAAAAGATTTTTTCATAACATTCATTTTACAAACACAAAAAATATTTTTCTTATAAAATAAAAAATTTGCAAAATAGAAAAATAATTTGCAAACACAAAAATATTTTTATGTTTGCAAATTATTTTTGTTTTTACCTAAATGTTTTCACACAAAAACATTTAGGTAAAAACAAAAATAATTTGCAAACACAAAAATATGCCATGACAGGGAAATCTAGTGTGGAAGCTATGAGGTTAACCTCTTTTGAATTGAGTAATGAAATTACAATTGAACAAAAAAGTTCAATTCATTCCATTGTGGTAGCACTGAAATGTGCCACTCAAGTGTGTAAACGTGATATCTCTTTTTAAGAATATGGTGGCCCTTATAAGGGCCGTTTTTACTAAACCAAAAAATGTTTAGTTCACCAACTTTATTCCATTTCTCTTTGCGGCTCTCTTGACATCCTTTTGATTAACGAGATGTTGTGATCCTCTTCCCCTAATTGTTGCATAATGATAGGTATCTCTTATGAATTTTCGAACAAAACATTGTAAGGCTTCTTCAGCTTCATCAAGTGACAATGGTGAGATATTATTCACCCCAGCTTTTCTTGCCAATCTTCGCAAATTACTCCTTGGAATAGTATTACGCTCCTCTCTCTCCATCTTCACCTCTTCTGCTGGAATAGTATTGCAGCCCTCTCTCTCCTTCTTCACTTCTCGTGGCCCACATTCACCTTCTAGTGATGGAATCTTTACCCCAATGGATAACTCAACTCTCATGATTGATGATAAGAAAAATGACGTTATGATATCTCCAGCAGTGTTTTTATAGACATTGCGAGGATCGAAAATGCACTCGAGTACGTTCACGCGACAATTCTGATCGAGTGCGGGAAAAAACTGTTGATAACAGACGTTTACTATCACAGCCGTCCGACGTCAACAATTTTTTCCCGCACTCGATCAGAATTGTCGCGTGAGCGTTCTCCACTGCATTTCCGATCCTCGCATTGTCTATAAAATCTAACACGCATTCCAAACAATTCATTTTGAGACAACATGAAGTTCTCGCTAGAGATGAATGAATACAGAATGTGGAGGTCCGGAGAAATGTCTGACGCTGATTGGAACCGCCGATTAGAAGAAGAATCTATCAGAATAGAGAGAGAGAAAGCACGAAGACGCCAATTAGCTGAAGATATTTTCGGTCATATGAGGAGAAGTGGTGGACCTCAGAAATACACTCGACAGTGGGGCCAGCAGCTTATTGATGAGTTGGAGCGAAAGGCAGGGATAAGACAGTTCTTAGCTGTCCGCGGTTATGAACTGGAGAAATACCGGGTGAAGAAAATTGACTTGTATCCTGATCTTAATTGGCAGCCAGAAAGACGGTATAAAAAATGTGAAGTTAAATCCAATAACCTGTATCCAGATTTAAGTGAATTCTCATGAGGATTCCTACAAAATCTGGGTACAAGTTATTGAATTTTATCTTGACAAAAAATCAGGATACAACTTAAACTCATTCATCCTATTTCTTATTATCTCTGTTTGTCATTCTAACCTATCAGTAATTTGTTACTCTCACAAATGAGTGTGATTTCAAAATGTGCCTTCGTGGCCGCCCTTCTAAGGGCTACCCACACTATTAGAAAGAGTTATATCTTCTCGTGTACACAATCAAGTCTTTGTTATAAAAAGATAAAAAACAGTTCTCTTATCCTCCAGTGAAAAAACTTATAAGCAAAAATGTACTATAGGATCTGGTCATAAAGCATGATGCGGAGCCACTAGTGCCACCAGTGCATACATGTTGGGTCTATAAGTTTTGGTCTATAAGTTTTGGCCTATAAGTTTCACAATTTAACACTGAGGCAATGGACCCTATGGAAAACTCAGTGTTAAAAATGCTTTGGTCTATAGTGGCTCCCCTAACTACTCTCTTACTTATCCCAAAGCCGACTTTCAGTCAGTGTTTTCTGTCACATGGTAACAGTTCCATGGCAAATATTAGTTTCCACATGATCTATGTTTCATTCCTCAAAAATTGATATATAATTTATTGGTGTTATTCCTATCTGGCCTTTCTGGACTTTTTTGGACTTTGGAAAAATTACTTGAAATTTGACCAAAGTTTGGTTGGACGTTTCCTTAATATATTCCTTGTTATCCAGATAAGGTGTACTATTCGATATCTTCTAATATTATGTGCGGTTATTGTTTAAAACATAAAGACAACAGCAGAACTGTTAAAGATTTATTTATTGATTTATTGGTGTTTAAGGTCACATACTTATGCACAATGGCTAATCGTGACCGTGACAGTTTTACGGGTGGAGGAAGCCGGAGTACCCGGAGAGAACCACCGAGCAACGACGAGCAGCTGTCAGCTCTCCAACATCGTAACTCTGAACTCTGCACCGCAGCACAGGCAGGGTTAGATTGGTTGAAGACATGCGCACCATCGACGTGCAGTACGCCTCAGTACACAGCGTCATCGTGCCCCCATGTAGGCAATCGGGGTGAAGTGTCTTGCCCAAGGACACAACGCGGTTGCCGCAGGTGGGATTCGAACCGAGGACCTCTCGGCTTGCAGCCTGCACCTCTACCAACTGAGCCACCGCGCCCCCTAAACTGTTAAAGATGATTCTGCACACGGAAATATTAACACAGATAAAGGTTCGCAAACAACGAATGTCATCAACCATTGCTTTTGGACATAGATCACGAAGTTTCTTCATATCATAGTCAGTGCATAACCTCTAAAGCCTCCAGTGGCGTAGATAAAGGGGGGGGGGGGATGTCGGCGGGGCCGGGGGGCCGGGTGAGGCCCCCCCACCAGAAGTTTTGTCGGAAATTTTTTGGGACCATTGTTAGGCGAATTTATGCCTAATAACATTAAAATGCTGGCTTTGGGGATAAAAACATGCCATTTGGGGTAAATTTTGGGTAAGAAAGCCCAATTTTCAGTACATTTGCAGTAAACAACAGATTCTTTCTGTTTGTTTGGGTTTTTGTTGTTGTTACACTGTCGGAAAATTTTCGATCTGTCGGAAAATTTTGGGTTTGCCCCTCCGCCAACGAAAAGCTATCTACGCCACTGAATGCCTCTGTTTTCAGAAAGTAAAAAGGGAATGCGGAAAACTGTAATCATTAAACAAACTTTGAAAATAATCCACCCAGGGAAATCGTGTATTTATATATACTGTCCAAAAAAAGTTAAGCCCCCCCCCCCTCCCCTCCCCCCCCCCCCCCCCCCCCACTTCCTATAATACCAGTGGATATACAGTAAATGGGTAAATTCTCCTGAGAAAACCTGCTATTTGCAGTTGGGGCGAATATGCCTTATTATTATCAATTTACCGGGCGTTACCTACACATTAATATTAATTTACATAGACGATAAGGGAACATACCCGCCCGTGGGTACGAAAAACCGGGGCGGATAATGGCCATTATCGCCCAGCGTCTTACATGACGTCATTTACTCAACATCCGGTTGATTTGTTTTGATTGCAGACGACGTAAAAATAGATTTCTATCGAGTAAATTAAAAGCAAAATAAAATGTCTCAATCATCAGAAATGGATGAGAGCGTTTTAGAGCAAATGGAAGCGGATGCTAGGCCGATTAACACCAAGAGGTCGACAGCTTATGGCATTCGAAAATTTACGAAGTGGCTCGAGAGGCGTGAAAAAGTTTGTGACTTTTCTACGATAAGTGCGGATGAACACAGTACTTCATACAGTACTTGATAATAATAATAATAACGTGATTTTCGAGGGCGTATCGCTCCATTATCGGACCTTCATTAGTGATTAGCAGCCCTACAGTCATTAGCGGCCCTCGGCTATCGCCTCGGGCCTCTAAGGGACTGCCGGGCTGCTAATCACTAATGGCGGTCCGATAATGGAGCGTAACGCCCTCGAAAATCACGTTATTGTATAATTAGTGAAGCAAGGCTTTCTTGAGCTTTCATTTTTATTGAATGAATATTAGGCACCGCCGACGTCATCACAACGTTAAAAAACGTCACGTTGTTCAGTACCTGATGGAACAGCCTCGAGAATATCTAACACATCTTAACCCTTTACCTAACATGAAAAGCAGACGACACTTGCAAACAAAATTCTTGTATAACTATTTTTTGTCTCAAAAACATAGGTTATGACCCCTCGTTGGAACGAGCTGATGAGCTCGTTCCAACGAGGGGTCATAACCTATGTTTTTGAAATAAAAAAATAATGAAAATTAATTGGCGATTTTAGAGAATAGCGCTGATGTCAGAATACCGAAATTTCAAGCTATAAATTTAGCCCATAATGCAACTAGCAACCAATTCAACCCAAATCAAAACATGAATTGGTTAACCCTTTACCTGACATGAAAAGCAGACGAAACTTGCAAACAAAATTCTTGAATAACTATTTTTTCCATTTTTGGGTTTCAAAACATAGGTTATGATACCTCACTGGAACGAGCTCGTTTCAAAGAGGGGTCATAACCTATGTTTTTGAGACAAAAAATGAAAAGATAATGAAAATTAATTGGTGATTTTAGTGAATAGCGCTGGCCGGTTTGGGCAGTTACGTTGGGTAAAAGGTTAAATTCATAGTTGCAGTATGGACAAAATTTAATACTTGAATTTTTTATATTTCCACATAAATTTGCAGAGAATTATAAATTGGGGGACAAAAGTTTAGAATATAGTCATTTCCAACCCAACAATTTATACTGGTAACCAACAATAATGAAAATCAAATAACAAACTGAAGGATCAGTCATTACTCCATCCATTTGAATTGTTGACATCATCAAGTATTGTCTGTAGAGTTCATTGAAACATGACTTGTGAGATGTGAGTCAGTGAAAAAAATTGACAAATGCAAGCTCAGAGGGGCATATGCTTGATGGTCTATAATATTGTGTCAACATGGTTAGGTTAACAGAAGGACACAAATGGGAGCTTGTGAGTCTTGGGATAACAGGACCAACTCGGTCATTATCAATCAGCAACTCAAGGTTCAACACCATGTTATCATCTTCAAGAGGACACCATGCATTAAATTTGAAGCCATACATCCCCCTCTTGCCCACCATCAATCCCAATCTGTACTATGTGGTTATGTGTAAAATTGTATTTCATTTCGTTCAGTCAAACTAATGTTATCGTCCGGACACCGATATCAACATGTCTTCTAAGTCGGAAAAGGGCCATAACTCTACCAAAACATATCGGACCAAGCCCACCATCAATCCCAATCTGTATTATGTGGTTATAAACCTATGTGTAACATTTTGTTCTATTTTGTTCCGTCAAACTAAAGTTATCGTCCGGAAAACAAATTCGGAACGGACATTCGCGTCCGTACATACGTGCGGTCGGATAAGGGTAAACCTTAATGCCCCTTGCCAGAATGGCGGGGGCATAAAAAAACATTGGCTCAATGCAAGTTTTTGAAATGCCTCAGGTTCTCTCTTAGAGAACTAAATTTTGCTAAATATTCTCAGTGGTATGGGGGCTAGTCCTGACTAGGATCCTCCGACCTTCCTTCCACTTCACTTCAGATTGCAAATTATTTAAAAACACATTCGCTAAACAAAGATCCAAAGTGGACGCTTACTGAGAAGTAGTTGCATTTAATCTATCTTGGCACAAAAAGCCAAGTTTCCTTTTATAACTTGTAATAAACGAAAACAACACACAGCTCTGAGAGATGCCTGATGTTTTCCATTATTAAAGGTAACAAAGGGAAGCTTGGCTTTATTTTCTACTGATGTGCTTTCTCAACAATTACTTGCGTATTAATTGGATCTTCCTCGCCCGTCTTATAATTTCAAGGGAGATACCTTTATCGAAAATTGATTTTCATGACGACATTAGTGATGTATCAATTGGCTGTTCTTAGATCAAGGTGTGAAATGAATGTCTCTTATTACAAATTTTGACACAACGAATCGTGGAGTTAAAATTATTTTTCAGTGATTATAGGTTTCATTTCTCGTGTCTTTGTTCGACTGTAAGGCTCAAATTAGAGACATTGTGAGAAGGTAACTCCTTAATTAACGTTTTAGTGCATCGCACGCAATGCTTGCCGCGAATAAAGGCCCCGATTCCAACAAAATAGTCTCTCAATTCTGAGGAAAACTTTTCTTTATGCAAATCAAGGGAAACAACTGCGAATAATGTTATTAATTTTGTCTCTGGTGGTTTGGTGAAGTTGTGGAAAAAGAAACCATTACCACACCTTCAGGCTTTAATACAAATTTGACTTGTTAATCGCATAATTATAAGTTACTGAATTAACTCCTGTTATTTGATTTACAAAACTTGTAGTATTTCGAGAAATTACTCTGGCAATTACTAAATTCTCCCTTTTTATACACCTATTCGGTATCAGTGCATCCAATGCAAGCATGTAATCTATTATATCTTGTTTGATATAGCTCTGTCAAACAAGATACAATAGAATAAATACTAGGTTTATCTCCAGAATACAGGGAAGTGTCCAAATCCATATTAACCGGGGAGAGGGGGCTCGCGTTGCACACAGCAAACAAATTCGAACGCGAGGGGGGGGGGGGGTAAAAATATTGCACGAAGGTATGTCGTGGTGGGTGGGTGTCAGCGAAGACCGAATCAAAAATGCATAGTAAAGACTGAATTTGCTATATTTAGTTGTTTAAAACACACTATAAGTCAGTATAGACCATTATTAGACACTAGATAACTCCACTAGCACCTCTGATTGTTCCGTCGACCGGCGTCCCCGTCGACCGGCGACCGAAGCCTCCTCCTCTCCAAAACTGAAGCTAGCATTCAAAGTGCTGTACTGTATGTACTGGAAGAGAATCCTGGATACAAGGGGCCTGGTTGCATCTGGTACGTGCAGGTACCCCTAATCCACTCCAGTACTGCCCCTACAGTGCGCATCATATGTGGCCTGGAAAGGTCATGGAAATTTAATTTTGATATCGAGATTGGAATTACGCCTATTTCTTCTTTTTTTTTGGGGGGGGTGGTTAATCTTAACTTGATACTTGTGGTCACGATATGGCCATGGCTACGGAAACTGAACTAAAACACCAATAAATAAATATTTGAAATGCTGCGCCTATTAGATTTATAAACATAATTGTACACTCTGACGCCCAGGAAAATGTGGTGATAATTCACATCAAACTTCACAATTCTTGCTGAAGGGCCAATACTATAAAACTTTTACAATTGTATTTTCTAGTTATAACTTTAAATGGGTTGAACTAAACCATTAGCATTTTCAAAGATATGGCAATTTGCCAACTGTTAATATGCTAATGATTCATTTTAGTCAGTTATATTAATAGGTAAAAATACAATTCTAGAAAATGCAATTGTAGAAGTTTTATAGTATTGGCTCCTGAAGGGGAGTTGTGCAAAGAGTTAAACTTTAAATGAAACAAATTCATAATGAATCAAAGTTTCCTGTAATTTTATTGAAGAAGCAAAAAAAAAAAAATCATGAGGAAAGACTTGACTAGTTTTTGATTATTCTTCATCTGTTGAAGAAAAGTTATTACCATTTTGTTTCATTTTTAAATAAATTTTTTATGGATACTGTTACTTCTGTCTGTTTAATTTTTACAGTATATATATACACCGAAAAAGGCCCCCCCCCCCCCCCACCCCGCCCCCCACCCACCCACACTAACCAGTAATTTTTTGTTGGGTGAAAATATCTGACATATTGGATGGGAATGGATTTTATTGCACGCCTGCTCTATGAAATCCCCATCTTCAGCAACACAAAACCATGCGGAAAAGTAAAATCTGATCCTCACACATGTGCCGAACAGAAAGCGTTGACGGACTATTTTTAAAATGACACGAAATTTCCCTGGAATTTTCTACAAACCGTGCACCGCAGTTACATTTTGAATCCCTGGCGATAGCTAAAAATAGTAACACGGGTTCCCCTCGCAAATTTGGTTGGCGATAAAATCTGTTCATTTTGTTGATAGATTTCAAATCAATTGCTGAGTGTCCTTCTAATAAATGTTTTATAGACGTGAAGGCGCGTAATAAACACAGAACGACATACGAGTGTGAGTGGGTTAATCGATATGGCACTTGTGTCATCGAGGAAGGATAAAATTTGAGGCCTGTGGCTCTCGTTTTATCCTTCATCGCTGGCACTCGTGCCATATCGACTAACCCATTCACACGCGTGTGTCGTTCTGTGTATTTCCCACAAATGATAAGTGGTAGCAGATGCTTGTATCACTTTTATTTGTGAAAAAATTCATTGGAACACATCAATTATGTCAGAATATTTCACCCAATATAAAGGGGGAGCTAACCAGCCTTTTAAGTTCCAGAAAACTTCCAGTTACAAAGAGTGACCATTGACCAAATCGCCTTATGTTTACTGTACTTGCACGTCTTAATGACTTTTAATTGATAACTATCGCTGATGTTGCCTTTTCACAACATTATTATTATCAAGTCAAAGCCATGGCGGCTAAGAAGCAGCCATAATTTAATTTGATATTACATTCTTTTGTTAAAGCCCACAAACACTTGCCGTGTATTTTGAGGTTTTTTTCTCTTATTGCTGGTGCCATATACCGAAATCTAAATTAGAGGAAGCAAGCACAGAAATGTCTGAACGAGGGTAATGGGGTGAGGTGAAACTACTCGCTTAGCCTTCTGACAGCAGAAAAAATGTGACACCTGAACATTAGTCTCTCAGCAAGCAAGAAATGCTACTCTTCACTGATAAAACAGATCCTCCTGGGAGCCAATAATCCGGGACAAGGCCCCTCCTTAGGTGCGCCATCTTGGAGCAATGGGGAGGGGGGGGGGCTATGTTCCCTGCACTCAGCCGGCATCAGCGCAAGTATACGTATTTGCGTTCGGAAACGTGCCCTTCTGGAGGCTGTGTCCCTTTTCCTTCATTGCTTCTTGTGCCCCTGCCCAAACCCCACACTGCCACCCACCCATACTCTGAATTCATGTCCTCCACCCTTTACCTTCTATTACCCCTGACCGAATGCCTTCCAATGTTGATCGCGCCATTCAGTTATTGTCCATTTTGACTGTGACTATGGTGATCACTGTGTGCTTGTGGGTTCAAATATGTCACAGCATACTTCTTGGATATTCTGTACAAATAAGCTGTGCAAACAGTTTTAAGATTACAATTATTCCTTCTGTTAAAAAATATTATTTCATTTAATGTGCATCTCTGTGTGACTGCGTGTAGTTGATACGTCACTGTTTTTCGGGTGCATCAATCAGCGCCTCTTAACTTTCCCAGTTTCGCAGTAAGAAACAGGATGCCTCTGAATATTGACGTGAATGGAGTAAAATTAAGAATATCTCTCAGATTTTTTAGCCAAAATGGGTTGAATGTTTGATTGCGATGATTTATGACCACCTGTGTGGCATGCTGTCTGTTTATTTATCGCGTTTTAGCCGTATACCCTTCCTGGTTCTGAAGACATAAAATGATTCTAAATTGGTAAAATCACATGCAGGGACGTAGCGACAGGGAGTGGGGGTGCCCCCCCCCCCCCCCCCCAATCACTATCTGGATTTTAGAGTTTCTTTGGTGATGCTGATGTCTCCTTAACGTTCCAAAATTCCAACTCGGTTTCGAATTGGCAAAAAATTTAACTGTTACTATTTACAGTGTACGCAATATTGAGCTTCATAAGCATGCATGATGTCAGTCGATGCGAGATTTCTATAGTACGTTTACGTATCGTAATAAAAAAAAATCCTCGAAATGCACTTCAAGAAAATCGTGTAAAATCGATATCCTGAGTTAATTCCACCAATCACAGTTACAAAATGATGAAACATCGAAAATTGATCATTCCTGCATAAGATCTGATTTAATGTTAGGACAGTGTGAATTGCTCAATATTCTAAGCTTGACCATTTGTTTATCACATATTCATTTCTCAGAATAATACCAAATAATAATAACCTGATAATTCTGTCATAAATGTGTTGGCATTTCAGTTACTAGAATCAATTTGGTGCCCCTTTTCATGGCTTCATTTTCAAAATATTTTCTCAGCAGTGAATTTCCAACTGGGGTGAGGGACCGGAAGGGGGTTTCCCCCTCGCGGTCCCTCCCCCAGTTCGAAATTCAGTGCCCTACACACCCAATCGAACACCTCTAGCCACATCCCTGATCACATGCTCCCGAAACTCGTAGAACATGAAGGGTAAACAAATAATAATTTCACATGGTCTTTAGTCTTTATTGCGCAAGACGTCTGAGAAGCAAAACAAATACTGAATGGTCCCCGTTAAAGTCATTTCTTCAACAACAGCGCTAATTTATTGGAGACTGGTTCGGAACCGGTCAAACAACTGAAGCGAATCGAGAGCACATGGGCTCGTTACAAACAATGATTCAGGAATAAAATAATATTATAAAACAAGAGGTACCAATGGGCCTTAATCGCTCACCTGACAAAGTGGTTCAAATAAGTATTTATGGTCACATTACATTCAGTTAGTCATGGTTAAACAACACTACAGAGGAATGAAGTCATGAAAGGCAAATGTTATGAACAAACACTAAGGAATGGGTTTGAACAAACTTGTTCCTAACCTACCCCACCCCCACCCCATAGAGAGCTCAAATATTAAGTCAGGGACACAAATTGAACAAACTTGAATCTGATCCCACTAGAGATGTTATATACCAAATATTGCACCAAATATGAAAAAAAATCTGACTGGTGAACCTGAAGTAGAAGGTTTTTAAATAAATGTCCTCACATTGCACTAAGTTAGACTTTGGGCTCAAATAGGGAACCAAAATATTAACCCAGTGAACCGATTTGAACAAACTTGAATCTGACCCACCTAGAGATGTTGTATACCAAATATGAAAGGATTCTGACTGGTGGATCTGAAGAAGATTTTTAAAGATATTCCCTCATATTTCACCAAGGCTCCCATAGGTAACCCAAATTAATAATCCAGGGGCTCGATTTGAACAAACTTGAATGTGACTACCCTATAGATGCTGTATACCAAATATGATAGGATTCTGACTGGTGGATCGAAAGAAGATTTTTTCCTCATATTGAACTAAGTTAAGGGAGCCCAAATATCAACCCACGGATCCAATTTGAACAAACTTGCATCTGACCCTTCTAGAGATATTGTATACCAAATATCAAAATATTCTAATTGATGGTTCTGGAGACGAAGATTTTCAAAGAAATTCCCTCATATTGCACTCAGTTAAAATTCAGACTCCAAGAGAGCCCAAATATTAACCCAGGGAACCGATTTGAACAAATTTTAATCTGACCCTCCTAGAGATGTATAACAAATATGAAAGCATTCTAACTGGTGGGTCTCAAGAAGAAGATTTTTTTTTTAACTTCCTCATATTGCACTAAGTTAGAGATGGGCAATATACCGAAAAACCGAACCGATTCCGATATCATGGGGATACCGAAAAACCGAACCGAACCAATCTTTGAATACCGAAACTATCTGTATTTTCAGTTCCCCTACATTCGCTATTTATAAGGCCTTACTGAGGATTGATTGCAGTTGAAGAGTTCATTTTCAAGAAAGAATTGACGGATTTTCTTTTTCAGTTTTGTTATGCCTTAATGGCCTGGGCAGTTAAACTGAATTTTCAATAGACTACGACCTGTACATGCCTTCTTAGCAGTGATTTCTAGTCAAGTCTTGGCTGCCTTAACAGGCAGCCAAGACTTGGCTAGAAATCACTGACCAGATGATTTTTCTACTGTCATCAAGCCCACCTAAAGATGACATCTTCAGAACACACATTCTAAGATTACAGACGCCTTAAGCAGGCCTTGAAAGGGTAAGGC
Source organism: Pictodentalium vernedei (assembly GCA_031216915.1). NCBI lineage: Eukaryota > Metazoa > Mollusca > Scaphopoda > Dentaliida > Dentaliidae > Pictodentalium > Pictodentalium vernedei. Next base: position 58,041,039 of record CM062297.1, read on the forward strand.
GTGTTTAGAACAAGTCACCATATTACTGTAGATATGATTTGTATTGGCAAAAGCATGAGAATGTTGAGCTCATTAGCAGTGGCATGTGGAGCACTATGATCGAATGATACAAGAACAACTTATTCTGTATTTTTAGTCGAGTTGTGACGAAGTCAAACTCGACTTATAGTTTGGTGAATGGCGGGCGGGCGGGTGGGCGGGCGGGCGGTCGTAAACAATTGGTTTCCGGATGATAACTTGATAGTGGTTCAACTCACATTCATTAAACTTCATACGTAGGTTGGTCTTGGTGGGAGGAAGAACCCTATTGATTTTGGACATGCTACGTCGAAGGTCAAAGTCACAGTGACCTTGAACATAGTAAATCTTAAACAATTGGTTTCCGGATGATAACTTGATAATCGTTCAACTCACATTCATGAAACTTCATAGGTAGATTGGCCTTGGTGAGGGGAAGAACCCTATAGATTTTGGACTCGCTACGTCAAAGGTCAAGGTCACAGTGACCTTTAACATAGTATATCGCAACAATTGGTTTCCGGATGATAACTTGATAGTGGTTCAACCTAGAGTCATGAAACTTCATAGGTGTGTTGGCCTTGGTGCGAGGAAGAACCCTATTGATCTTGGACTCACCAGGTCAAAGGTCAAGGTCACAGTGACCTTGAACATAGTATATCGCAACAATTGGTTTCCGGATGATAACTTGATAGTGGTTCAACCTAGAGTCATGAAACTTTATAGGTGTGTTGGCCTTGGTGCGAGGAAGAACCCTATTGATCTTGGACTCACCAGGTCAAAGGTCAAGGTCACAGTGACCTTGAACATAGTATATCGCAACAATTGGTTTCCGGATGATAACTTGATAGTGGTTCAACCTAGAGTCATGAAACTTCATAGGTATGTTGGCCTTGGTGCGAGGAAGAACCCTATTGATCTTGGACTCACGAGGTCAAAGGTCAAGGTCACAGTGACCTTGAACATAGTATATCGCAACAATTGGTTTCCGGATGAGAACTTGATAGTGGTTCAACCTAGAGTCATGAAACTTCATAGGTGTGTTGGCCTTGGTGCGAGGAAGAACCCTATTGACCTTGGACTCGCCAGGTCAAAGGTCAAGGTCACAACTCGACATTGGATCTGTGATCCTGAGCGGCATTTTTCTGACATGGATTCCCCTTTTGTACTATCCGGTGAATCTCAAGTCACAAACCGAATACCGAACTGATACCGTGGTATGCCCACAAAAAAATACCGAAACCGATACCGAACTCAAAATTCCAATACCGCCCATCTCTACACTAAGTTAATATTCGGGCCCCACAGGGAGCCCAAATATCTACCCAGGGACCCGATTTTAACAGACCTGAAACTGACCCACCTAGAGATGTTGTATACCAAATATGAAGGATTCTGACCGATGTATCTGAAGAGGATCTTTAAAGAAATTCCCCCATACTGCACTAAGTTAAAATTCGGGCCCCCATAGGAATCCCAAATATAAACACACATAGGCTTGAACAAACTTGAATCTGCCCCCCCCCCCCACCCCCCTTCCCTAGAGATGTTGTACACCAAATATGAAAGGATTCTGACTGGTGGATCCGGAGAATAAGATTTTTAAAGAAATTTCCTCATATTGCCTTAAGTTAAACTTTGGGCTCCAATAGAGAGATCTAATATTAACCTAAGGACCCGATTTGAACAAACATGAATCTGCCCTCCTAGAGATGAGACCAAATATAAAAGCATTCTGACTGTTGGATCTGCTACCGTTCTGTACTACCAGGCATTAACCCCACCAACAGTACCACCGATAATATGAAGCATCGGGTGGATTAGAAGTACCAAGGGCTAACAACGGAACTACGGGGGTATATACAGCCTATGCTATACTACCGTTCTAAACAACCAAGCATTACCCCCACCCCAACAATAGTACTTGACCTACAATAACGTACTACTTATACAAGTCATATAATAAAACAACGCAATCGGTTGGTTAAAAGTACCAAGCACTAACAGGGGACCTACAGGGGTATATATCGCCCATTCTACACTACCGTCCCTAAACTACCAGGCATTACCCCCAACCACAATACCACCACTGGGCCAAGCATTACATACTACCTATACCAGTCATAGGATAATATGAAGCATCAGGTGGATTAATGGTATTAAGGGCTAACATGGGATCTATAGGGGTACCAAGCGTACATCCTATACTACTACACTAGGCGACCATTCATTACACCTACCCAGCCCACAATAACGTCTGGTCCAGAATTGCATACTACCTATACCAGTCATGGGGTGACATAAAGCATTAGGTCGATTAGTAGTACCAATGGCTTTCGGGGATCCACAGATTTATATAACGCTAATAGTATACCTATCAGTGGCGGCGACAGAATTTTTTTTTTTTTTTTTGGGGGGGGGGGGGCAACTGGGGGGGGGGCAGACTCCCATGAAGGGGGGCAAATACGTAAAGGATCATATCATTACTTTGTTATGAGGTAGTCGAAACTTGTACCCAAAGTCCGTAATATACTTTTTTGGTTTGGTACGTCCTGTGGACGTACCAAACCAAAAAATTATATTACGGACTTTGGGTCCAAGTTTCGACTAAATGTAATGGTAATTAGCGGTCCTCCTTTCAAAAAATCCTGGTTCCGCGTCTGGTGGGTCTGTGCGTGAGAGAGAGAGAGAGAGAGAGAGAGAGAGAGAGAGAGAGCGAGAGAGAGAGCGAGAGAGAGAGAGAGACTCATAATGCCCGTCTGTCATAATGCGAAATCCATGAATTTCTTTAGACAAGGGATATGGATAGACATGCCTTTGTTGGCTCATAACTTAATTATAACTTATAAGTATCTGCATCCGAGTCTTTAAATCTCTACTGCCTGGATGTGTTCATCAGCTAGCCTGAGGCTTTGGGCTAAGTGTGTATGGGAAATTATTGGGAATAAAAAAGAGAGGGGTGTGTGTGTGTGTGTGTGAGAGAGAGAGAGTGAGTGACTGAATGTGTTTGTGTGTGAGGGTGGATGGAAATGCATGCGAGATGGTTGGGGGGGGGGGGGGCAAAGCCTTCGTTTGGGGGGGGGGCAAATGACACCCCCATGCCCCCCCCCCCCCCCCCCCCCCGTAGCGCCGCCACTGATACCTACATGGATATATACCACAATTACCATATCACCCACCCCATTACGATCAGCCCGACATCCCTGACTCGAATAACGTTATGTCAGATTGTATAGTGGACAACAACAGCGGTAAACGTCTCTATGATGTCGCGAGCGCATCATAATGCCATGATGTCAATAGCAACGTCAACCGCTTCGCGGGGAAAACTTTCAAGAAAAACCACCTTTACCATCATTTTTCCAGCACATACGTAAATACGTAAAGGATCATATCATTACTTTGTTATGAGGTAGTCGAAACTTGGACCCAAAGTCCGTAATATACTTTTTTGGTTTGGTACGTCCTGTGGAGATGGTCCATGCGAGATGGTTGGGGGGGGGGGGGGCAAAGCCTTCGTTTGGGGGGGGGGGGGCAAATGACACCCCCATGCCCCCCCCCCCCCCCCCCCGTAGCGCCGCCACTGATACCTACATGGATATATACCACAATTACCATATCACCCACCCCATTACGATCAGCCCGACATCCCTGACTCGAATAACGTTATGTCAGATTGTATAGTGGACAACAACAGCGGTAAACGTCTCTATGATGTCGCGAGCGCATCATAATGTCATGATGTCAATAGCAACGTCAACCGCTTCGCGGGGAAAACTTTCAAGAAAAACCACCTTTACCATCATTTTTCCAGCACTTACTATAACTCTATAACCATAGCCTCATGTGAACATATATCACTATACATATCACAGCATACTATATATGCAGTACGTACACCACTTGCTGGATCTAGCTGGATCGCCCCGAAGTTTTGCACACGAAAATATTGCTCCCCAAAAAATCCGGTTCCTATGGGAATTTAACACTAGCTGCTCCCCCAAAAGTCCGGGTATCGGGGGCGGAAAACATCCTGCTATACTACTAATATTATTTTATTTCTGAATCACTGTTTGTGAAGAGCCTCTGTGCTAAGAGTGTCCTCAAGCGCATAAGGATAGGATACCGAAAAATCTACACACGAATATCTTTTTCGGTTCAAACATTTCGAGAAACATTACAAATCATTCATCGAACACATCGTGAAAAAGAATATTCTGAATCTTGAATTTCTTTTTGAGAAAATCGACTCGATAAGAATTGAACTTTTTATGTTTTCTGTTTTCAACAATAACAATAAAATCATTATTATTTTTTTTTTCTTCATTTATTCAAAGGATCGCATTCGATCAACAGTTATTCTATCTCCCAGTACCGCTGTGGTCACATTAAATTTTGTCCGGGTTCCGAATTCAGTCCAAGTTTGGGTTATGCAGTACCCAACAGCGCGAGCGTCGAGGGCCCTCATATTCTCGACTGGGGTTTCTCGCCCGAGACAATTTGCATTTCCACATTGTTTGATATGATATCCTGGTACTTCCATAAATTAAATACTTGTGAATAAGAATTGCCTGAAGATCCATGCTTCGGCTTATATCCGAAAATGTTAAGCCTTTGCCCAGCATAACGGCGAAAACCGGCCATCGCTATTCTTAAAAATCACCATTCTATTTTCAATATTTTTTAATTTTTTGCGTCAAAAACATAGCATATGACCCTCATTGGAACGGAAAAAAAAATAGTTGTTCAAGAATTTTGTTGGCAAGTGTCGTCTGCCTTTCATGTTTGGTGATTGGTTAACTTCGGTCGCTCAAACTTTTGGAGGGGGTGGCCTTCCTTCATTACCTGACCTCTACACCAACTCACTGCCTGACCACGCCAACGAGTGTACATGTGCATGAATCCGGTCCTGGCTTAAATCGGCGTTATTAGTAGAAAAAATTTCTATTAATCGTTCCGTCTGATCTCTCCGTATTTTGAGAGAGAAAAGTGGAAGTATTAATCATACCAAACTGATTGGAACCCGCCTCCACAGACATCAAGAGAGTAACAAAACAGAATTCTGATTCACTGCTCGCATTCTTCGCAGATGTTGTGTGATAATGCAGTGTACTTTCTTCTGTGAGATGGATTTTCACTGCAAAAATAGATTCCCTCCATCTTTACATTGCTAATTTATGTTCAACACAATACGCTGTGACTCGATTTTACAAGTTATATGTATAGTAAAACGGATTTATTTATGTGCATAATTTCTTGTTCTCATTTAAATAATAACGGACTAATAAAACGTGCAATTCAATCCTCTGACGAGACAAGTTTCCAAATATAGTTTTGATCATCAATTTTCTCTCAGTGAAATATCAGAGTTGTTTCAGGAAGTTTCGCGCATGTGTTTAACACATCGTCTGCATAAAGTAGTTTGATACATCTCAGCCATTGCCGATTCAGAAGTAAACAAATTGTCTGCTGACAGGATTATTTTTTGTTCCAGCTCTTCAATTTAAAATAGATTATTTTCAGTCGTTCAACTTAAGTGTGTCTAAAACTGCGTTGGGCACGTCCATTTCGTGACCATGGCGGGCAATGTTGAAACAAGTCGTAAAACAAAAAATTCCAAGTTTGCCAAAAGAAAAGTGCAAAGAGCAAAGAGGACGAGATCTGATGGATTTGTTCTCGGACTGGATCTTGCTGAACCCGACGAAGATGACAAGGAAGTAGATGAAGCGAAAAAGCTCCAAGAGTCGGGGGCAACGGATTTCTTATTTTGGATTCGAAATCCGAATATCCACAATTTTTCGAAATTGCGAAAAGCCATTCGGACGAATGATTGGGACTGGATGCAGGAGTTTTTGGATTACGACGGATTGGGTCTTCTTTTCCAGTGTCTTAAAAATCTCAGCGAATGTCGATCGAATCGCCTCTCCGAGATGGTTCTCCGATTGAGCTGTATAATGTCTATCAGAGAAGTAATCAATTCACAGAGTGGACTTGACTGTTTATTACACATGAAAGGACGGAGTGGAAATATTTTCGGGAAGCGGTTTGCATCGGGTAAGATATTTTTGTCACAATTCAATATTTAAATTCGAAAACAGTTGCGATCAAATGGGGAGTGTTATGAGCACATAGGCGGTGTCATCAATTTGGAGGGGGGGGGTAGTAGAGGAGACCATCAACTTACGGACAGAAATGGGCGATGTAAAAGAACTCCGCATGACATTTTTTGCCCCGACCCCTCGAATTAAGAGACTGTTTCACCGTATACATTTTTTTGAATGGACATATAAATGGTGCCGTCTTCTCGATTCTCACTGTCACAATACGTTTAGCATAAATGCACACTCTTTACAGTGAAAAGGTACGCTACAAATCGACATTTCTGACAAATTCACGGTGGGATGGAACCAGTCTAATATCTACACTGTAGTACAATTTGTAGGTAGATATGGGCAGTGTACCAACAAACCGAACATTATAAGTTGCGTCGAGGTTGAACATAAGCTCCGAGCCGCAAACCTCAGACCATGTTACCGCCAATTCATCACAATAACGTATATGTCCCAAAAGACACTACCCATAGCCCAAAACCTACATCGTGAAACACGAGAGGCTTATTTACTAAACTTGTGATCGTTAAAAGTTGCCTTGTTCAAGGCAACTTTTAACGATCACAGGTTTAGTAAATAAATCTCTCGTGTGTACACATCTGCACTGAATAAATAATCAATAAACCAGATAAACTCGTTCTACCTTAGTTCAAATCGTAAATAGGGTTGTAATTTAAACAACACTTCATCCTGAACGCCGTCTGGTGTACACGTGAAACACCCAGAAAAACGAAGCGGCTTGCTAGTCACTCCGTTGACGAAGCAATTACGAACCGTAATTTGACATATTTCTCGTTGTGACGTCAGACGGTAACATTTGCCACTTGAGCCGTAAACATAGAATATACTAAGCGAGCTCTCGTCCAATCAGGGGAGGAGGATTTTAGTCTTATTGGAACATATACCAATATCATGGGGATACCGAAAACCGAACCGAACTAATCATTGAATACCGAAACCATCTGTATTTTCAACATTTGTCGTTTGTAAGGCCTTGTTGAGGCTTTGTAGAAGTGTTCATTTTCACGAAAGAAGTGACTGATTTTGTTTTTAGTTTCTGTTAGCCTTTAAGGGCCTGGGCAATCAATTATCCCGAATTCCCACTGGACTGCACCCAGTACATTTCCAATTTCTTAACAGGCAGCCCAGACAAGTGATCTGTCTATTGTCAACAGGACCTCCTAATGATGGCTTGTTAAGGGCACATACTCGGAGATCGCAGAAGCCTGAAAACGCCTTTAAAAGTTAAGGTGTGTTTGGAACAAGTCATAACATTACTGTGGGTATAATTTGCATAAGCCAAAACTGCCGATTTTGAGCTCATTTTCAGGAGGCGCTGTGATTTTGAATGATACAAGAACAACTGATAATACTCTCAAAAACGTCATGCAATTACATAAAAATATTTATCATATGACTCGTCCGTTTTGTTCACTTTAAAACATTTGATATTTTGTTTTCATATTAATCAGTGATAAATAAAGCCTTCCGTCAATTTCATTTGTCAATTTCAAAACTAGACAATTTGATTGGCTGAACAAAACACAACTGGGTCACATTTTCATAATTTGCACAATTAGAGTTGGAAGCTTTCATTGGTCAATTTCAAAACTGGACAATTTGATTGGCTAAACAAAATACAACTGGGTCACATTTGCATAATTTCAGTAGGGAGAATTTACGTTATCTGTCCTATTTTGGGTGGGTTATATTGTATTAATCTTTTACCTGCAAGAAAAACGCCATTCATTTTTTTTTTTTTATATTTTCACTTTTTGCTTCCAAAACATAGGTTATGACCCCTTATTTGAACGAGCGTATCCCACTCGTTCCAATGAGGGGTCATAACCTATGTTTTGGAAGCAAAAAATGAAACTTTTTAGTTATACGAGGATGTTTTTTCCAAGTGCCGCCTGCAACTAAAGTTAGGTGATGGGTAAAAAAGTCATACTAAGTGGCTAATTTGTGTGTGTGTGTGTGTGTCATATGATAAATAGAATATGAATTGAGTGTTTTTCTCATATAATATTTATGAAAATCGTCTGAATTTTCCGTTTGGGCTCGCCAGAGGCTCGCCCAAACGGAAAATTCTTAGACTCGTTTCATAAATATTATGTGAGAAAAACACTCATTCCATATCCTCTATTTATTTATTGAAACCTTTTCCAATTCTAAAAATTACACATATAATCTTTTAACTAGTAGGGTACTAAATTATTTTTGGTCATCAAATTTTCACAATATATTTATCTTGTAACTCTTTATGGAAGGGCTATAGGCACTGCCCCATAAATTGTAACGTAGCAAATCCATTCAGACCAAATAATTTCACTTTAATGATAATATTAAGGATTTCGAGCATTCCGTCGAGATTGAGGCGAGCTATTTTTTATTTTTAATTGCATCTGCAAGTTTTACTTTTTTCGAATATAGGTAACAGCGCGACTCGATTCCGCCAAGCGAGCGATTAACCTCTTACCTAACGAATCGGCTGCATCCGTTGCATTTTATGTATTATACAGAACTCAAATGAATGTGATTATGGTGCCAAAAGCTTATTCGACAACCTGGGCAATATCTTTGGAATCCCCACTTACTGCGCACCGGTGGAGTGAACGGTGTGCAGATGTTCGCCGATGTTTTTCTTGAAACATTTTCCCAATGGCCAATGTTGGAACTCAACAACAGCGCGTTTCACTTCGAAGTACAGTGAACAGTATACAGCGTGCCACCCATTTTCAAAACTGAAAAACCGTTTCCGCTGAATATGAAGTCTCCATCACTCTTATCAGTTAACATACTCTTTTCTTTATGGTTTGAAGGTCGAGTGTGGGATATAATTCTTCTGGCTTTCATCAGACATGTTCATCTGTTAGAAAAGAACAGTAAATACATATAATCATAACAGTGTGTTGATACGTGTTGTAGTATCACGTCGAGTTGAGGTGGCCAGATTGTTGGATCACACGAGCTGCCTGCGACAATCTGGTCACCTCAGTGAAATGTGATACTACGACACGGATCAACACACTGTTATGATGATAGGTTTAGTATATGACTGACACACTAACAGTAACTTAATTTGCTTACCTCGATTTACTTATTCCATTGAAAGCCGAACATAAAAATAGCATACGAAACTTTGTAAACAACGGCAACGGCTTCCCCAGTTACGAAGTCTATTTTTAACGGATAAATAGTCCGACGTTATTCATACGGAAATTCTCGGCAATTTCCGTAGGAGTGTGATATGCATTTTTGATCCGGGAAAATCTCACATGGTGTGATCACAGGTACTAAGCATAACCTGTAAAATCGAAAGAAAAATGATATTTGATAGCATTTTGTAATCGATGCTGATGTGCCCCATTAATGGTATATAAATATTAACAAGGTACACAACTCGCTTTTCGAAAACGATACCACTCATCTTCGTTATACCCAGCTCAAATTTGATTCGCATAACGTATCCAGCAGTACCCAGTGTCAGTGGAAAGGGGAATGAATAAGGTTTACAGTGGTGTATTACACGACCATTGGGTGTTCTTGGGTTGGGTGCCCTCGTAACGGTATTTATATACAATTATGGGGGCACGTCAGCATCGATTAAAAAATGCTATCAAATATCATTTTTGTTTCGATTTCACAGCTTGTGCCGAGTACCTGTGGGTGTGATCCGACAGTCTGGATAAAATCGTCTAACAGTAGTGGTATTTTGGGTAAAAATATCATAGTCATATAATAATATTTTACAAAACACAAGTCCTTGACCACTAGCTCAATGTAAACCAGGATGAACATTGAGTGTTAACCCTTTACCTAACATGAAAAGCAGACGACACTTGCCAAAAAAATTCTTGCATAACTAATTTTTTTCATTTTTTGTCTCAAAAACATAGGTTATGACCCCTCGTTGGAACGAGCTCGTCGAACTCGTTCCAACGAGGGTCATAACCTATGTTTTTGAGACAAAAAATGAAAAAAATAATGAAAATTAATTGGCGATTTTTGAGAATAGCGCTGGCCGGTTTTGGCCGTTACGTTGGGTAAAGGGTTAACAAAACTGAAAAGAAAATAAGTCACTTCTTTTTATGAAAACGAACTCTTAAACTGTTATCAAGCCTCAAAAGGAACTTATAAATGGCGAATGTTGGAAAATATTGAAAATTCATATGGTTTCGGTATTCAACGATTGGTTCGGTTCGGTTTTTCGGTATCGCCATGATATTGGTATCGGTTCTGTTCTTCGGTATATTGCCCATCTTTGGGGTATAGTGTTACATAGACTACTGGTAAAATAAACAGAACGACGATGCTACCTCTTGCAGAGTGTAGTATTTTGTAGTCAAACATTGGTTTCAGTTTCCTGTCTTTATCTACCTGATGTCAGAAGCACGTTGTTCATGCAGCGTAAATTTGTCATGCGATTATAATACAAGTTATTTTCTTCACAATACATCGTGTTCTAACAGCAACTGAGGCGTATGCTTATCAGCAAGCTTCTTGATAATATCATAGTTATTACTTGTATGAAATGCATTCGCAGTAAGAAAATAACATACACTTACTGTGGGTATGATTTGCATATGCCAAAAATGCCAATGTCGTCATTGGTTTTGATTTACAGGAAAGTTAGCTCCCCTTAATATTCTAAAGTTGTGAGTAAATTTAACATTAAGGGTTTGGGAATTTCATTTAAAAATTGAAATTTCGATTACAGTTTTTCCCCAACCAGTTTGAACGTTTGACAGTTATTCTCTGTTCAGGGTTTCCATTTTGACAAATGGTCGGTGCCTGAAATACGTCCACGAGATTTGAGGTCGGGGCCCACTCTGGGCAGATTTCTAAACTTGCCTTAATAGTTTAGTTTTGTTTTAATTATTGTCGGGGCTGGAAAAACAGCCCCAACAGAAGCATTTTCAGGGTTGATCTCGGGGCCTGGGCTAATCAGCGCCGGTAAAATGCAAACCCTGTCTGTTTGAACCCATTTAAAAATAGGAAAGCTGCGCTTTCACCAACTTTTGATGTTCTGTGACATTTTTCTCTTCATCATGTCAGCATTGTGGGCATCGTGACATTTCATACACTATCCTTTCCATTAACCCTTTACCCAACGCGGACGATATCAAAATTTATTTTTTTAAATATCATTTTTTCAAATTTTTCAAAAAATTTCAACAAAACCATATCATGTGACCCCTCGTTGGAACGAGCTCGACGAGCTCGTTCCAACGAGGGGTCACATGATATGGTTTTGTTAAATTTTTTTTGAAAAATAATATTTTTTCAACTACTGAATTTGCATATTACGCGGGCGGATGCTGGCGATTCGTTGAGTAAAGGGTTAAAAGCAGTAACAACAAGTTGGAAACGAGCACAAAGTTCGAACCTTTTTCCCATCCTATTTTTCTTCTTCAAACAAATCTCGGCCATAATTTTCAACCTGCACTCATGAAATTTGGCATAAATGTTAACGTTTATCAGTGCAAGAAAATGACAAGCCACATTTTGAATTTTCGACCTTTATCCAAAACATTTCCCAATTTACGCGTTTTTCTTGATCATTTAATATCAACACCTGTATCAAGCCTACCACTTTCAACTTTTGTAAAACCAATCTCTGACAAAATCCACATCTGAAAAATGTTGTACAGACATGGGGAAATTTCCCGTGCTAATGGTCGAATTTTGGGGTGACTTAATGCGGCCGATTCGTTGGGTAAAGGTGGTTAATATAAAAATCTAGGAAATAAGATTTGCTGTTTTTCTCGGGAAGAATATAAAACATGCAAATTACTGTAAAAAAAACACACTCACAAAACAAAGAGCCAAAGTGGACAGTTACTTAATTGCTTCCAATTAGCTTGTCATAAAATGGAAAGTTTCCTTTTGTGCACTTTAAAATCAGTTGGGTTAAAAATCAACCCAAATCAGCTGGATTGAGTGAATAAGAATACTTCAGCAATTAGCACTGCAGATAGCGCTTTGTTGCACCCAAAGGACGATGTATGGTTTAAATTGTTCTCATTTACAATTCAGATTTCATTGGCACTAAAATTCTTAGCACAAAAAAAAATTATTTGCCACCTAACAAAAATTCCACATGGCACCAAAACATTATTTATTTTTTTATTTATTTATTTATTTATTTATTTATTTATTTATTTATTTATTTCATTTATTAGCTCAACTTTGGCCGAAGCCAAATTTGAGCTTTTGTCATGGCCCGTCGTCCGTTTGTCCGTCTGTCCGTCTGTCCGTACGTCAACAATTGGATACGGCTCGGGCCTAGAGGCCGTATTTATGAACCGATCTTTACGAAACTTCTTGGGTACCTTTGTTATGACTGTGGGACGAGAACGAGGTGTTTTTTGGGTGCGGTCCGAAATTCAAGATGGCTGCCAGCTGCCTTTTTGTACCGACGATGCAGAAAATCTGTTTTTGTACAGAACTTCCATATGAAAGCTCTGATTTGAATAATTTTTTTGTAGATGAATGTTTATGTACCATGAGATACATCACATATAATACGGGTTTTTTTCTCGTGCGTAAATTATGCAAATTAGACTAACTTTGATTGTTTTTTGGGGTGTTACTGTCAGCACTGTAAGTGCAAATGCCAATACGGCTCGGGCTAGAGGCCGTATTTATGAACCGATCTTTACGAACTTCTTGGGTACCTTTGGTATCACCGTGGGACGAGAACGAGTGTTTTGGGGTCTGGTCCGAAATTCAAGATGGCCGATGGCAGCCATTTTGTACAAAATTAGGTGCAATCAGATTTTTGCGCAGAACTTCCATATGAAAGCGCTGATTTGAATAATTTTTTGTGTGAATGTTTAGTACCATGGGATACATCACATATAATACGTTTTTTTTTTTCTCGTGCAGAAATTATGCAAATTAGATGAACTTTGATTTTTTCAGTGCTACTTACACACAGTAAGTACACATGTCAATACGGCTCGGGCTAAAGTCTGTATTTATGAACCGATCTTCACGAAACATCTTGGGTACCTTTGTTATCACCTTGGGGACGAGAACGAGTGTTTCTGGGTCAGGTCTAAAATTCAAGATGGCTGACAGTGGCCATTTTGTACCAAAATTAGGTCTAATCAGTTTTTTTTGTACACAACTTCTGTACAGCTCAGGCTAGAGGCCGTATTTATGAACCGATCTTTACGAAACTTCTTGGGTACCTTTGTTATCACCGTGGGATGAGAACGAGTGTTTTGGGGTGCGGTCCGAAATTAAAGGTGGCCACCAGCAGCCATTTTGTACCCAAAATTCGTGCAATCAGTCTTTTGTACAGAACTCCTGTATGAAAGTTCTGATTGAATAAATTTTTGCATGAATGTTTTAGTAACATGGAATACATCACATATAGTACGGTTTTTTTTTCTCGTGCAGAAATTATGCAAATTAGATGAACTTTGATTTATTCAGTGCTACTTAGTACACTGTAAGTGCACATGTCAATAGGGCTCGGGCTAGAGGCTGTATTTATGAACCGATCTTCACAAAACTTCTTTGGTACCTTTGTTATCACCTTGGGACGAGGAACGAGTGTTTCTGGATGCGGTCCAAAATTCAAGATGGCTGCCAGTGGCCATTTTGTACCGAAATTAGGGTCCAGTCAGTTTTTTGTCACAACTTCTATACAGCTCGTATTTATGAACTGATCTTTACGAAACTTCTTGGGTCCCTTTGTTTTCACCTTGGGACGACAGGAACGAGTGTGTTTTGGGGGTGCTTTTGTTTATCACTGTGCTATGAAAACAAATATTTTGGGGGTTCAGTCAGACCCAACTCTGGGACTCAAAGATTTCTTTTCTAGTTTAGCATCTGACTGTCACCCACCTTTACAATACTTTACCTATACATTTGGTTACAGGGTACGGTCAGTATTTATGTACAGACCGTTACAATACTTTATATGTACCTTTGTTAACAGGTCATTACCTAGATGTTTGTCATTGCTGTGTCACATACTATACATGTACATGTCTTAACAAGTTGAGCTACAGTGTCATTGACACTTTCATTTATTTATTTATTTGATGTTTAAAGTCACATACTTAATGCACAATGGCTAATCGTGACCGTGACAGTTTTTCGGGTGGACTGAGCTGGAGTACCCTGAGAGAACCACCGAGCATCGACGAGCAACTGTCAGCTCCTCAACACTCTAACTCTGTTTTAAGCTCCACTCAAGCAGGGTTACAGCGGCTGAACACATGTGCACCATCGAACGTGCAGTACGCCTTAGTACACGGCGTCATCGTGTCCCCATGTAGGCAACCGGGATAAAGTGCCTTGCCCAAGGACACAACGCGGGTCAGCACCAAAACATTTCGGGGCCAGCGTGAACACTGACCCCCGCCCCCAGAATACCACAGTTCCCTTACCTGAGCCTACACCCCCCCCCCCCTCCCTCTCCCCGACATCCGGAAACGAACTCTTGGATGATAACCCGTGCCTCATTCGTACCATATTGATGATCAGTATACTAACATTCTTCTTTGTTTCACCCAATAACCACATAACCTTTATTCGTCCTCCCCACTTCCCCCTTATAATAGCATATACTGCATTGATTCTTATTCCGTCGAACTGACCCTTATAAAAAAGTACCATGGTAAATCCCAAAATACCCTGGTAATACCATGGTATACCGGTGTATACCATGGTATTACCAGGGTATTTTGGGATTTACCATGGTTTAGTCACTCTCTCTCACACACACACACACACCCCTCTCTTTTTTTATTCCCAATAATTTCCCATACACACTTAGCCCAAAGCCTCAGGCTAGCTGATAAACACATCCAGGCAGTAGAGTTTTAAAGACTCGGATGCAGATACTTATAAGTTATAATTAAGTTATGAGCCAACAAAGGCATGGTCTATCCATATCCCTTGTCCTAAAAAAAATTCAGGGATTTCGCATTATGACAGACGGGCATTATGAGTCTCTCTCTCTCTCTCTCTCTCTCTCTCTCTCTCTCTCTCTCTCTCTCTCTCTCTCTCTCTCTCTCTCTCTCTCCCTCCCTCCCTCCCTCCATCCCCCTCTCTCTCTCTCTCTCTCTCTCTCTCTCTCATCTCTCTCTCTCTCTCTCTCTCCTCTCTCTCTCTCTCTCTCTCTCGCACAGACCCACCAGACGCGGATCCAGGATTTTTTGAAAGGAGGACCGCTAATTACCATTACATTTAGTCGAAACTTGGGACCCAAAGTCCGTAATATAATTTTTTGGTTTGGTACGTCCACAGGAGCGTACCAAACCAAAAAAGTATATTACGGACTTTGGGTCCAAGTTTGGACTACCTCATAACGAAGTAATGATATGATCCTTTACGTATTTGCCCCCCTTCATGGGAGTCTGCCCCCCTAGTTGCCCCCCCCCCCCCCCCCCCCACAAAAAAAATTTTCTGGCGCCGCCACTGGATAATAATTTGATTGATTCTGTTCAAAGTGGACTCAATCAAACCAATATTATCAAATAGATTGAAATAACATGTTTTGACTTCTAGGATTGTGGCGAGGATCTGTGGAATTCGTTAGAGCTGTAGGTTTTTTAATTTCTTGTTCGGTGTCGGTTTTGGTTTTTCAGGTGGAGTAAAACCTCAGTTCGGTTCGGTTTTCGGTTTGTTTATGAGGCCAAGTAAAATTCAATAAAACTCATTCTTATGTCCGGAGTCATAACTGAATGGTAGTGTGAAACTGAGTGAAAACTCAATGAATGCCTGAAATAAGCTATAATACATGAAGGAATCAGCAAGGCCAATATAATAATTACCTAAATATACAGAACTTTTATTGTGCTTGGCCATTTTTCGAAGACTGACACCTACACGCAACTTGAGGAAAGCTGCAAACACAACTAAACTGAAATGTCGGAAATTCACAGAATGTAGCCTTCCCAGAGTAGTGAGAGTACTATGGCAGTGTCTGGGTACTCTCACTACTCTGGGATGGCTACATTCTGTGAATTTCTGCAGCAAGAGAGAGTATTTTAAAAAACAAAAAACCTTAGATTACGGGATGTCGACGGTTTCGGTTTCGGTTTTTTAAAAAAACTAAACACCTCGCTTCGGTTTCGGTTAACCTACAGCTCTAGAATTCGTTCTTTTTGGAAAACAATAACGTTTTCACGAATGTGATAGACAATCAAACAGGTCTTTAAATTTTCAAAATGTATTTGTATGCACCCAGTGCGTACAAAATTAATGCTAAAAATCAATACATTTCAACGCTGTGCGCATCTTTCTCATCTGAAGCTCAAAAATTTAATTCTCCTGTGCAATATTAAAAGGTTATGATTGTAACACTGTACGTGTGTTCTCTGACAATGAAAATTAATCAAATCGATTTTAATTGTAACATAAATGTATGGATTTCAGATTTTTAAGAAATAAATTTTGACCAGAGAGCGACACTGTTATCAAATTGTGCAAAAAATATAATTTTCATCAAATGTTGCTGAAAAGGGAGAAAAGCATATACAATAAATAAGATGAGTGTCATTTTTCTTCAGGGTGGACTGGGCCAAGAAAAGATACCGGGAAATACATCAAGAGGGGGGCCAGGCCCGGAGAAAATTTAGATTTTTAGAACTGAATGGACGTGGCTTCCTTACATCTAAGCGATCAATGGTAGTCCAGAGCTAGCTCAACGTTTGAGCTTTGTTTGCAGTTTATATTTAAAATCGGATATTTATTGCTACAAACAAAGCTCGTAAATATCCAAACTATAAAATTAGCTATTCTCCGCTGGAATTCCAAGTAGTCCAGAGCGATCAATGGTAGTCCACAAAGAGGACATTTCGATGGCATTGTTGTATCATCTTCATCGATCATTCGGCAAAAAATATTCTACAGGGGCCGGGGGGGGGGGGGGGGGTGCTATTGGGAAGACCATAGTTCGATATTTTTTCAAATTGAAGGAACGTTGGTTTCCTTTCATCAGAGCGATCAGTGGCAGACTAGACCGCAGGTATATCGAAATGTGTTCCATATGGGACAGCCAACGGCAGTCCACATATAGAGAACATTTCGACATACCGCAGTCTATGCAATCAGATCCATTTCGCTTTTAGTCATTTTCTCAAAATTTCTCACACCAACGTGTATGTGTTGGGCTGCATAAATTTAGGGGCCCCAAGCGGAACCCAAGAGAGGAATTTTCAAGGTGGACCATACGGTCAGTTCGCCTCTGTTTTTTCTTGCAACTGATCAAGCAACCTGCCGCAAAAGGAGACAATTTATTTTATATATTTAGTGTCAATTTTTATTCCTGTCTTCATATACCTGTTTACTGAAAGTTTCGACGGCAAAGTTCTGCATGTATTATGTACAACGGTGCAGTTAATATTTCAACAGTTTAATGCATTAGCATTACACCATGATGGCAGTTGCATAATACAAAAATAACAAATAAGAAGACTTAATAAATATGATGTATAATATAAAGTACAAGGGACAAAATAGATTTGCTATCATACTTTTTCAATATATAATAGTATATCTCTGAATTTTTCAATTGTTTAAATTTTTTGTTTTCTTTTTTAATTTCTTGGAACCCCGTTTCCCCCTAATTTCGACATATGCCTCACAATTCCATAACAAAATGTTGTCGCTCTCTATTTCACCGGAAAAAGCATACATGGCATCTTCTCTCATTAACGGCGTTGGAGGTTGTTTATGCCCACCCTTTTCTACTTCTAAATTACGGTTACTAACCCAAAGTCCAGTAAACAGGTCACCGGCCTGTTAATGAAGATTATTACACGAGTCGTTTGATCTGGGTCGTCTTATTATGTGGAGTTGACGGGGCCGGATCAGCCACATCAAACAAGACATCCAAGGCGTCCTGTTTGACCTGGTTGATCTGGTCACGTCAATTAGACGGAATATCAGCACAGAGTAAATGACTGCTGTGATAACCTGTTTATTATTTAACAGCGGATCTTTGCAATTTTAATAACCTGAAATGCAAAGAAAAAAAGGTGTTTGTCCGGAGTGTCCAGCGCCAAGCCACACGAATTTTATTTTGCGATATTGTCATTTAGAAAATCCCCAAGCGTCAATGACGTCACGTGGGCCTCGTTTGAAACAGACATGATATGGATTGGAAAAGTTAGGATTCTCGTTTTCTGGCGAGCCAGAATTGATGTGCAATCTACTGCGGTACTGAGATGTTCGTGATATGCATATAATAATCCGAAAAAACGGGTCGATTTTGGCCAAAAAATACTGGTACAGTACATTCGCCGTGGACCGGTCGTAATCCACTCGTGGGCAGTGATGTCCACGCATACGTTTACCAGGTATTGGCAGGTAATAAAAATCAACAGCAAAATTTTAATTAATGAAGCACCGCGTTGTACCATTTTTCAAACGTTGGATTAGGAACTGTACAGTAAGAACAAACCAATTTACTATGAAAATCCCAATTCTAAAATTCAACAAAATTGAAATAAATA